>CM039681.1:56570958-57127833 GCA_022537955.1 Schmidtea mediterranea | reverse complement strand
GGTCGTTCGGTTTGATTTTTCCTTTGTTGCTAGTAACATCATCCCCTCTTGTTTCGTTTTCCCTCGTTATTGCTGCTTGTTCGTTTCTCGACGTTCCTCGTTGGCGGTGCATTCCTTTTTCTCTTGTTGTGCGGATTTATTTTCGTCTCTAGCATTTTGATCGTCTTGGCCTTTTGCTGTTGTCACTCCTCTTTCTCCATTATTACCTCCATCCGGCGGTGGTTTTTCCTTTAAATGTTCGGTCCTCGACATTTATGTAGTTCAATTATTTCCTCGTATTTAACTTTTATATTCTCGCTTTTATATCGCCTCCATCTCTTTTATTTCTTGTATTGCTCGCTTGGAATCTTATTTTGCTTCGCATGCCATCTATGTATTATCATTAAAAGTATGTTCCTTTCTATCTCCGATTCGTACTGCTTCTTTTTGGCATGATTTTGGTGAATTTCAGTCCTTCCCACTTTCAAACATTGCTTTTATTGTCTTCTGGAAATGGCGCGTTAGGTGAGCATATATTGTTCTTTTAATAGCACGTTTCTATTTCTTACTCATATAGTTCAGATCGGAATACTTAAGCTGATGCATCCTTCGTAGGTCCATTTCATCAGCATTGGCTGTTCGCTTCGCTCTTGTTTGGCGTCGGATAGGCTTACCCATAATGTTTGGATTGTTTTTTTACCCATCATTTCTCTCTCTCTAATTGTCGCATTACTGGTTATTAAATTTTATTGCACTTGCCTGTCTGGATTTCAGCGGGCGTAATGTAGTACATTGTTTTCTCCATTGTCTTTTTTCTTTGAACGTTGATTCCCGTTTTTAATAGGTTCTCTCAGAACTGTTGTAGAAGCAATCTACTGCCAACTGCGAACATTAATGGTGTTTGTCCCTCTCTCGTTTCGGTATATTGGGAGGTGTGTCCGCCATTTCTGCATAAGGTTGCGATTAATCCATTATCCTTTTGCAGTGTTTCTGTGTTGCTACTGCAATATGTAAAGGTACGTTTCCTCTCTACATCTGCCATAGTTTTGAAGATCATGGCGTAACTTTCTTTGATACGATCCATTCTGGTGGACTTCTACGCTCCTTTAGCGTAATCCCATGCCGATTTTTCCCGCTTTGTTACTGATTCTCATCCATCCTTTTCCCTTGCGACCCATTTCTGCGCATTATCTCTCTGATAGCTTTACTATTATATTCCATCTTGTCCTACATTATTCTTGCGGTCGCCATTTAGCGTAATTTTGATTCATCCGGTTTAGGGTTCCTCTACGCGTATTATTTGCTGGTCGCCTTCTATTTTTCGACTCATCGTTAGTCCGTTTATACTTCAGCCTGTGAGGTTTGTGATCTAGTTTGCATACCTCGATTTTCCTGCGTTCTCTTGTCTATTGCTTCTTGGTATCGCTTTACAATCTGCTACGTTTACGTAAATAGGGTCTAGCTGGGCAGGGTGCGGTTCATTGACCAATTGTAACTCGGAGCATGCTTCTCGCTTACATACATTATCTCGTACGCGCTCCTTTACACATCTTTGCTAATTTTCTGGCCTTACTCCTGGGAAATTCTCTGGCGTCGCAATTATACCCAGTCTCCAACTTGAAAATTATGCTCACGTACGTCTCGCTTTTTATCATGTAACTCTTTGTAGCTCTCTTGATTAAATCTAATATTCATGCCTGCTGTTTTCCAGATCTCTTGCATTCGCTCCTTGAATCCTGTTACGTAATCATCAATTTCCATATACTGTGATATTGGCGGTTGATATTCTAAGTCTATCGGCATGTTACATTCTCTGCCGTACATTAATTTGAATGGACTCATTTTCGTTGCTGAGTGTATTGACATTCTATAAGCCATAAGGCATAGATTTATATATCTATCCCAATCTTTTTGATGTCTGCTTACATAATTCGACATCATTTCTATTAATATGCCGTTAAATCGTTCGGTTTGACCATTTGTTTGCGGATGGTACGGTGATGTTCTCAACTTCGCAATTCTGAAGTAATTTGTAACTTCCTCTATTATTTCGCTCATAAAGTTGGTTCCTTGATCAGTTAGGATCTGTTTGGGTGTTCCGTATCTACAGCATATTTCCTCTACTAGGATTCTCGCTATTGTTCTGGCTTTTTGATCTGGTATTGCGAATGCTTCCGGGAATTTTGATAAATAATCTGTCACTACTAATATATAGATATTTCCATCGTTGGTTTCGGGTAATGGTCCTACTACATCCATTGCGATCATTGTCATGGGTTCTGGTGGAATCGGCATTGGCTTTAATGGTGCTTTCAATTTACTTCCTGTGCTTTTTCTGGTTGCACATATTAGGCAATTCTTTATCCATCCTTTTACGTCCTCTCCGATATTTGGCCAATAATATTTTTGACGCAGTCTTGCTTCTGTCTTTTTTGCTGACATGTGTCCTCCAAGTTTTCCATCGTGATATTGCATCAATACCTCTTTTCGTCTGCTTTCTGGTAAACACATAAGTCGTTTCTCACCATCCATTAATAATAACCATCCCTTTTCCATGGTATATCGATGTCTGTGTTTTTCCATATGCTCTTTTAATTTACTGTTGTTGTCGAAGATTTTCATATCATTAGTTTCCATGAATTCGATTATTGTTTTCAACTCTTCGTCTTCCTTCTGCTCATTTTTCAGTTTTGTAAAATCGATATCTTCTGCGATGATCATGCATATTCGCCTTACATCATGGTCCATTAGTTCCTCAAATACAAATCTTGACATACAGTCTGCGTTAGCGTTCGCTTTTCCTGATTTGAACTTTATATACGGTGAGTATTCTTGCAACTGCATTGCCCATCTCATTAATCTACTAGAGGCTTCTTTATGTTGTCCTAGCCATACCAATGGTTGGTGGTCTGTAGTGATATATATCTCGTGACCCCATAATAAATATTTGAAGTGTTTAATAGCTTGGATAATTGCTAATGCCCTCTCTTTCAGTCACAGAGTAATTCTTTTCATGTTTCTTGAACGTTCGACTATAATATCCAATGACTCGCTCTCTTTTCTCGTCATCCCATTGTCCTAAGACTGCTCCAGATGCATATCCACTTGCGTCTGTTGCTAACAAAAACGGTTTCTTAAAATCTGGGTGTACGAGTATTGGTGCTGATATCAGTTTATCTCTGAGTGTTTCAAAGGCTGTTTGTTGTTCCTCTTCCCATATAAACGGGGTATCTTTTTTGGTTAACTCTTGTATGGGTTTCGCAATGGTTGCATAACTCTTGATGAATTTTCGATAATATCCACATAAGCCTAAGAATTCTTGCACTTGCGTGACTGTCTTTGGTGCTGGGCAATTCTTTATCTTTTCGATGTTTCTTGGATCTGGTTCTTTGCCTTTTGCTGATACAATATGTCCTAAGAAGGTGACTTTTTCCTTTGCCCAATCGCATTTTGATGGTTTCAATTTTAATTTCCATTGTCTCAGTCGAACGAATACATTACGGATATCTTTTAAATGTTGCTCGAAGGTGCTAGAATAAATTAATAAATCATCAATATATACCATACATTGTTTAATGCCGTGAGTTACAAAATTCATACATCTCTGGAATGAAGCTGGTGCGTTGGTTAGTCCAAAAGGCATTTTCTTGAATTGGTATAAATCTTTTCCGATAGTAAAAGCAGTTTTTTCTCTGTCCTCTTCTTTGACTTTTATTTGCCAATAACCACTTTTTAAGTCTAGCGATGTAAAATAAGCTGCTCCGTGTAACATTTGTAACATCTCATTTATATCTGGTAGCGGGTATGTATCCCGTTTTATTACCGCATTGAGTCGTCGGTAGTCTATACAGAACCGTTGTGTTCCGTCTTTTTTCTTTACCATGACCACTGGGAATTGCCATGGCGAGCAACTTGGTTCGATCACTCCTGCGTCTAACATCTTTTGAACTTCTTTTTCTGCTTCTGATTTTTGAGCTTCTGCCAATCGATATGGCCGTAGTGTTATTGGGGTATCATCTGTTAGTGGTATCGTGTGTTGTGTTACGTCGCTTGTACCGAGATCTAAGTCGGATGCTGCAAATATATCTTTAAATTCCATTAACAGTTTTTGTAATTGTTCTTTCTCATTTTCGTTTAGTAGCTGACTGTCGATTGTCCATAGTTTTTCCTCAGTTCCTGCAGTTTTTGCTGTTGGAAGTTCAATGTCCATCATTGGTGTTAGCTTTCCCAGTCTTTCGTTTTCGTAAATGACTTTATCTTCTTCATCGAAATTTGTAATGTTGATTGGAATTTCACTGTTGTCGTTTACATACACTATTTCTCTGGCTAATGGGCAGTTCTTTCTTTTTCTCAAATTTGTGATTAGGTTCAAAAATCATTTCTCCTCTAGTTTCCTCATTTACTTTTACATAGCAAATCATTTGTGTGCGCCCTGGCACTACTATTTTCTCTGAGCATCTCACCTCTGATTTCAGCATACATATTCGTCCGGTTTTATCTCTCAGCTCCATTGATCCTAGATCTATTATTATCTCTTTTAGTAATTCTGGCATGAGATCTGTTCCAATTATACAATCTGCGCTCAGTTTCCTGATAACTGCTAAATACGTATTGATTTTTACATTTTTATATTCTATTATCGACCAGATTTTCCCGATGACTGCTACCGATTCTTTGCTGCAAGTTATTACATCCATGTTAGCTTCTTCTATACATGGCCACAATCTTCCGGGTATTTTATCCATTTTTATTGCTGAGATGTTGGCTCCCGTATCAATCATTGCTTTTATTTCTACCCCATTTATTTCTATGGGTACCGTTAATGTTGGTCCAGCTAACGTTTGTAACATAGCTATAGTTCGAGTTTCTGGATCCTGATCCACACTTCTTGATCTTTGGCTGGTTCTTGGCACTAAGTCTGCCCAATTTGGTTCGTATGGTACTGGATAAATATTTCGTAATGTTGTTGATCTTGGTATTGGTATGTGTCTTTCTACTGGCATGTTTCTCTCCACCGATGATGTTGCTTTCTTTAAACATTCATATACTGGTGGTGGATGATTATAATGTCCACTATGTCTTGTCTTTCGATTTTCCCATTGTTTGAGTTGCTCTTGAGTTAGCCTCTGCGTTCCTCCTTGGTTTTCGTCGTTGTCGCTGCCGCTATCATCTTTGAAATTTATCCATCGTTTCCAGTTGCTCGTTTTTTGTCGCTTCATTTTGGTTTTCTCGGCTTCTAGTCTCATTATTGCTTTAAATTTCCGTCCAACTTCTTCATCGGTACCATTCATTTTAGTTAGAATTCCTACTAGTCTTTTTATCTTGTGAATATCTTTTGAGTGTCCATGTAATACCATTGTCTTTGCTAAAAACGGTAAGAATCCAATTGCCATTTTCCAGTTGATTTTTCTCTCTCTTTTGTAGATATCGAAACATGCTAACATTTGTGTTATGATTACTCTTACGATTTGAATGATAAGGATTATCCCTAAAATTCCTGCCATCATTTGTCCGAAGATTAAGAATCTTCCCCACATGGCTTTCATCATATTTGCTGTTGCATGTTGAAAATGGTCTGGCGATAGTAACAATTCGTAGTTGGGTTTCTCTCCGTAGTTGTTACCTCCCGTTATAGTTACAATGTTGGATAATATTGCTTGCCTTTGTGCTGGAAATAATAAGTGTTCTCTAGCTCGTTCCAGATCTTTCGTTTGGTATATTCCACTCTGTGATATATCAACTGGTTTGAATTCTGCTTCGCTAGCCAATTCTGTTAGTCCAAATATTTTTGGTGGTGCTACAATTACTCGGGTGGGAAATTGTAACCAACTTCCATCTCTTATTTCGAATAATGGTCCATATACGTTACTGCAACTGAACATGTTGGGTACAAATTTCTCTGGGTTTATCATCCTTGTTACTGGTTGAGCGAATCTGATTTTTCCTTTATGCATTATCTCTAATTCGTTTATGCATTTATCTCTTGGAATTGTTGAATTCTCTGGCAGTTTCGCGATTGTCTTTTCGCATTTATACGTGTACATAACTTCTCCGACGATTCTTCCAAAATATCCCTCTTGGAGCGGTAGTAATGGAATTGCATTATCCGGATTTGTGATTGCCATTGCTAACTTTGTTTTTAATATTTCTCTGTTCAAGATACAATCATTTTTAACTAAATCGTAGTATATTTTCTCTGTTGATGCCAATCCTTTGTGATATAAGAAATCCATCTTGTTATTTATATAGAGATATAGTTTCACATCCTTGGGGTCTATTTGCGCTTTTGCGTTCGGTATTGCTGTTCGCGATAGGAATATTCCTTTATAATTCGTACTGGCTACCATTTCGTCACATTTACTCACCATCCGTCCTTTTATAAATCTCATTCCGATTGTAGTGTCAGTTGATATTACTACTGTTGGCGTGACTTCTGATCCGATAGTTGTGGTTATTGTTGGTTTTCCGATTCTTCCGGTTCTCCGTAATTCATCTAATGCGCTTTTTTGCGTGTTAGTTTCGGTTTCTCTGTGCACTTGTCCTTGCACTTCATCGAATATTGCACTTTTCAATAATGTGAGTCTACAGGTTCTGGTATCGGCGTGATATACAATCGTTGACATTCCTGTATTGCATGATCTATCTGTTGCTAGACATTGAGGGTACTTTTTCATTGCTTGTGTGTCTGGATCAAAATATCCTTGATATTTCTCCAACTTTACTTGATAACTTTCAATCACTACTACTCCTTTGACTAATTGATTCAATAGGGTGTACTCTCCTCCTTGACACGTTCCATCTCCAGCCGTTATTCTTCCCGCAGCGTATACTCGGGTAGTTTTTATCTTTCCTTCCTCGGCTGCTACATTCACTCTTCCAGCTATTGAGATACGTCCTGTCGTGAATCCTTCTTCACATTCGCTCCGCGTTACTGATACTACTGTTGTTTCCGTTCCAGCTTCTATAATTGTTGAGTGTGAGTGATGTCCGCAATGAAATGCTACAATTTTCCTTGTTACTGAACATTCCTTGATTTCCGTTTTTATAAAATCTACCTCTTGATATACATTATACGATACTGCTGTTGCCGTTGTCTGTAGTTTACCGGGGTTTGCAGCTTTGCACTCTTCCGTTTCTTTTAGTGAGTATTTATCACCAATCTTTATGTTGTCACAATCATATACTACAAACGGTTCTACCCCTTTCACGCACATCATCCATATGAGTATTGTAGTGATTATCGCATTCATCCCTTTTCTAGCTGTTTTTGGATCGCTTGCATTAATCGTTGTTTCGAATTCCGTTAATAACTCTTTTAACTTCGCTTGCATCATCTCGGTTTGATCATCTTTACTTACCAAATTTATAAAGGCTTGCCATCCACCTTGAGTCAGGATGAATGGTTCGATTACCTTCCTGATAATGTCTGTTATTGCAAATTCATATCCGTTTGGATTGTATCTTGGAGTTCGCTTTCTGTATATTACTATCGTATTGTACATCAGGTAGGCCATTCCTACCAAATATCTGTTTGGGTCATCAGATCGTTTCGTTAAGTGATTTATTATCAACAATAATTCCTCTGGATCTCTGGTTGTGGTTCGTACTTTGTTGTCCATGATTTTATTTATTATTGGCTTTATTGCTACCCAAAGCTGTTTCGCTTCTGCTCCGATATTATTGAGTTTCAAATTTCTTTTTATTTCTGGATTTGCTAATCCCCAGCATCTCAGTTATCAATCTGTTGATCCATTTTGCTCCTTGTTCTTGGCCTTTCAGTTTTCCCTGTAACTGCTTTGTCACTTGACTAAGCTTGTTCAATTTCGTTGTCAATTGATCCATCTGCATCTGTTCTTTAGTTTTCTTTTCTGGAGCTGGTTTATCAATTTTTGGTCGTCCTCTGGATTTCTTTTCCGTTGCCGTACCTGTTTCTTTTCGTTTGGGTTGTTCGTCTGTTGTTTCTTTGGATGTTGTAGCTCCTCGTTCATTTATCCAGTTATCCCATTCGTCTCCTGTCGAGCTTCGGCGTCTTCTCTCTTTCTTTTTATTTTCCTCTTCGGTATCTGGCTCTAGAATTTCGACTGGCTGTCTTTGACCACATACTAGCTCGTCTGGTTCATCTGTTATCGGATCGTTTTCATCTTCTGTCATGAATAAATCTCTTGATTCCGGTATTCTCCGGGTTGTTTCCTCGTCCACAATATCATTTAGGTCGTTTAGTATCTCTTCATCTCCTGTTGTGATGACGACTACTTCATCTGCTGCAGGTGGAACTTCTGGTGTTTTTAGACTCTCTTGTCGTCCTATTGGCGTTTTCGTTCTGATTTCTCTTTTATTGAGTTCTCTACCCGCGATCTTTGCTACTGTTAATACATTTATTAATCCCAATTGCATTTGCGTAACTCCGATTTCGAGATCGTCGTCTAATGATCGTCCTTCGTATTGTAAATGAAATGGCGGTTCATACGGTATTCTCTTTTTCACTTCACTTACTTTGGCAGTGATATAAAATTCTCTTTCGATTGGTTCGAAATCTGGCATCATAATTTTTAAAGTATACTTCTCTATCGTTTCGGCTGCCCATTCAGTGTGTTTCCATTTTCGGATAATTTCTCGGAATTGCTCTGGGTACCACGCATACATTCTCCGATATTCCTCTATTTCCTTTACGATATTTCGCAGATTCTCCACTCTGCTACAAGAATCGATTATCCATTTGGCTAAATCTGTTACAGTTCGTCTTTGATTCTTTGCTCCAGTTCTCAATATCGCTGCTAATTCTCTACATTTTTGCGTTTCCGTTAATCTTGTTAATCCTTCCTCCACAGGGTCGTCTATATCTGTGGGCAAGTATTTTGTTCCTGGGATTCGTTTCTCGAGTACACTGATTCGCGGGTCTCGCTTGTTCTTGTTGGATTCGCAATTTCATTTCTCGTTCTGTTTCTACTTCGATCGTGATGTATATCGTATCATCTTTTACAAATTGAGGTGTTACATATTTTTTCAACAGAAATTGTGGTACTCCTCCCGCAACATTTTCAGTGGATTTTGGCTTTTGACTTATCATAGATCTTGGGTCCACTCCCAGTTTTTCGCTGTGTCGCTCTTCCCATTTTCCGGGTTTAGCGATTGAAATCGTGACTTTTCGATTAAATGGCCACTCTAACTTGCCGTCATATCTGCCTCTTGCTAATAGAAAATACACTGATAGATATTTTCCTTTTCCTACCCCATCTCCGTTTGGGTATACTCTCAATTTCATCCGGTATCCTCCGATCTCTGTATAGAATTGATGGCTTGTAATACCGATGATTTTCTCTTCTTCAGCCGATTTTACTTTTTCAGCCCATCCACTTATCTTCCATGTGTATGGGGCTAGTCGAGCTCTATCGTTTATTTCCTCGTCTTCTTCTGGTTGCCATTTCATTTCGTTTACCATTTCCTCTGGTAAATTTTCATATGGCTCATCTTCATATAGTTCCAAGGTTGTTTCATTAGCTGCATCTTCTGGCGCTTCCCCTGGTATATATTTTCTCCATTTTGGTTCTGTTCTCTCCATTTTCCATTTCCACTCCTTTGTCTTTTCATCATACACCTTTTTCCATGGTGTTGATCGGCATCTTGAGTCGTCTATCGGTTGTAATTTTGTGCTTAATTTCGCATCTTGTCTCCATAACTGGTAGATGGTTAGTATTTGATCCATCTTTCTTTTCATTTCCTCTTGAAATTCTTGGATCTGTTGTTCCCTTTTTGTTGTATTTTTTCTCTCTGGTTCATCCATGGCTATGATATTAATGGTTTGTCCGTCTTCCCATATACCTAATTCGTATATCGGGGTTCGTTCTCGCGGACTTATTTGTCGTTTGTGATACATTATTGCCACGTCTTCCACCATACCGTCGTCACTACTTTCGATTATGGGTTGGATAATTTCTCGACTTATCCGTCGGTATAATTCGTGCATTTGACAATCGGGATCTACCAATATTTCCTTTACTTCGTCATTTGGTAATTTTATCTTTATCTTTATTGGTTCATCTCCTCTCATATCTCTTTGGTGCTCTCCATATTTGGCTATCAACTCATCTGTTCTCTCGTTGTCAAATCTCATAATGTCTGTGTCTCGTACAGCTTCTACGAACATTTTCATTGAGATCGGTCTCGTTAACGATAATCGATTAATATATTTTCTAGCTTGATCTATTGCTTGTTCTGTCATTTTTATCTGGTTTTGTCTCATTATCTTTTGTCTCTCTTTTTCTAATCCAGGTTTTATTTCTTTGTTGTACAATATTTGAATTTTCTGCCATATTTCCGCTGTCGTTTCCTCGGTTTCATTTTTGTTTAATGTTACCACATTTATTCCTTTTGGCCATATTAGAGCATCCGCTAGGTGTATATCTCGCTTTATTTTCCTTCCTTGATAATATAAAGGTTTATTTTTATAACTGGGTCCTAGCTTTTCCACTACCCAATCATACAACTCGTTGGTGTTTTCGCCTCTTGTCACTATTATCTGTCTCGGTATTTCTGGAAAATCAATGATTACCTGATACTCTTCTCTATCATATTCTTTCAGATTCTCTTGGTACTTTTTTATCATATCTTTCCATGATGCCGTAAATGTACCATTATCCCGTTGATATCCTTTCGCAATTAATTTCATTATTCTGCTGTATGCGGTTGTATCTCTGAGGTTTAGGAACATTTGGTTTCGGTCTACTTCTTCTACGATCTCGTTGATTTCTTTTAATATCTCGCTTTCATCTTCTCTTGGCACGTTCGTTTCCATTTCCTCTAATTCGGATTTTGATTCATCTTTGTATGGTTTATTTTCCTCGCATGATTGAAATATTTCTCCCCCCAGACTGCTTATTTCACTTTCATCTTCATCTGTTTGATCGTCTGGTATTTGTCTCAACATATTGATATGTAGTTGTTCCTCCTCTTTCATTATCTTTGTTGGCCCTTTTGTTTGGAACCATATCTCTTTTATTCTATTCTCAACTTGAGCTTCACTCCACGTGGGCTTTTCTTTTCTGATTCTTGTTTCTATTTTTTGTAGCAGTATCCTCTGGATTCGATTTTTTGTTATTATTGGTTCTGATATCTTTTCCTTTCCTTGTGACGTTGATGCTTCTTGCTCATCTTTTTGTAGTTCTAGTTTTGGCTCCTCCATTTCTTGAGATAGCACTTTCTTTGCCATCACTTCTATTTTTTGATCTAGTGCTTGCTCTTGTTCTAAATGTTTCAGCGCTCCGTCTATTTTTAATATTAGTGCCTTCTTTCTTAGTTCCGTTTTCTCTTGTTTCAGGCTTGCTTCTTTTTCTTTTAACTGATCCTCCTCTCGTTCTAAAGCTTCCTCTTGCTTTATTTTCTCGAGTGTACTCTCTGTCTTTTGTGTCATAATTTCTTTTTCGAGTTCATCTATCTCGTACACTAATGTTTCCTTGTTTTGTTCCTCCGTTATCATCATTTCTGCTCGTTTAATCTCTTGAGTTTCTGGTTCATTCGGTTTCTCCGTTATCGTTTCTTTTAACTGTCGACGTCTTTGTTTTTCCTCCTCTGCAAATTCTTTGATGGCCTCTATTTTCTCCATCGTATTTAATCCAACTGTTTTCTCGTTATCAGTTATCATATTTCCTCCCCCTTCGTTCTCAACACACTGCTCCGCAGTGTGAATTTCATCTGGAATCTCCATTCTCATCATATTAATTCTTTTCGGGGTTTGTTTTCGATTTTCCCATCTTTGCTGGATTTCCTGGGCTTCTTCTGTTTGTAGTCTTTGCCATTCAGCTTGTTGTTGCTCTTGATATTCTCTAGTTCTCAGCTCTTGAATCTCTTCATTGCTTCTCATTACGTTGATTCGTTGTTGTTGTATATTAGTGGGCATCTGTTGCATCATCTCTTTTAATTCCATGGGCATTCGTTGAAGTGTTTCTCGTAGCATGTCTATCTCTTGCATTACGTTAATTTGTGGATTTCCCATAGAGTTATTTAGTCTTGACTGGTTTGGTTCTCTTCTTATGTTACATTGCCTTGCGAAATGTCCTTGTTGTCCACAATTGTAACATGCTTTGTTACTAGGTTGTCTACATATTTTCTCAGTATGCCCTCGTCTACCACATTTTTGACAAGTGTAATTTCGGAAACAATTCTCTGACCGATGTCCTATTTTTTGACATATGGAGCATTTTTCATTTGTATTTGGATTGTTCCTGAAATTATTATTATAACTTACTTGGTTGGTACCTCTATCCTCCGGGTTTCTCGTTGCTGGTGGCTTGAACATCTGCTGTGCTCTTGGAATAAATTGATTCATGGCTGGATTGGTATTGTTGTTTTGATTGTTGGCATTGACTGTTGATGTTGTTGGTTCCGTGGCCAAGACTGCCACTTGATATCCCAGTCCTAGATGGGCTTCACATCTGTTTGCGATTGCTACTGCTTTATCTAATGTTTCTGGTGCCAGACATCCAAGGTTAGCTCGTATGTCTTCCCTTTTAATTCCTCTTATGAAGACGTCTATTATTTTATCTTCAGGTAAATCTGTTTCTCCGAAGGCTTCTTTACACAATTTCTTTAATTCGCATGCGTATACTGCATTTGATTCGTCTCGTCTTTGTTTTCGATGTAGGAAGTCTAATATCTTCCTATTCCCCTTTTTCTCTATCCCGAATATCTTTATTAAGAACTCTTTAATTTCTGTCCATGTTGTCAATTTTGTTACATCTCTTGCTTCTTCTACAAATACATCTTGTGCGCTCCCTTTCAGATACAAAGGTAGTCGCTCTTTTACTTTTTGATCTGTCCAGTGACAGATGTTTTTATACACTTCAAATTCCTTTATGAATGTATCCAATTTGTTGAGACTACCGTCGAACGGTTCTCCTCTAAACTTTTCTCTGAATTCTCCTACTATTGCATTGTTGTTATTTATCATCATGTTTGGATCCGGAGTTGAAGTCGTGTTGGAATTTATGGAATTTGCCATGTTTGAGTTAATGTTTAAGTTTTTTAATCTCTCTTCCTCGTTCTCTGCTTCTATTATTGGCAACCGGTTTTCTATATCGTTTATTTCGTTTTCTTCGCTACTGTTGAATTCAACGTCGGTTAATCCACTATCTGTGCCGGTTCCTGTCACTACTGTAATTGATACTCCGGTTTTGGCACTTCTACCGTTGCGAACTTTTCTCTTTTCTTCCGCTTTTAATAAACTTTTTTCTCTATTCTCTTGGCTTTTGCTTCTCGTGCGATTGCTGATGCTATCAATGTTTACGGTTATTCGGCTGCTTGACTGGTTTCTCTTCTCTTGCTTTGGTTGCTTTGAAACTTCTGGTTGCTTATCTGCTTGTAACTACTCTGACGTTTATTCCAAAATCTTTTCCGCTCGTTTATTCAAATTCCTTTGTTATCACCTTGCTTTATCGTTTGCCCTGAAATATTTTCTCCTTTGCTTTGCTTTGCACTTGACTTGGATTGCTTTGCTTGACTATCGATTCCTAAAAATAAATAACACTCCAATATTCTATACTCTATACTAATTTCTCCTCCGTTTACCATACTATATATGTTATCATCCCCTGTTCGCATTTATCGTGGTGGTCTTCTTTATCTGACTCACCCCCCTCATTTTAAGTCCATTTTTAATTATCTATACCTCGTAATAATTATCTATTAATCTCGTATCAATTATCTATATAGTCTTATCAGCTATCTATATAGTCGTATCAATTATCTATATCATAATATTAATAATCATCATACTCATACTTTCATTCATTCCATTAATTGTTTTTCCTATGTCCCCCAAAAAATTCATTTACTTAATCCTCAATCGCTGGCGCTCTATGCCCTCTATGATTTCCGTTGGCTCTTCGGCCTTCGGCTTTAACTCTTTTACTGGTCATCTGTGACCTTAATATCTATTCATAATCATATTTCATCTTTACTCATATCATATCTTATCTGGTACTCTATGGCCTCCAGTATCTGATCATAATCATCCGGCCCTCTATTGCCTCAAGTATCTGATCATAATCATCCGGCCCTCTATTGCCTCAAGTATCTGATTATAATCATCCGGCCCTCTATTGCCTCAAGTATCTGATTATAATCATCCGGCCCTCTATTGCCTCAAGTATCTGATTATAATCATCCGGCCCTCTATTGCCTCAAGTATCTGATTATAATCATCCGGCCCTCTATTTCATATTATCTCTTATATCGGACTTGAGCTCAACAGTGACTTTTGGGTATGTTTGAGGCCTCACACTGACTCTCAAGCCATGGCGTCTTTTGGCCGCGCATTCTTCCGGTTACGCTTTACTCACCGCCATTCGGATATTTGGTACTCGGTGTGGGATCCGGGTTATTGTACCAAACTCCTCGCTGGGCAATAAAAAAACATTCCCTCGGTACTCGGTGTGGGATCCGGGTTGTGTACCTCGAAGAATATAAAAGTATGGAAATGCCTAGACGTTCAATCAAGTTCCAAAAGCGGTTTACTTGATTTCCCGAATAGTGAAAAGAAAAGGAAGTGCTCAAAAGTGGGAGCGGGGAATAAACTATCAAATCTCTGCCCGCTCCTTCCATCAGATTTCTCGGCTCCGTTCAGCCGCTCTCATCTGGCTTTAGTAGGACATTTTGAGTATGAACCATTTACCGGTTAGTTCACATCTCACCTACCGTTTGGCCCCGATACTCGGTGTGGGATCCGGGTTGTTGTATCGAGTTCCTCCCAGCGAAAAAAAGAATCGTTCGATACTCGGTGTGGGATCCGGGTTTTTGTATCGAACGGCTCAGCGTCATCAGTCCCTTGGCTGATAACAACCTGAGCACGACAGTCCGTAGCTGTCCTCTGGTGCCTCACCACGAGCTAGGGAAAACGAAGTCATCTCTAGGTACCTTTAATCTAACTATTAATTCTGTTCCGTGTACACTCTTTCTCTCACCCCTCGGTCTATCTCTTCACTCCCCCCTTCAAAATTTGTGGTAATCGCATCAACAAGCTCCCCAAAAGAGGTGATCAATCTCTCGCCGGTTACTTGCTGACATACGCGACTTGGCCTACCAGTTCCTTTCTCAGTAGGGTTGATCAGGGTTTCCCTTGGGTGAGCGTACTATCATTAGATAGCTCAGGTTTAACCATTTTTCCTCGTCCTATCTCAATATAATATCAATAAATATAATATCAATAAAACAAAAGAATTATACACTAGGAAAACTCGGTTGTCGAAATTTTTCCGTCCAATATTTTGTGTCTCTGTGCATGTGTTTTGATTATTTCCCTAATTCGGCTTTTATGTTTTCGGTCTATTACCTTGGTTTATCGTTGTCAGGTGGTTTTATTATTTATAAACATTGCATATTTCTTTTATATTCGTCTTATCATCTAATAATAATTCAAGTAATGCATAATACACATTTATTTCATTTCATCATAACAATTCATGGAAAGTAAACCGTTAGTCTTTCCTTTATCTTTCGCTGGCATAACATACAGTGCGACTCTTGTGCGCATCCATTTTATTAATATGCAATGTTCATCGGAGTACAGGTTTGAAATCGTTGATATATCCTCTTTAGCTCGTTTAATTAATTTTTGTTTGTTCATTAGTTCCTCAAGATTGTCATTTTCGATGTTTAGAATCCCTTTTAGTTTTTCTATAATTTTTGTTGGTTCCATCTAAAATTATCAAATTACCCTTTAAATTTATCTAAATATTAATTAACTAAATTCATTCACCTCTTTAATATATTTTGATTCATTTTATCTACTACTATTTACTCATTACCTGTTGGGCTTTATTCTATTACCGTTGGCTTCCTCTATTTGGTTCCGTTGCTTTCTCTTGTTTATCATTACTCCCCTTACTTACCCCATTTCATTTTATCCCGAATTTTGCCCTTTTAATTACTTATGCGTCTTGTCATTGTTGTTGGTGTCTTACAAGGGTGTCATGTCGTCAAATATTGATGGATGTTGAGTGTCTTGGCGTCTTAATTTGTAGTCGGGTTGCTCGTTTTTCAACAGTTGTTCTCTGGGTTTTGTTTCATGGCGTTCTCATCTCTCTGGGGTTTGCAACATATCGTCTCAACATCTCTGTTTAAACTTTAAACCTTTGCTTATATTTCCTTGGGTTCTTTGTAAAAACAATCCTTTATGAGCCCCCAAATTTGTATCTCGTAGTCAGGTTGCTCGCTTTTCCTCGATCTTTACAATTTCTCATCCATCTTTGTAATCGGTCTTTACAATTCGATTTTACATCATTAAACATTTGTTTGTATTTCTTTGGGTTTTTGCACGAAACAATCATTCCATCCTGGCTGAGGGTGTGCTGACCTAATTCTCTGTTGTCTCTTAACTTGATGGTTTTGGTCTTTCCTCTTATCTTGTAGTAAGGTTGTTCGTTTTCCATTTATCGTTCTCTGGGTTTTTGTTTCATTGTTATTACATCTCTCCGCGGTTCGACAGAATGTCGTCCCGACATTTTCGATTTAAACTTTAAACCTATGTCTATATTTCCTTTGGTTTTTCGCAAAAACAAAGCTTCAATCCCGGCTGAGCCCCCAAATTTGTATGGTGGGTTACAGGGTTTCAAATCTTGCTTATCTTCCTGACGACCCTAGTAACGCCATACAAAATGATTCTGATCCACTTGGCACCCGTTGCTAAGCAACGTTGGTAATGTGTTCAAGTGGTGGATTGCCCGCAAAAATTGAGTACCATGTGCTAGTACTGTAGTTGCTCGGACAACCCTCGGGTTCACGAGCTGTCGATAGAAGACCTATGCTCGCTTTGCTCTGTCCCTCATACTTATTCACGATCAGTGCTTAATTGGCTGTTGGCGGTGTTGGTATACGGTTATAATGGAATAATAATTCAACTACATTTAAAACTATTTATTTCAATTCAGGCATATGTACAACTGTTACTGCTGAACGTGTTGGGGTTGAATTGCGCGACGTCGGGCACGCTCCTTACGTCCCGGTCGGCGACTGCTGGTTGTAGTGTTGGGTTGCTCTGTTGACTTGGTAGCTGTCGGCGGTACTTGAGTGGGGGCGAAGATGAGCGGGTAAGTTACCGCTTCACCTTCCCGGCATACCGCTAGAGCGACTTCAAGTCCCCGAACCTGCGTACGCAGACTCCGATTGAGCTGGCGTTCTTCGGCCCAGCCTTTTTGAGCTGCGGTGAGCCGTTGGTAAAGGATCTTCGTCCGTTTAGGGTCTAAACAAGTCGCTTTGACCTGCTGCATCTCGCGAGTTAATTGCAGGACTTGACTAAGTAACTCTGTATTCGCCTGCCTCGCACGATCTAGTTCCGTCTGTAGGATCCGTAGAGAAGACATTACTGAAATTGAATGGGTTATTACACGTCAATTCATGATTGGTTTAAATGTTTAAATTCTTTCACACAAATCAAGAGTTCATTTTATATTATGTGAGAAGAAAACACGCAGTTCTAATTATAATTATTATATGATCACTACATAAATTTGGCTGTTAGTTCAATCGTCCGGGCAGTACCGTTCTAGGCTCTTCTTGAGGGCTTCCACCGTGTAGGGTCGCCTGGTATCCCGAACCGGACGAGGTGGATGGGCGACGGCTATCCGCCCGGCAAGGATGTCATCCAGCACGTTTGCAAGGTACATCCTTGCCTTGACTACCTGCAAGTCCACCCGCTCCTGCACCCGCTCCCACTGGGTGAGGAGGTCCTGCGCGTTGGCGAATATCTCGGCCGCTGGGTATTGCTGGCTATTGTGTCCCTCCGGGTCGTTATTTAGATCCGGTACTCTTCGAGGGGCAGGGTACGGCCATTGCAGACGGGTTTTTCCGACCGTTCCTGTTCTCCTTGGTGATCCTTTCCTGGATGGTGTGTCGGTCGAGCTGGTGTCTGTCCATTTTTGAGACATGTTTGACTGAATGCAAAGTATTATGATCAATTCCTGGCTTATGATATCGAAAGAAATAAAGCGTGTGATTTATTATCTGACTCTCTAATAGTTAAGGGGTGATTATTGGGCTTTCGTATATTCAATATTGTATTGTGGGGACGAGTAGAAACTTGCGTTCGGTCACGTACTGACATTTGTCGATGTTGGGCGGAACTTATCGTTATATCTATATTAGAATCGCCATTAACATTAGGGTTAGGAGTTACGGAGGGGTTCTCGTTTATTCGTTAACAATTTTCGCCCCAAGGTGTCTGAATTGATCGGCCTTAATTCGTGTCTCCTATTTAGATGGGCTTGACCGTGCACTTCTCTTAAATAATATGTTTTCGATGTGCACTTTATATTAATATTTGGGCTGCTAGATTGAATAATAAATGTGATATGAATTAAAAATACTAATGGGCTAATAGGTTAAATGATAACTGTAATATTAAGTAAAAATACCAATGGGTTAATAAATTAACTAATGAATGTAAAAATACCAATGGGTTAACTAATAAATGTAAAAATACCAAAGGGTTAATAGATTAACTAATAAATGTAAAAATACTAATGGGTTAATAGATTAACTAATAAATGTAAAAATACCAATGGATTAATAGATTAACTAATAAAGATGATATTAATTAAAAGTACCAATCTTATATTGCAACTAATGTTAATTTTACTTATCAAGGTAGGTTTCACATGACGAAAGGCATTCGTTTATTTATAAATTATGCGATGTAAATTATTCTAGTTCAGACTCCGAAACTTCGTGCCATCTGATCACTTTTGAATTCAACTAATTTGCATCAGTGCCTGTTTCGGATGATGGAGATGCACACCCGCCCCGTCGTCCATTAGGTCTACGGTACTTCGATTACACGATCTGACTGATTTAATGTTAATATATTCAGTCTTATTTGTGCTATCTTAAGATTTGTAATTGTCAAGCTCGGTCAGATTAATTAGGGTAAGCTATCGTCTTGGTCACTCCTTCTATCTTTATTTTTAGCTTTTTCAGTGTCTCACACGTGCTCCTAGTATGGATTCTCATGGATTACTCTTCGCATCATTTGGGATTTTTCATGTATTAGCGGTTGGAAGTTATCTTAGCCCTCAGCAACATCGGTTGATTGTGGGACAGATTTACAATCTCGGGATCTATTGATTGCAATATACGGTTGTGGTTCAAATCGCTCAGTTAGAAATTCTATTTCTAATTTCTCGTCGCGGACGTATGATCGTTAACCCGCTGACCTATGGATTACTCCCTGTTAGTTAACGATCTCAATTCAGTCGATGATCGGATTTACTTATATTGGATTGTGGTTCATAAATGATTTTATCAAAGGTTCACTTGATTTTTGTTCGTAATTTATTAACGATTTATGGTCATTGTAAATTTATTTCATTAATTCCTCTTGAATTAGGTCGATGGTTCGAAAGATTTTTAGTCATCTATTGTCGAAAATGCCATTAAAATAAGCTTGCTGAATTTTCCTACAACCTTGAATGGATTTATTCGCTAAAATCGATTGCAATTAATATGGTTAACTAGGAACTCATTTTATTTCTGGCAATCAGGTTCACATAGTTTTATTACTTTGCCTTACTCCTAAGGAATAGATTTTTTATCCAATTCATTATCTCAGCAAAATCATCTGTCAAAATTGAACTATAACTTTAATTTATTGCTAACAAGTTCTACTTGTTACTGTAACTTTCTCAGGAATCTCACCTAATGAGTTGGTTATTCTTACTAGTTTAAAGCTTTACTGGCATTTTAGGTATTTTCCTGCATTCAAGTTTATTTAAAAATGAGTTTGGCTTACTATTATTAACCCTAAGGTTGTTTAATCTCTTCGAACCATCGATCTCATCAGAAGTTAAATTAATCATCCAACTTGCTATAAAAATTATTACACGGGTTTTAATTCTATCAGTGATTTTTATTTAAGTTCTTACCACATCCTTTTCACATACTATTTTATCTCGTTACTTTAATCAAGGAGTTAGTTTAGACGGAACTGCAAGTCATTTAGATTTCTAATCATCATTTTATTAAAATCTACTTTAATTAATAGAACATTTATTTTTAATGACGACAAAAATCTGTTAACTTGGTAGATAAATTCAATTTAAGGGACTCACTAAACTACTTCCGCTACTTATGTTTATTTTTGAGGAACTAATATACTACTAGTTAAATCATTTTTACATATCAATTGAATTTATTTATACCAACGATTTCAGTTACTTTATCCCCGTACCCTTTCCCTTTAATAGATCTTAAGCGCCATTGTGTTTATATTATATTTATTGAGTGCCCACTGGACTACTCGGTGTGGTGATTTTAAGCCGTTTGTAAGATAATTTTAGGTCGATTTTACAGAATTGAGAAACGAGGAAGCAGCCAGAGACTTCTTCCTCATTTCTCGCTTCAGCTATAGGGATAAATATTTACGTTACGACCGCTGCGTTGCGCACGCTGAGTCTTCACGGGTGCATATCATTGGCGATTTTCCACGCACTTACATGCATTTGCACTATGTTGATTTTACTAACTTGCGTGATGTGTCGGCTGTGGGCCGGAAAAATTTCGACATTTAAAATTTATAATTTATAAAACAAATAGATTGGAAAAATAATTTAGGTATGATAATAATATTTATTAATTATACAACAATTCAACAAAATTACCCTTCATCGACCAAAATAACAAATATCATCATATTGCATCAAAATAATAATATAAACCAAAATACCACTCTCCCCACGTCGTCGCCAAGCAGAGCTCTACAGAGATGCTAAGGACGAGACGTGGAAAGAGGGTTCCACCATCAAAAATTCTCACCTAAAAAGAGTGTTCCTGAAAATTCAAAGTAAAATCGAATAGTAATTGTTTCAAAATGGTTTGTAAGGTTTTTAAAACGGTTCTAACGGTTTCAAAAAATGGTTCTCTTTTGAAAAATGGTTAAGTTAAATGTGAAAATGGATCAGTATTTATACCTAATTATGTGACGTGTGAAATTTGATGCAGTAAAACAAAATTCGACCTTGTTCTTGTCTAGCAAATTCTATTATTTATTTTTATTATTTTTCGATTTATTTTTATAATTTTTTATTTAATATTTTTATTGAATTATTGCTAATTCAATTTTTTGATTTAAATTCCACTTTAATGAACTTTAATTGATTTTTCTAATTTCGTCGAATTTGTCGTGTTTTCTTGTTGTATTTGTGTAGGTATCGTGCGGATCTTGGTGCATTTTGTTAATATTTTAATTTATTTTTATGTTTATTATTTTATATTTAATTCTTTTATTTCTCAGATTTTATAGGGTTTATTTGGTGTTTTTCAGGTTTATTTTAAATTGCGTGTTGTATCTGCGTGTGTGTTTCTGATCCATTTAAACATTTTCAAGGCCGTTTACGTTCTGGCCCAACAACAATATGGTTTCCAAAAAACAAACTCAAATCTATTTTCTCCTTTAGTTAACTCAAAAATAATTCCAAAATATTTCACAGTGGTTCTTCCGAAAATAAACTGAATTTTTAGTGTCTAGTCAAGGGCGTACGCCGAAAAATATTTCGGAGGAGAGGGATTTTTCAATGTAAATTTTCATTAAATGGTTTATTGATTTTGTATATATTTTTATTGCACATGTAAATCAAAAACTATAAAAATATTATAATCTTATATGACTGCAGCATTTTTTTAAAATAAATAACCTTTGACATATCATTATTAGTATACATTATGTTAAAAATTTACAATATAAATCTTCTTTACTTTAATAATAACCATTACACATTTTGTCACCATAGGCCATAAGTAAACCATCATTTGAGTTGTTCATTTTTATTTTGCTTTACAAATGGCAACACTTTGATATAAAATAGGGTTAAATAAATAGAGGGGATAATTTTCAATATGGATTGAAATTTATTTGAAAACCCCGCTTAGCAAACTGGAAACTATAAGAATATTGCTAAATTTACTGACTTTCTTTTAGAGGTAATTCGTTATATAAAAATTGAGTTACCGGTTTACGGTAAGGGATGAATGTTTCAAATTGAAACATGGTTAGGTTGAAACTTTCATTGATTTTATAATATTAAAAATTTCAAAAAACTACAGAGCACACTTGGTAACTGGCGCTTTCCGTGCGATGTACAGAAGCTCTTAACCCAAGAAACATATAAACACGAATTTAGATTTTTTATTTACCAAATTAAAATTACCGGTAAATTACAAAAATTTACCTTCAGAGTGAAATAAAATTACAGTTTACAGTATGTTTTAATTTTATTTAATACAATTTTCACCCAAAACAAAAACTAGTTTATAATTTTTGTTCCTTTTGAAATATCGAGCACAAGGATTTGTCCTCTGAATCTACTCCCCTGCGTGCGCCCATGTCTTTAGTTAATTAGGCGTATAAAAGAGGAACGAATAAAATATTAATTTTGATAAAACATGCCTTATAATCATACAGATTAAGAGGTATTAAAAAGTCCTACAGTCCATGTTCATATACTAAAAAGGTGGGATATACTTCAAAACGTACGATGTGTTTGCACCACTCCACGATGAATCCTTAATAATTGCTTTGTTTAATTCAAACAAATAAATTAGTTTAAATCCAAAGTTTATACGCTCGGAATATCGCTTATTAAATGAATTTAATTTGTCAAGTGGCATCGAGTCATGATAGTTTCAAAAACCAATATTTAACGTTACAAATAAACAATAAAGTGAATTTCAATTTTTTAAATACAAAGAACATGTAATAATAAAATTTCAATAATTCCTAAATTTTTATATACCAAATATTGGTTAACGCTACGAAATTTTAAATATAATCTAAGCTCGTTAGCAGAATTTGTTAAAATACGCTTTATATATTTAAAATTAAAAAAATTAAATCAAATATTAATTATTGATTGCTATATTAAATTTAAATAATACAAATAAATTATAATTAATCCTTTTTTATCAACTTCAACTCATTGAAAAGTGGCTAATAATCAAATGTTAACTTTTATTAGCAATTTATAAAATTAAAAAAATAATAATTAGCAAATATCCTAATGTGACAAAAGAAGAATTTTAGATAACATTCAAATTCTAATTCATTAATGTAGATTAAATAAACATTAAATTGTACAAAAATAATAGAAAAAACAAGCAAACTTCCAAACAAAAACGTTTATTTCTGGTTAATTAAATATTCATTTTTTTTTCGTTAAACCGGCTCCAGCATTAAATTTAAAGAAAATTATATCCCCATCTTCGACAATATATTCTCGACCTCTTTGTTTATATTTTCCGACAGCCTGTAAATAAAAATTATTTTTTAACAATTATAATTTTTTTCTCCCTTTAAACTAACTTTGACAGCATTTTCAGAACCTTCGGTTTTAAAATCTTCGTAATTCATCACTTCAGCCATTATGAAGCCTTTTTCCATGTCAGTGTGTATTTTTCCAGCAGCCTGTGGGGCTTTCGTTCCGTTTTGAATAGTCCATGCTTTGACTTCATCTTTACCACACGTGAAAAAGTATTGCAATTGCAACGCTTTGTAGCCAGTTTTGATTATTTTCGGCAAGGCAGAACCGGTACCATTTTCTTTAGCATACTGATCGATTTCTTCTTGACTCATATTCTGAAACTTTAATTCAATATCTGCGGAAAACGGAATGATTGAGGCTCCAGGATCAAATTCATCAACCCATGATTTTATTTTTGACAGCCATTTATTCTTTTTTTTCACATAACCAGCCTCAGACATGTTGATAAGATATATACTAGGCTTTGCAGTGATGAATAAATGATGATTGAGAACTTCTATATCATTTGGAACCCAATCACCAAATCTTACTGGTTTCTTATCATCACAAATTATTTTCCGCACCTTTATCATCGTATCTAGTTCTGGTTTCAGTTTTTTATCGCCACCACGAAAAAATGCTTTCTCAAGTTTATCAACTTCTTTCACTATATATTCTTGATCTTTTAATCTTAATTCTTCGGTAATTATCTCTAAATCTCGTATCGGATTAACGTCACCTTCAACGTGAATCACATCTTCAGATTCAAAGACTCCTGAAAAAGTCAGCTATTAAAATTTATTAATACTGAAGATAGGGGGAAATTTGAGAGAAATTTTTTTTGATCCCAACCGAGCAACTAGTAAAATTTTTCTCAGAATGGTATATTAGAGGTTTTCAATGTTACGTGACGAAATTAGTTTTTATTGTTTAAGAAATTTGATAAAAAATTGTCAATAACTGTAAATTACAAAAAGCTGCGACTTTTGAGCATAATTTCTTGTATGCTCATTTTTGATTATATATTCCGTCATTTTGAATATTTTTAAATATCATTTTTGGAGGGTATCTCAGTAATAAAATATATTTTAATTGAAAACCCCTAAATTTGTGCATTTTTTTATTATAAGGTGTATTCTAATGACATGAAAAGCATATTTACTTTCAATGAACCACTTTATTTTTTTAAGCTAGCATAGTTTCTTTAATTTAAATTTTTTTGTAATTTAGTAATTGAAAAAAACCAAGTCTGTGGTTTAGATTGGAATCAATTTCTTATACTATTGAATTTTATCAGTGTACCTTAATGATGAAAATTTATAGTAAAATAAAAATAAATTTTTCAAAAACTTTTAACAGATCGAGTTTCTTTTATTAACTGGGATTACCGTTTTCAGTTAATTGGTATGAAAAAAATGGGTACGAACAAAATCGAGACCCGATAAAAAGAAATTTCATACAAGAAATAATAATTTATTGCAATTTGTTATTTATAACGGTCTTTTAAAAAAAAATTTCAAAATTAGGTTATTTATTTGTAAGTTGCATATATGTGCATAATTTTATTGGATAGGGAGTTTATTTTAATTATTGGTACCTATGAGTATATATATACGTGGTGCGCCCAATAAGTCCGTGCAATATGTAGGAAGGAAATATTATTTTGTCGTGCAATAAAATTTGTACTGTAGCTATATTATAGGTTTAATTTGTTTAGTTTGTTTTAAATGATCATTACAGTTTATATTGACATTTGCCAGATTTTGAAATTTGGTGCAAGTCATGATTGATGCACTTGAATATCACAGCGTTTTAAAGTTTCTGGTATTACGTCATGTTCCCAATGACAAATTTTTTCCCAATAGAAGGAGACACATGGCAAGGACTCTCCATCACGCGGAGCAATGTACAAGTGGATTGCACTGTTTAAACATGGGAGACAGTCAGTTAATGATCACCAAAGGACTGGACGCCCATGTGAGATATTTCTGACAAAATTAAAGAAGTGTGAATCTTTACTGCGAGAAGACCGTCGAATCACAACGCGGGCACTGGCTGATGCTGTGAATGTGAGCAAAGGAACCATACAAGCAATTCTGCATGAATAAAGAGTGAGAAAGCTGGCGTCCAGATTTGTTCCCCGCTTTCTTTCAAGACCTCGCCCCCAGTGATTTTTACCTCTTCAGGTATAGCATTTGCGTGGCAAACAGTTTGCAAATGCTGAAGATCTGAGGGAAGAGGTAGAGAGTTTTCTGTGTGATCAGTCCTCGGATTTCTTCAAAAATGCATTCTCTGAACTGATCCAGCGCTGGTAAAAGTGTGTGAAAGTAAATGGCTCTTATGTTGAAAATGATGTCTATATATGTTATGTTATTGTGTAAATGTTTGGTGTTTCTATTCAATTGCTTTCCTAGTTATTGCACGTACTTTTTGGATGCACCACGTATCAAGAACAGAAGAAATTTATGAAATCAGTTCTTACAATATCTTCAAAGGCATTAGAGGCTAGTTACCATGTTGAAAAATTAACAACACGCCAAAAACCTAACTATTGGAGAAAAACTTATTAAGCCAGTATGTATGGAAATGATTTGTCTTATACTTGGGCCCAATGAGTTAAGGAAGTCAATAAAGTTTCATTGTCTGCTAATACTGTTAAAAAAACTTTCTAAAATGTCTCTTGACATTTTAGAAACATGAATTAAAAAATTGATATAAGCTGAAAAATTTGCACTACAAATTGACGAATCAACCGATTTAAAAAATAACCTAACTTATACCTATTGTTCGTTTTGTCGATGAGGATTTTATTCAAGAACATTATTTATTCTGTTAGGTAATTCCAGAGCGAAATAATGGTGAAAAACTTTTTAAAGTAACCAATAATTTCTTTCAAAAAATACAATATTCAATGGATTAATTGCATTCCCATATGAACAGATAGCGCTGCAGTTATGATGGGTAGTAAAAAAGGGTTTTAACTGATGTATAAAACAAAAAGATACAAAAGCAATACAATTTATACACTGGTGCACATTTGAATGAATACATTAAAACCAGCAACATAATTAAATCGAGAGCATTAAATTCGTGAATCTTTGGAATACTCTGTGCAGAAATGGGAACCAAATATGAATCCCTATTATTTTATACTGAAGTTCGTTTGGCATCCCGATGTAAAGTTTTGGCTAGATTGTTTGAACTTCGGTAAGAGGTGTGCTAGTTTCTTTCAGATCAACATATTCCCGAACTATACCGACACCTCAACGATTATTACTGAATGGCCAAACTTACATACATGGCTGATAAATTAGAGAATCTCAATGAACTTCATAAAAAAATTTAAGGTCAAAATGAGAATATATTGACTTGCTCAGACAAATTACAGGGGTTTAAAACTAGAGCTTTGGTAAAAAGTGCTGCAAAACTGAAGTTTAGAAATGTACCAAAGAACAAACCATATTACGATTGGAAGCAAGCAATTGTGAACCTGTCCCAACATTTAAGAATGTTGCAGTAGAAATTTGATTACTATTTCTATTCTATTAATACGGAACAATACGATTGAATTCGAAATCCCTTTGCAATCAATGCAACGAATTCAACAGAAAGCGCTCTCTTTACAGATTACTTCACTGAAGTTTCATCAAATTTTTTCTGGATATCCGTTAAGAAAGAACATCCTCGCATCTCCGATAAAGCCATCCTAACGATAACATATTCATGTGAGAAAAGTTTCAACTCTTATATTGATCAAAAACGATAAGCGGTCATGCCTAAAAGATCTTGATCAAGAACCTTGGGTTGCGCTGTCAATTATTAAGCTGAATATAGAACTTTTGTGTACATTGGAACAATCGCAGGTATTACATTAAATAGCCAATATTTTATAATAATTAAAAGGATTGCATAAAAGTAAATATAGTCTAGCTAGGAAACCCTACAAATCAAGCAAAGTGCTTCATTGTTCATATATAAAAGAAATTAGCCTTCTGTTTACTCAATTTACAAAAACACAGACAATCCTAATTCAGTTGTTTTGTCTGATGACTCTGGAACAAATAGCGAAATATATTTTTATGGAAACAACTTTAAATAAGTTTGTATCTTAGGTCGCGGGTTGGAAACCACAGAATTAGGTTAAAGGGCATTTAATAAGACAATGTTCATCAAAATAAGATTTTTTGTTTTTGGAATTTATTATGATTTTTTTTAAAAATTCTGGATTTCATTCAATTTCAACAATTCATTCATAATTTCTTTTTTCCTTAGGCATTTAGTAAATAATATTTTGATGGTAAATATTTCTTAAATTTCCATAATCGGGCTTCTGGAGCTCTTCATTCACAGATAACAGCATGTCGAAAATTCAACCACATTGCAGAAAGGAGACTTTTATCTGTTTAATTGTCAAAATCACTTTTAATGATACATATTTAGCGGCAATAGATATTCTGCAATAATTTCTATAGTGAGCCATAGGGGACATATGAGGCTCATGAAAAGGACATACAAGGGGGTCAAAAATTGTTTATTTTTGGGAAAAATAATTATTTTATGAAAAGAAATTATTCTTATCGCGTGAAATAAGTTCCTGCGTTTAATATAATATCAGTTATGACAATGACACATTTATTATATATTATTGATTTATTATTTAATGTCCTTGAAAAAAATAATGTATATATTCAAAATGATAAACTTATAGTGCAATATCATGCCATAAAATTACGAAACATAAATAAATCATTGGTATGACACATTTTAATTAATACATTTTTTCAATTGAAACAAGACTTTTACCACGATGCCGGATGTACATGTAAAATAATAGAAAAAAAACTTTAACCTATGTTAAATGAAAAAAGCATTTGATGAGTTTAAAAAATCAATATTGCACTATTTCCATATACAATCAGCAGAAAATATGACGAATGGATGGTTTTTAATGATATAATATAAAATTTTCTAAATGATTATATAAAATCTAAGTTTAAACTGGATTTAATCCAAATTTTTTGGTTAACAAAGTCAAAATTGCTATTGGCATACCAGCGCAAATTGTTTTGCTTGATAGGAAAATAAATCATTGTAATAGTGTTTAAGTTTATATTGATTTATAAGTGACCGAAATAATTTTACAAAAATTATTCAAGTTAAATTATTCAAATATTTTGTTGAGTGGCTCGCAACTTCAAACTAATCGTATATTCTTTGATTCGACTTCAAAATATATCTTACTTTAGAATTGTCGAAACAATGGCAATACAAACAACCAGTAATTATCAATAAAATAACAAAACAATCATTAACCTATCATACAAGCCCGTGTCTAACTTAATTAGATAATATTTATTAGATCAATTGCTTGCCGATTACGTAATCGGTAATTCAAACACGTGTTAAAGGTAATAAGACGAAAAATAAAACAAATTTGCTATTTGGAAAATCCTTTTCTATTTTTATTTCGGAATTACTTTTTCTTTGCTGCTGTTAAACCGGCCCCGGCATTAAACTTAAAGAAAATGATATCACCATCTTCGACAACATATTCGCGACCTCTTTGTTTATACTTACCAACAGCCTGAGTGACAAATTGTACTGTAAAATATTTTATTTAACATTTCAAATACCTTAACAGCATTTTCAGATCCTTCCGCCTTGAAATCGTCAAAATTCATCACTTCAGCCATTATAAAGCCCTTTTCCATGTCACCGTGGATTTTTCCTGCTGCCTGTGGAGCTTTTGTTCCGTTTTGAATAGTCCATGCTTTGACTTCATCCTGACCGGCAGTGAAAAAGTATTGTAACTGTAAAGCTTTATAGCCGGTTTTAATGATTTTTGATAGAGCTGAATCAACTCCATTCGCTTTAATGAAGGTTTCAGTTTCTTCCGGTGACATATTTTGGATTTTCAATTCCATGTCAGCGGAAAATGGAATTATCACGGCTCCAGAGTCGTGTTCATCAACCCAGGATTTTATTTTTGAAAGCCATTTATTCTTTTTCTTGATAAATCCAGACTCCGACATATTAATCAAATAAACGCATGGTTTCGCCGTGATAAATAAATGATGATTGAGAATTTCTATATCATTAAGAGTCCAATCACCATATCTCACGGGTCTCTTATCTTCACATACTAATTTTTTAACTTTTAGCATTGTATCTAATTCTGGCTTTAATTTTTTATCACCACCCCGAGAAAATGCTCTCTCAATTTTATCTGTCTCTTTTAATATGTATTCTTGGTCTTTTAATCGTAATTCTTCAGTTATAATATCTAAATCGCGAATGGGATTCACGTCACCTTCAACATGAATAACATCTTCATTTTCAAATACTCCTACAATTTTAAAATGTTAAATATGTTTTTGAAAACCTTGCATAAATTAGACAAAATGACAATTTGAACTTGTATATTGAAATCAATATTTTAAGTTATCAATTAGAGATCTTATCGCCATTGCATATAAGAGTCATAGCAAGATAAATATTGAATAAAAATCACTAACTTAGCATATGAAAGATAGCATCAACACCGTTTATATGAGATAGGAAAGCATTTCCTAAACCATGTCCTTCATGAGCACCTTTAACAAGACCTGCTATATCAACAACTGATAAATAAGCTGGTTGGCGACTAAATTTACAATAAAAAATTTTGGTTAAGAATTTAAAATAAATAACCTAAGTGGATTATGAAATTCACATAACCAATCGAATCTATCATCAGGTACTGGAACTCTGCCTAAAGAATCTAATAAAATGCACTCAAACAATAATGTTCAACTTTCATTTGGATCAATTGTACAGAAGGGAAAATTTTCTGCAGCTGCTTGGCTTTTAGTTAAAACATTGAAAAACGTTGATTTTCTAAATAAAAGATAAATTTTCAATTAGGAATATCAATGGTACTTACCCAACATTAGGCATTCCAACAATACCAACTTTTAGTCCAGTTTTAATTCTTCCTAACAAGATAGTCTTCTTAGGCTCATCTCCTTTTTTCTTGGACATTTTAAATGAGGTTAATAATAATGATATGCAATACTAGACGAATATTTAAACAAAACTGAATAAAAGCTCTTTTCAGGCAATTTAGAATTCAAATAATTTGGAATAATTTTCATTTTATTATTTATTGGAAATTTTAATGTTTTTCTGCATAATGTGATTTTTGAGCTTGTAGAAATTTGAGAATTTTTAAATGGAGAAAATCATTTATTTATTGATATATTTATTTAACTACTTAAAATATAACTTTAAAATGTAATCAAACTATTAAATGCTATTTAACTAATTGTATAATTATTAAAGTCTCAAATATTAGAAATCATTATTTTTAGTAAATTAGCAGTAATTTGTGCTTTTTGATATTTTTTTTATTTTTTCTAGGTACCTGATGTGAAAGAAAATGGTGGGTTTCTGGGTGTTGATATTTGAGACTATATGGTTGTTACCCAGACAACCCCATATAAATATCTTTCGCTTACCACTCGGCACCCATTGCTAAGCAACGTTGGAAATGTGTTCGAGTGGGTAGATCATCCGCAAAAAGTGAGCGCTATTGCTAATTGACTGAACGATCCATGGGTCCAACGAGCTGCCGATAGATAGCCTGTGCTCGCTTTCGATTTTTAGGTCCCATTACTCTCCTATCTCTTTCAAATGTTAACCTATACTCTCATATCATTTATCTTTCAGTCCATTCGCTTATTCCTTCTTATCGTTGTTCGTGTTGATGATTTTTCTATGGCCTGTAAACCCTTTGTGATGTTAAATATCCTCACAGTATCTCTCTTACCCTTATCCCTATCATAACTACTGTGTTCCATATTTATTGTTACTAGTATTATTATCGTTACTATTATATGTGTTATTCTGAGCCATTGTTACTACTATTACTATTATTATTATCCTTATTATTACCATTTCTATTGGTGGGTTACTGGGTTTTGATATTTGTTTGAATCTTCCTATTGTTACCCCGGTAACGCCATATAAATATTTTTCTAGCTACCACTCGGCACCCGTTGCTAGGCAACGTTGGAGATGTGTTCGAGTGGGCGGATTGTCCGCAAAAAGTGAGCGCTATTACTAATGCTGTAATTGCTCGGACAACCCTCGGGTTCAACGAGCTGTCGATGGAAGACCTATGCTCGCTTTGTAATGTCCCCTGTGTGAGAAGTTTCGAGATTAAAATTATGTTGGTGAGTATTAGCTGTGGTGGTGGTGTGCTTAGAGATGGAACGACATTTATCTGACGAAGCGTGAATACTCACGAGATTTCTGTAGGGTTTTTAATATTCCTCGCATTTTAAAACATCACTTTTAAACGATTGAACAATTTTTATAACTTAATTAAATTCACGAATAACACAAGATCAATTAGTGGAGTTTATTTGCCAAGCGGGCGGCTCTGCGTCTGACGCGCTCCTTGCGCCCCGGCCTGTACCCGCTTGAGGGTGTAGTCGATGGAGTCGCAACTGGCGTTAGATTATTGGTTGAATCTCGATACGCCAATTGAGATGGGGCGAAGACAAGAGGGTAGGTCACTGCCTCTCCCTCCCGACTGGCGGATAAGGCAACTTCCAACCCCCTTATCTGCGTCCGGAGGTTCTGATTTAATTGCCGTTCATCGGCCCAACCCTTTTGAGCGGCAGTGAGTCGGTGATAGAGGGGCTTAAGTTTCACTGGATCCACCCAGGTGGACTTTACCTGTTGGATCTCTGCTGTGAGTTGAATTATCTGCTCGTATAGGGGTTTGTTGGATTGTTTGGCACGAGACATTCCTTCTGTAAGAGTTGGATAGACTTCATTTCTAATAATATAAATAATTAGGAGTTTGATATTGCAGAGGGGTTGTATTGTTACGAGTTATGTTTAAACAAATAAGACGATTATAGTTAATAAAATTAAAACGGTTATTAAGATAACACTCAATTTATTTATAAAGAAAAACATTCATTAAAATTCAGGTCTTGATAGTTGATGACATGTAGGCGGATTAGGGAAATCCCTTTTCTACCCATTCTTCCGGTGAATATCCGGAGATAGTCATTATCGGCCGCCGGACATCTCGAATCCGGGCCGTTGCCGGTCGGGAGGCTCGTGCGGTAGTACCTTGCCGCGGGTGCCAGTAGTTGTTGGCGATCCGACCCGCCAGTAGGTCCTCCTTGACGTTCGCCAGATACTGACGAGCCCGGACCACTTGTACGTCCACCTGTCGTTGGTGGGTCTCCAGTTGCTCGAGAAGATGCTGAGCTTGCCGGTGGATTTCCTCAGCCGGGCTCCACTCTTCGGCCAGCCCGTGGTCACAATCGTCTTCCATGGTGTTAGTGAATTGAAGTCTCGACGGGGGAAACTCCGGGCATCTTTCCATCGATCCGCAATGTGGATTGGGATGTAACTCCTCGAACTAAATTTTTCTGAATGCAAAAATCATTAACCGCATATATATATTTTTTTTCAAAAGGAATGTGTAAATGAATAATTACAAAATTTGGGTTTACTCCTGTGTGAAACCATAATGGGAATTCAAAACTGTCCAAGCCCTTTTGTCAAATCGAGGGAAAAATCTTACGGTTCAGTGGGTATTTTACTCTAGTAGTTAACATTAAATTATTTCCATTTTCTTTACTGTGGTATATTTTTCGGCAATATATGTATATGTATATATTTAATTGATTTTCCAAATATCTGATAGTGAATACAAATGATTAATTGCAAATAATTTGTTTTATTTATTACCCACCATTATATGTATATATAATTGTTATACTTTTCATATTTGCTATTAAAAATAATTTTTCTTTATTTAAAACATAGAGTAAATAATTGTCCCACGCGGCTGGAGAAATATTACTAAAAGTTATCTGTAGAAATAGTTGGTAACAGAATCATCTCTTAATCCTCGAATCGAAATTAGCATTTTATTGAATAGAAACACGACTAAATTTTCATTATGTTTAATTAATTGTATGAATTTCAAACAAAAATAAACGACAACAAATTAACTAGTTACCTATTTTCATTGGACAAGTTCTTTTCCTAATAAATATTGATTGAAAATTATGTTTAATTAAAATATTGCATGTTGAGATATAATTAATAATTTTGTGAGAAACTCCTGGCAATTTTTCATGATAGCATATTGACAAGCGACATGTGAGTAGGTTTGATGGTAATAATGGTAATTAAGAGGTGAACAAAACTGATATTACTACAGTGAGGTGAATAAATTCTATGGGGGGTCGTGATGTCTAACATTTAATGGACTAGATCCAATAGATCGAGGATCGAATTAACAATGATGCGATGTTATTTACGGAGGTAATAGGGTGAATGATTTTTATGATCGAGAAAAAATGCTAGGGGTGACAGGATTATCATTAATGTATTATGAACGTATAGGGAGATCATTTAAATATTATGAAAATTATTTATGATTATCACTAGTTATTATTAATCAAATATATTTCTGAAAAGCTTACCCTCCGTTGTCATATCCATATTTGTCGTGACCTCTTCGTTGGGTATCTTAGGCGCTGATTCTACATCATCCGAAATTTGTTGAGAATTCATGTTAAAAATCCAAAATTTTCTGTTAAATGGTATTTGTGATTACCCTTTTATTGAATCGATAGAGTGGGTGTCTCTTATACGTACTTCCTGTTGAAATTATTTACACACTGCGCCAGATAGTGATTGATAAAATTCAGTTTATTTGTTTGGTGAAAATTGTATCAACATGAATTCTCAATCGACGGTGAATGTTTATACTGAATGTCGTAGTGATTTCGATCAAGTGCATCGCGATTCGGTTGGTTGATTTTAATTTCGTTTGATTTTATTGATTTTTATTTTAGAGATTCGCCTTATTGGAATCAAGTTTTTTAGGGAAAAGATTTTGCCAACTTTCTCAAAACTGGCATCGGGTAATATGTACATTTTTATTATCGATTTGTCCTTTAACTCTTTTTAATGACTTAATTATTGGCATTATAAAATTGTTAGCGCCATCTTAAGTTCGAGCTGGTGAGCGGGACCCTATATGAGATAGTTAATTGACGAGTCTCTGTCTTCTTGGTTGTGCAGGTGATAAATGAAATTCAATTCTTATTTCTATTCAGATTTCATTAGGGTCTCTTCGGTTATTTTCACGAACGGTGAAGATTGGGAAATTTTATTGCGTAGGCTCTTGGAACGTATCAGGAGTTTTTATTAATTGTGGGTATGATTTTGTAATTGTCCTTAGCCCCTTTAGGGATTTTAATCAAAACAAAATTATTTAATTTCAACCTGTGAGAGTTAATCAAGATCCTATTATTCGTCCAGGACTTTCCGTGGATTTTTACAACGGATTCTACTTCTAATGAATTTGGATATATTTTATTAAATTGATTTGATTTGAACTCTCTATGATCTGATTGTGCTCCTTGGGTGGCGGTTAGTAGGTTGTAGATAATTATGATGATTTTTTGGGGTTTCGTCTTTATTCTTCTATGATCATTAGTTGGATTTATAGTTTATTTGCGTTCACAGGGTCTACTCGGGGTTATCAATAGTCAAAAGAGGTTATTTCATATTTAGAACGGTCGGTTAAATTATTTACAATTTATGCATATCTATCTTTATAATATTATTTAAATTTTTTCAATTAATTCACGAACTATAACAACGATTTCGTTTAGAATTCCCCGTTACCTTCCCTCAATTGGCCTTAAGCGCTCTGTGTTCATATTATATTTAATGAGTGCCCACTGGACTACTCGGTGTGGTGATTTTGAGCCGTATGTAGAATAATTTAGGTCGAATTTAAAGAAAACTAGAAACGAGGAAGAAGCTAAAAAACCACTTCCTTATTTCTCCTTTCTTCTATACGGAATAATATTGACCTTCCAATCCCTGCGTTCCGCACGCCGGGTCTTCACGGGCACAGATCATCGGCGATATTCCACGCACTTACACGAATCTGAATAGTATGTTGATTTTAATATCTTGCGGTGTGTCTTTGGCTGTGGGCCAGAAAAATGTCGACAAAATAATTAATGAAAAACAAAATAATTTTATGCATTATAAATATTTTATTAATATTAAAAACAATATAACAATTACTTGACCATAACGAAAATCATACAAAATACTACTCTCCCCACGCCGACATCCAAGCAGAGCTCTATCGAGATTGCGAGGATGCGACGTGGAGAGAGCTTCCAAATAAAACTCTTACTCACTTAGTAAAATAGATTTTTAAGAAAACTGTTTTATCAGAAAAATTGATTAAAATTGTGTGAAAATGAATCGGTATATATACCTATTTTCTGTCCTTAACCTCGCGTGTTCTTTTTGATTTAGTAAAACAAAATTCGACCTTGATATTTTCTAGTGTATTCTAATCTTTATTTTTGTTATTTTCTAATTTATTTTGATAATTTTTTATTTGAAATTTTTATTGAATTATTTCTAATTCAAATTCTTTGACTTAAATTTCATTTTCATGAAATTTTCATTTTTGTTAAATTATCAAACTTCGGTCGAATTTGTTGGGTTTTCATGTTATGTTTGTATTTGTATCGTGCGGATCTTGTTGCATTTTGTTATTAGTTTAATTTATTTTTTTGTTTATTATTTTATATGTAATTACTTTTTTTTCTTATTTTGCTAGGTTTAATTGGTGTTTTCATGGGTTTGATTTTAAAGTTGTAGGTTAGATTTGCATGTGTGTTACCGATTCATTTAAACGTTTTACAAGGCCGTTTGTGTTCTGGCCCAACACTATTATATTTATTATTATTATTATTATTATTATTATTATTATAATTATTATTATTTTTACGATTATTACCCTTATTATTACTATTATTATAATTACCCTTATCCTTACTATTATCATCATTATTATTAAGTTTTTGTGAAGGGATTCGTCCTTATTCCTCAGCTTAAAAAAATATATACTTTGTTTATATAAAAATTTAGCCGTAATCCATCCTTATTTTTCAATTTTCGACAAAGTATTTTCCTTGAGTCGAAAAAGTTTAGCAGAGTACCGCCCTTATTTTACAGTTTTATAAGGATATTATACTAACCATTGAACAACATTCCACTTTTACTTTACTATTTTCGATGAGTATTTTAATTGATTCGGAAAATTTGAGCAGCGTTCTGCCCATATTTTCTGTCTCAATTCAACATAATTTATTTAATTCTTATATATTATTCAAAACATTATTTTTCATGATTTTAGTATTTCGGATTAATCTTTTTCCGATGGCTATTCATTTTAACTGTTGCAACGATTTCGCTATTTCCCCCGCAACCTTTTCCCTCTCTTTGTCCTTAAGATCTATGTATGTTCATGTTACATTTAATGTGTGCCCACTGGACTACTCGATATTAGTGATTTTTAGCCGATTGTTGTTTAATATATTTTTTGTCGATTTTATAGAGAACGAATGATGAGGGAGCAGCCAAAAAACTGCCCCTCCACCTTCCCGTTCCCCTTATAGCAGGTAGTATTGACGTTTAGGTCCTGCGTTATTCACGCCGTAACCTTCACGGGTACAGGCTATTGGCGGATAAACCGCACTTACACAGCCTGAATTGTTATGTCGATTTTGCTTTCTTGCTTTATGTTTTGGCTGTGGGCCGAAAAAGAAATAATAAATAAATTTTACCATATCAGTTGAGTAAAAATTTCGAGCATAGTACGGTTTATTTGACATGACACATTTCACATAGTGATCGGACGTTAATTGGCATCATCATTGTTCATCGCTTCATCTGAATACATTTAATCAAATTGATCAAGAAATTCATGCAGTATTCGCTCATATTTCTTTACAATTGGTCGATAATTTCATACACATTCGTGCACATATTTTCATAATTGGTTAAAATTTAATCAAGCAATAATTTATATCGCTTCACACTAATGTACAGCAACTGAAAGTTGTTGTGTTCAGGCAAAACACTTACTAGTGTTAATTGCCTGAAAGCACGGCTCTCAGTTGCAACGCACACCAACTCAGTTTAGACTGGAATTTTTTCTATGAAAATTAAGACTGAAAATTTTGTCAAAACACATCAGTATTTATACCTATAATTTGCAAGTTAATTTTATTGCGATTAAACAAAATTCGACCTTGAAATTATTTGTGTTATCTAAATTAAATTTTTATTAATTTCTTAATTTAAATTGGTAATTTATTTTAACATTTTTAATTAAAGTTATTCAGTCAAAAATATTTTGTTTTTATTCATTTAATTCATTAATTTTTACTTTTATATAAATGGTCATTTTACGGTCGAATTTTCTTGTTATTATGTTATTTTTTATTTAAATTTCGTGCGGTTCTTGATGCATTTTGTATTTATTTTATTTTACTTTTATGTTTTTGATTTTATATTTATTTATATTCTCTCAGATTTTAAAATGTTTAGTTGGTGTTGTAAGTTATATTTTAAGTTATCTTGGTGATGGGTTTTCGTGCTGTATTACTGATGCATTTAAACAATTCTCAAGGCTATTTGTGTTCTGGCCCAACAAAAATAATTGTCACACACACACTTTTAATAAGGTTCTCTTCAGAGACGCATATAAGAAAAGGCAACCATTTGGCACTCGTCACACGTAATGTCGTAATTATGTTTTAATGGGTGTTTGTCAGTAAACACAATGTATTTGGTGTAACTGCTAATACACCATCGGGTTGAAGAGCTACCACAGAAGGTTTTATACTCATTTTCATTTTATAGCTTCTTTCTAATGGCCGATTTTTGAATTTAAACAACATCGGAAAACCAGTTTAATTGAATTCAAAATTAATTACTGAAACCACATAATTAACAAAAATATAACAATTTATGGGTTTTTAAGTAGCTTATTCTCTGTTCCTCCTTTTGACTCGCATTTTACTGATAGGACTTGAGGCGAAAATCTAACTATTCTCCTAACTATTGTCTCCCTCTCTGAATTTTACAGTTTTTTTAACCGTTTATTGATGCTGTTTTACTTCAACCAAGTGCTTTGTAGTTCAGAGCCACTGAGACCTGAATTTGTAAGCATCCGTAGAAGCAACAAGGAGATTCCTAATTGCCGCGACACCTAAACCAAATTAACGGTCTTAGTGAGTTTAGCGTTTGTACTCCTTGTAATTGCTATTAACAGTAATCATATAAATACACATTTTACAGAGGTCTGTCGAAAAACCAAAAGGCTCTCGAACACCTAATTCAAGAAAAATATGTTAAATTTACAGAAGCAAGCCCATAAGTATGCTTGTTTTAACAAATGATTATAGGATCGACCCAATAAGTTACAAGTCAACATCTACAGTGAAAATAGGTCCAGTATCAAAAATCTCAAAAAAATCAAGTGATAAGCATCTGATGGATAGAGGAAACAAGATTTTTAAGGATCTTTTCAAGGGATTAAGATCAGATGGGCACATAATAGATGTAACCATTGGATACCCACCAAAAATGACGTTGAAAATGTATTCCAAAAGGCGGTTTTCAGTAAAAGGCTAGTCATATTGCCATGACTACTAATTCCTTAGAAACACCTCTGGGTTCACGAGCTACCATAGAAGGTATTCACGCTCATTTTAATTTAGGGTTCCTCTACTAACTTTTTGGTCGAAACAATATCAAATCTATTAAAGTTTAAATGTACAATTGCCATAACAGGGTTTTGAACGTCATATATTTTATAGTATAAAAATATTATTGTTGGGCCAGCACACCAATAGCCTTGAGAATTGTTTAAATGCATCAGTAATACAGCACGAAAACCCAGCACCAAGATAACTTAAAATACAATATACAACACCAATTAAACACTTTAAAATCTGAGAGAATATAAATAAAAATAAAATCAAAAACATAAAAATAAAATTAAAATAATAACAAAATGCACCAAGATTCGCACGATACCTACACAAATATAACAAGAAAACACAACAAATTCGACGAAATTGAAAAAATTAACAAAAGTTCATTAAAATGAAATTTAAATCGAAAATTTGAATTAGTAATAATTCAATAAAAATCTTAAATAAAAAATTATAAAAATAAATCAAAAAAATAATAAAATTAACGAATAGAATTTACTAGAAAATAACAAGGTCGAATTTTGTTTTACTGCATCAAATTTCACACGCGAGAAAAATAGGTATAAATACCGATGTGTTTTCACAAATTTTCAGTCTTATTTTTCGGAGAAAAAATTTCATTATAGAACTGTGTAGCTGGTTGTATGGCTGGTTGAGAGCCGTGCATTCAGGCAATTAACACGGGTAAGTGTTTTGCCTGAACACGATCACTCTCAACTGGTGCAATATTATTAGTTGATTTTTTCGAAGAGAATTGATGGGTAATTTTTTCAATTGAATTTATGTATGACTTTTCAGATCGAATTGATGGATGATTTTGTTTATGGATAATTTTGTTTTTCCAATTGAATTTATGGATGATTTTTTGAATCAAATTTGTGGGTAATTTCTCAATTGAATTTATGGATGATTTTTCAGATTAAATTTATGGATAATTTTGTTTTTCCAATTGAAATTATAGATGATTTATCGAATTAAATTTATGGGATTTTCGAAGTAAATTTTATGGAATGGATACAATGAATTTCAAATGTATGTAGCCGATGTAATATGCTGAATAAATATTTTATATCTACAGCCTTAGTGCATCGAAACTTTTATTCCAAATGCTATGGTAAAATATTATTTGTTATTCCTTTTCCGGCCCACAGCCAACACATAACGCAAGAAAGCAAAATCTACATAGTACAGATTCGTGTAAGAGCGTGGAAAATCGCCAATGATATGTACCCGTGAAGACTTAGCGTGCGGAACGCAGGAGTTGGAACGTCAATATTATCCGTACATAGGGGAAATTGGAGGGTAAATGAGTAGTTTATTGGCTGCTCCTTCACCATCCGTTTTCTGTAAAATTGACATAAATTTTTTTTAACAACAATCGGCTCAAAATCTCTAACACCGAGTAGTCCAGTGGGCACTCATTAACTATGAAATGAACATAAATAGATCTTAAGGACAAAAAGAGGGAATGGGTAGCGGGGAAAATTGCGAAATCGTTGCAACAGTTAAAATGAATAGCCATCGGAAAAAGATTAATCCGAACGACCAAAATCATTAAAAATAATGTTTTTAAATAAGAATTAAATTAATTTGAGTTGAGGCGGAAAATATGGGCGGGACGCTGCTCAAATTTTCCGAACTAATTCAAATACTTAACAAAAATAGTAACGTAAAAATGGAATGCGTAAAATAAGGGCGGAACGCTGCTCAAATTTTCCGAGTCAATGAAAATACTTTGTCAAAAAACTGTAGAATAGGGATGAACCGTAAAATAAGGGCGGAACGCTGCTAAAATTTTTGAATTTACAAAAATACTTTATCGAAAACCGGAAAATATAGGTGGACTACGGCTAATGTTGTATATCAATAAAAAATTTTAACGCTGAGGAATAAGGAAGGATCCCTACAAAATCTTAATAAATATAACGATAATGATAAGGGTAATGGTAATTATAATAATAATAATAATAATGATAATAATAATAATAATAATGGTAATAATAATAATAATCATGGTATTTGTAGTAATGATGATAATAATTATGATAATAATAATAGTAGTAATAATCATAGTAGTAATAACAATAAATATAATAGTAGTTATAGTAATAGAAATAATAATAAAGGTAATATATATAATAGTAACAATGATAATGCTAGTAATGATAATAGGAAACATTGTAGTGATAATAGGGATAAGGGTGAAAGATATAATGTGGGTGTATTTAACATAACAAAGGGTGTACAGGCCAAAGAATAATCATCAGCATGGACAATGATAAGAAGGACTAAGCGAATGGACATAAAGATAGATGATATGAGAGTATAGGTTAACATTTGAAGGAGATAGGAGAATAATGGGACCTAAGAATCAAAAGCGAGCACAGGTCTTCTATCGACAGCTCGTGAACCCGAGGGTTGTCCGAGCAACTACAGTACTAGCACATGGTACTCAATTTTTGCGGGCAATCCACCACTTGAACACATTACCAACGTTGCTTAGCAACGGGTGCCAAGTGGATCAGAATCATTTTGTATGGCGTTACGAGGGCAACTAGAAGGATAAGCAAGATTTGAAACCCTGTAACCCACCATTATGATAAAAATTAAAGTATAAATAAATAAAGAAAAATCAAAATCCTTCCTTACTATTGATAAAGATCTTAACGATTTACGCAAAACTTTAATAAAAATTAATTAAATTTTGTCGATCCGGCATCGACTTATAAAGAGTGGTTTTGCACTACTTTTTTGATACGTTAAAACAAAACACCCACGTGTTTTTACTAAATTTCATCACTTTTCCCCTACTTATCAGATTTTGTTTCTTTTTATGAAAGCTTGTAATTACATTTTGAGTTTTATTCTGATAGTTGTTTTCTAAAATACAATCGTTTTTGATAAATTTGGAGATGATTTGATAAAATTGGGTATTTTTCTTAGTTTTTGTTGTTTTTTATTTTTTACTGTTTTTATATATGTGTATATCTTTTTTGTATCTTTTCGAACTATTTTTTATTATTTGTTGTCTTGTTTATTGCTACGTGGAAGATATTTGGTAAATTTTCGTCCACTTGAATTTTCCGAGCCAGATAAACAAATCTTTTAAAAAAACTTAGTTTTTGACCAACACAAACCCAATTCAATCCTACCAATCCAATATGACAAATTAGCCCTTTTTATCAATTTATTAATCCTTTTGGACAATTGATTATGGTGCTATTAACAAATTATTTTCTTTAACTGATTTTGGATGATGTGTATATTTATAATTTACTTTATTATTTTATGTTGATGTTAACTTAATCCGAAAATTACATTTATTTTGTAAGTCTTTATACATATAAAAATGTACATAATGGGGATAAACAAATAATATTATTATCAGTATTTTATTATTTTATTTTTATAAATAAGTCTTTTGTTATTATTTCATTTTAATCACGCCTATCGAACCATTTTAAAATATTGTATAATTACCAGGGCTGTGAAGTCGCTAAAAAACACAATTTCACTCCGACTCCACTCCCACTCAAAAAAGGATCATTTTGCATATATTACGCAATGGCACACAGATGCGATTGATGCAAAATAATGACTAAAAAGCGTGATTTTATCATGCAAACAAATGTATGCATTTCAAGTAATAACTGAAATATATATCAGATCCCACATTTCGACATAAAAAAGAAAGAGACCAATAGTTTTTTTCGTTGTCAAGTAACCATTGAATTTGAAGGGTTTTGGTTACCCACTGTCTCGTGAAACACACACCTTTCTTATTCATACACACATTCATTAGACAATTAATATTTTATTAATTTCGTAATTAAAAAATGCATCTTATAGAAAAAAATGGTCTGAGTTGCTCATTTTTCATTACTCTGACTCCACAACCCTGATAATTACTATCTTTTACATAGATATCATAGAATATATACATTAATCTATAATATAAATAAATTAATAAAAATATTTATATTAACACGTTGACGGACAGTAGGAACAAGCGAAGTTCGAAAATTGACACTATATGTTTTTGTGATTTTTCACAACCACGTGCATACTGAATCTGCAACTCGTATAACAGGTGAAATATGAACTTCAACCTAAAAAGATGTTTTCAAAACACGACACTATGCTTCTACGTATACGCCAGTAAGTGCACATTTGTGCTGCTATAGCCGTAGTGTCTAAAAACGACCGTTTCGTTTTGGACGGCTATAGCAGTCATGCCACATTGTGAACTTCGCTTTGACGGCTATAGCCGCAATTGTCCGTCAACGTGTTAAGATAGTATAAATACCAAACGCAGTTTAGTATCTTTCTCCTTTAAAATTTATTCTTATCAAACACTTGATTTTGTGAGTCAATCTCATTTGGTATTGTGCGGTTTCCTTCATCAATAGTCATCAGTGATTGGTCGAGATCTTAAACCCCAATTTGCCTCAACAAATATTTAATATTAAGCATTTAAAATATACTAAAACATGTATTCGAACAACAAAAATTATATACAAAATTCATGATCAAATTTTAAGGATTACAAAAATTCTTAAATTAGAAAACAATTCCAAAATTTTGAATTTGGCTACGGCCTATATATTATTTTTAGATTTAATCAGATTTTTTAATTGATCATTTTCGACCATTTATTATAGTTTTATCTCGATTTTATTAATTTTTTATTAGTTTAATCTATTTCTTTTACTGTTCTTTTGCTTCTTGCAAATTTTGGTTTAACCTTGATAAACCTACTGTCATTTTAATAACACCTTTGTAAAAATATTATTAAAAAAAAAGTTTCAGGAATCACTGGATTAAGTCGCGCTTTTATTTTCATATTTTGTTAATATTTTTATGTTTTTATGCTACCAAGAGGTAAACACTCGCCGTATTTTCCACTTGTGTCTTTTCTAACCTTGATTGCGAGGTTAGTCGGCTATGTTTTAACGACTATGTTGGTGTTTGCAGGTGTAGACGACCTTTGGTTTTATTATTTTTGTTTTATTTATTTGATGTTTATATTATTTTTATATCTGTTTGCAGCGCGAACTTAAATTCGGCAGCTAACTTAACAATTTCAATCATATTTACTTAAATTAATTAATTTAATTTTTATTGAATATGGCCGTTTAAATTGCACCCTACAATTTCTTAGATCTAAATTAGTCGAATTTTATGTTTTCGTGCTGTGTTTATGTAAATTTTGTGCTGATCTTAGTGCATTTACTAATAGATTTCATTTTCTTTGTTTACTTCTATATTTGTTCGTGTTTTTTTCATATTTTAATGTGTTTAATTTATGTTTTACCTTTGAGTTAAGTGTTTTTGGTGCTCTTTTTATACTATATTATCAATACGAAAAAAAATACTTAAAGGTCTTTCAGTTCTGGCCCAAACAATCCAATCATTTACTAAGTTTTCTCTCATTTTTCCAACAAGATCACTCTGTCATATTTTGTGCCCAGCTTTCTCAAGAAATAATACCGGATAGTAACACTACAGATTATTATATCAGTGGATGACTACTTTTATCATTCACGCCAGTCATTAAATCGATCAATGTCATCGCTTAAAATGACAAGCAAGGAAGCAGAAAATACTACTTCGGTCGAGTTCTACAAAGAAGCAAAAACTCGAAGTCTTGACTGGCACTTGATTTGATTCCAGTCGGATCAATGACCTACAACAGAGGAATTTTAGATTGGTCCGCAATGGCGACAATTAAATTACCGAAAACCGCGAGCAGCGGCTGGTCAAAGGCAACTAGAGTAAAGCTCACTTGATAATATACACTGATCACGGGCTTAAGAAGCGGATCCCTCGTCGAGGGTTAGCTTAACTGGCCAATATCATACTGGCACACCACATACCTGAAACCGAAACCAGACAAGTTTGCCCTACCCACCGTCTTGGAATCAAAGCATAACCTGCAAAAATAAGAGAATACGGCTACAACTGCGAATTAAAAACGATGCAATCTTACGCGTCACTGTAAGGCATTGCTTGAATACTACCAGGGGATAGAAAATGAACAAAATGAAGAAGGGGTGGAAAGGTTATTAATAATGTAGATAAAGGAGAAACAACTACCAAGTGATTCTGTGTCCGAGGGTTTGATCTGTGAGGCAAATACTTTGCACGCCGACATCATAAGTAAACTACCATGTACACTGATAGAACAAGAAGAATATTTTAAAGTGAACAGAGGATGGTTTGATAATTTTAAAAGAAGTGGCATGTTTAGAATTAAGTTACGTAGAAGGTGTGAGTTCGAACATCAATTAATCTGAAGTGAATATTGTCGAGTTCCAGAAGTTTACAGTTTCGAAGTGTTATTTGCCGTAGCAAGTTTTTAATTGCCACGAGACTGGACTATTTTGGAAAATGCCAAAACAAACTACATTACAGCTGAACAGAAATCAATGCACTGCCATAAACGCATGAAACATCGTCTGATCCTCTTGATGTGTGGTAATTAAAGCGATTTATAAGTACAGTTTTAACAGCAAGATTCAAGTCACTCATAACTTGTTCGTTATTAGATCAAAAAAGTCTTTGGTTGATTTCGTTTTACAAATAGACTAAATATAAACTTTCTTTCTAATAAAAATTGCTCGTATCAATTAAATCACTTAGACATTATTGTCATTATAAAAATTATAATTTTTCATGTACATAATCTGTCAGAATCAAATGTCATCGCCGATTGTCCATTCAATAAAACAACAGAATATAATATATATTAAAATTCATAAATTGAATAAGGAACTTCCAATGTTATTTTGTAATATTTGTTGATTTCGAATATACTTACTTAGTCTTTCATTAAAGGTCCATTTTTTACTATGGTTTCAGTAGTCGCTAACTACTGAATGATTTTAATTTGACCACCACAACTTCCAATTTATTAGTCTATACTACTAGTTGAGAACAATTGAGAAGATGAATTTCGTTACCAAAACTACTCATCGATTTCTCCCTGTGGAATCCTAGACTACCGATAGAAGAATTTACGTTTCATTATTGATATCATGTTGATTTAAAGTCGTAATGGAAATAAAGATTTTTTGTTATTAAGCGAAAGATGTTCCAACATAAAAGAATCATTAATGTTCAAATCATCGAATTTTCAGTTATATTTAGTGGCCAACAAAAGTAACCAAGATGAATGATCGTCCACGGTTTGTGGCAATGCTCATCCAGGTAAAAATACAAAACAATCATAATCAATTTTTACTTTCAATAAAAAAGTAATCAAATTTATAATTATCATAATAAATAAGAACAATAATAAATTTCCTATTACTTAAATTAAATAGAAAAGCATTAAAATCTAGTGAAATTATTTATCTGGCAACAAAGCTCCAGGTATCATGACCAAAGTGATAAACATAGACATAAACAAAACAAATAATATAGGCAATATTAGGAAACTCCAAACCGGCCAATAGGCGAAAATTAAACTAAATTCACAATTATAACAATCAAACATTCTCAATTTATTAACCTTATACTGCCAAATATTGCACCTAATGTAGCGATTGGAATCGACCAAGGATAATGCGTCTCCCAATCTTTTGATGCAATAGATTTCCAATAAGTTGCGTAGTATATTAAAAACATTGCAATTGCAAAATTTATAAACCACAGTAAAATACCGATAATTAAAAATTTCCTAAAAATTATTGTAGCTGTGTCAAATAATGAAACTTACCTATTAATTCTTTCATCATATAAGGTAGTTTTCGCTATATCGGTAAAATAGAATACTATCCACCCAATTACTAGCCACATAACATTATATACATTATAAGGAGAAGAGATTAAACGGCCTTTATCTTATTATTAAATCTTAAATTAATAAACAAAGATAAACATTTAAATTAACCTGTTTCCATTATACTGGAAAAGTTCTTGAAAATTTTACACAATAAGTTTGGATGATAATTTATTATGAAAAATTCGATAAAACTGTTCAAATTTTACATATAAAATAAATATTAAAAAAGCTAAATAATTATAATTTATGAATAATATATTTTATTATCAAAATAAATTAATTTTGAATTATATCACCTAAAATTATTTAAACAATAATTAAATATCTTAATTAATTATTGTAAAACATTAAATTCAATTAGGCAATATTTTAGATTTTAGTAAGAATATCATTATTTTGTGATGTAATAAACGACAGAAACACTATAGAAATATGATCGTCAAAATCAGAAATATGAACAGAAGCAATCGTAATAAGTGATGAGTTTCGTTGAGCGATATTTTAACGTAATGTTGGGCCAGAACACAAACGGCCTTGTAAATGTTTAAATGAATCGGTAACACACATGCAAATATAACATGCAAATTTAAATTCAAACCTATTAAAACATCAACTAAACCCTATCAAATATGAGGAAAAAGATAATAAAATATAAAATAATAAACACAAAAATAAAATTAAATAATAAATAAATGCACCAAAATCCGCACGAATTAAATATAAACATAACACGAAAACCCAATGATTTTGACCAAAATTTGCCAATTTATTAAAATACCAAATTTCATGAAAATGAAATAAAAATCAAATAATTTGAATTAGAAATAATTCAATTAAAAAATCTAAAGAAAAATTGTCAAATAAAATTTAAAAATAATAAAAATTAAGATTAGAATACACTAGAAAAATCCAAGGTCAAAATTTGTTTTACTAAATCAAAAAGAACACGCAAGGTTAGTGACAAAAATAGGTATTGGCGGGTTACAGGGTTTCGAATCTTGCTTATCCTCAGTCACTGGCGCTCTATGCCCTTTATCTTTTCCGTTGGCTCTTCGGCCTTCGGCTTTAACTCGTTTAACTGGTCATCTGTGACCTTTAACATCTATTATAATCATATTTCGTTTTTACTCATATCTCTTTTCATTATAATCATATCGTCTTTAGGATTCAGTCATATCGTATCCTATCTATAATATTTCATCATAATCATATCTCATTTCTATATCCTATATTTCATAACTGTTTCTCATCTTTACTGTTTAATCTAATCATATTCATATTCTATCAGTTTTATCCTTACTCATATTCATATTAACTTTAATCTAATTCATCTTATTCCTATTATCTTTCATCGTTTTATCTCATTCTAATCATCGGAGTTGAGCTCATCAGTGACTTTTGGGTATGTTTGAGGCCTCACACTGACTCTCAATCCATGGCGTCTTTTGGCCGCGCACTTTCCGGTTACGCTTTACTCACCGCCATTCGGATATTTGGTACTCGGTGTGGAATCCGGGTTGTGTACCTCGGAGAATATAAAAGTATGGAAATGCCTAGACGTTCAATCAAGTTCCAAAAGCGGTTTACTTGATTTCCCGAATAGTGAAAAGAAAAGGAAGCGATTAAATATGGGCGCGGAAAATTTGACCGTTTGGCCCTTGATACTCGGTGTGGGATCCGGGTTGTTGTATCGAGTTCCGCCCAGCAATAAAAAATGTTCATTCGATACTCGGTGTGGGATCCGGGTTTTTGTATCGAACGGCTCAGCGCCACCAGTCCCTTGGCTGATAACAACCTGAACACGACAGTCCGTAGCTGTCCTCTGGTGCCTTACCACCAGCTAGGGAAAAACAATCATCTCTAGGTACCTTTAATCGACTATTAAACAAAACTATTAATTCTATTCCGTGCGCACTCTTTCTCTCACCTCTCGGTCTATCTATTCACTCCCCCCTTCAAAATTTGTGGTAATCGCATCAACAAGCTCCCCAAAAGAGATGATCAATCTCTCGCCGGTTGCTTGTTGACATACGCGACTTGGCCTACCAGTTCCTTTCTCAGTAGGGTTGATCAGGGTTTCCCTCGGGTGAGCGTACTATCATTTGATAGCTCAGGTTAACCATTTTTCCTCGTCCTATCTCAATATAATATCAATAAAACAAAAAGAATCATACTCTAGGAAACTCGGTTGTCGAAATTTTTCCGTCCAATATCTGTGTCTCTGTGCATGTGTTTTAATTATTTCCTTAATTCGGCTTTCACGTGTTTGGTTTATTACCTTTATTTATCGTTGTCGGGTTATTTTATCTTATTACTCGTGAACATTGCATATTTACTTTTACACTGTTTCGCATGTAATCATTCATCCCATCATCTGATAATAATCTGAATAATGAACAATACACATTTATTTTATCTCATCATAACAATTTCGGTTCATGGAAAATAAACAGTTAATCTTTCCTTTATCTTTCGCTGGCATAACATACAGTGCGACTCTTGTGCGCATCCATGATAGTAACTCAGGTGTCCGCAAGGTATCACCATTACTCGTGCTTCTTCTGTTTTGCACGCGTAGCATTCCAAATAAACCTTGGTTTGTTCTTTCATTGTTGTTGTAATCTCGTCTTCAATGTTTTCGACCTTTTTCATTAACTTGTTCCAGCTTTTTCCAAATTCGGTTATCTCCAATCTCATGAATAGGATTTCATATATTCTTTCAGTTGTCACGTCTTTGTCAATATCAATCAATTTTATTAATATGCAATGTTCGTCGGAATACAGGTTTGAAATCGTTGATATATCCTCTTTGGCTCGTTTAATTAATTTTTGTTTATTAATTAGTTCCTCAAGATTATCATTTTCGATGTTTAGGATGCCCTTTAGTTTTTCTGTTATTTTTGTTGGTTCCATCTCTAAAATTATTAAATCTCTTTTAATTACCCATTAAATTTATTTAAATACTAATTAACTAAATTCATTCAACTCTTAGTTTAATATATTTTGATTCATTTTATCAACTACTATTTTAATCATTACTCGTTGTAATTTATTCTATTATCATTGACTTCCTCTACTTGGTTCTATTGCTTTCTCTCGTAGTTTATCGTTATTCCCCTTACTTACCCCATTTCATTTTATCCCGAAATTTGCCCTTTTTAATTATATGTTGTTTGCTTATGCGTCTTGTCGTTGTTGTCTTACTGGATGTGGTATCAAGCATTGGTCGATGTTGAATGTCTTGGCGTCGATCTCTCTACAACTTTCGAATAATATCATGTCAGTTTTATTTTCTTGGGACTTTGCAAAATGATCATTGTATTCTCTCACTGGTAGTTGATTTAATTGTTTTAATTGTAGTCAGTTTGGTCGTTTTTCATCATTTATTTCATCTCTCCGGGGTTCGACAAAATGTCGTCTCGACATTTTCATTTGAAAAAATAGTTCTGTATCATGTCCCCTCTCTTTTGTTTGAACAAGAAAATCATTCTATCCCGGCTGAGCCCCCAAATTTGTATGGTGGGTTACAGGGTTTCGAATCTTGCTTATCCTCAGGGTTGCCCTAGTAACGCCATACAAAATGATGCCAACTGCCACTTGGCACCCGTTGCTAGGCAACGTTGGTAATGTGTTCAAGTGGTGGATCGTCCGCAAAAATTGAGTATTATCGCTAGTACTGTAATTGCTCGGACAACCCTCGGGTTCACGAGCTGTCGATAGAAGACCTATGCTCGCTTAGCTCTGTCCCATGTGTAAGGAAAATCCATGATCGAGTGTGGAGAGATGGTTAGAAATCCTGCTGCAAGTGTTCCTATTAATACCTGTACGTACGTACTTTTAAGAAATAATTTAACTACAATTAATTTATTGAAATCGACATAAAGGAATATTTATCGTGAGTTAATGGGGTGGATTTGCTGCTCGGCGTCGAGCACGCTCTTTGCGTCCCGGCCGACGATTATTTGATTGAGTGGTGGACGGATCCGCTGGTTGAGGGTTCTTTTGCGCCATCTGGGACGGGGCGAAGACGAGCGGGTAGGTGACTGCTTCCTTCTCCCGACAAACTGCTAAGGCGACTTCTAATCCTCGGATTTGAGTGCGCAGGCTCTGATTGAGCTGTCGCTCTTCTGCCCAGCCTTTCTGTGCCGCCGTGAGTCGGTGGTAGACCGCTTTCGTTTTTTGCTGGATCTGACCATGTTGCCCTTATCTGCTGTATTTCTCGGGTCAGTTGGATAATTTGTGTGAGCAGCTCCACGTTTGACTGCCTCGCGCGATCTAGTTCGGTTTGTAGGATTTGTAGGGAAGACATCACTATAATAAAAGAAAATCTTTTAATTTCTTATTGACTTAAATAGATCATAATTCATTCAATTAAACAAGATTACGGGGCAAGTCTATCTATAGGGAGAAATAACACGAACGACTTTTAAATATATTTTTTTTAATCAATTAAGGCATGAACATTGTAATGTTTGCAGTTATTCTTCGGGAAAGTGTCTTTTCAAGCTTTTCTTTAGAGCCGCCACCGTATAGGGCCGTCGGGTATCGCGGACTGGGCGAGGTGGGTAGGCTTCTGTAATCCGCCCGGCGAGGATGTCTTCTTCTACGTTGGCGAGATACATCCTCGCCTTGACCACTTGTAGATCCACCTGTTCCTGCACCCGTTCCCATTGGGTGAGGAGATTCCGCGCATTGATATACGTCTCCGCTGCTGGATATTGTTGTCCGGCGAGTCCACACGGATCTCTTTCCAAGCCTAGTATCCGCCAAGTAGTAGGATACGGCCACTGTTGTCGTAACTGGTCGAATATTTCCGTAGTTGGCGGGACTCCTGCCCGTCCCTGGTTGTCCGTTCCTTGACTGGCGATTCGTTCGTGCGACATGTCTAAAATATCATCGTTATCCGATTCAATTAATTCATCCACGTTAGGTCAAAATCAAATAACTGGTGCCTATGTTATTGTTAGTGGATTTATCTAAATTTAACTTATCGAATGCGGTTAGCGCTAATCATTACTACAATCTTCTGCAAATTGAATAGGCTGTGCAACTACGAGTCCTTGGGAGGTTATTTAGTTGACCACGCTTTCATCACGGCACTCCTATATATTCTATTTTAGTGGTTGCTCTAATTGTAAGACGTTGGGGGTAATTCTGCTACTATATTAATGAGTGAGTCGATACTTATTATCTGCCGGGTATTAATGTTTGTCAAGTCAGGGTTTGTCGCGCGTATAGTGGTGCTAGTTATTAGAATTCATTTAAAAATTACTGAATACCTAGTATTGGATAATATTTGTTAACAATTGATTTTAAAATTTAATAGATGTAAGGCTTATCATTTATTGGGATGTGTTTAAAACTTGTTAAACACATAATATCAATTAAAATTACTTCAAAATTTGCTACATTTTAAGAGTTGACATTGAACGAGATAAATTTACAGATTACTAACATACGATATGGATAGGTGTTACATTGACTTTAACGTGTCTATTTCCGTAGTGGCGTTTATCGAATTGTATTTAAAATTTGTATGACATCAACAAAGCGGACTTCGGTAAGATTTACCTTAACTTGGGCATCCGTTTCTATATTTGTTATGTTTCGAAATGTGACATAATGATTAGCTGACCTTCACCCTAAATTATCTCACTAGCGTGGAGGCGTCCGCATCCGCTATCTAATGCGAATGGGTTAGTGAATGGCATTTGATCTGTTTATCCGGTACGTCTAATGTCGACGGAAATTTCCATCTCTCGGATCGTGCGAGTTTACTAAAATTTGGACTTACAGTTTCCGGTCGATTCGCTTACTATTTCGGATAAACTTTGGTTATTAATTGGCTATTTTCTGATGTTACATCGTGACGTCTACTATGGTCGTGCGCGACTATGAGGCAATTTTGGAGTATGTCAGGTACGTCTGTTTCTCTTATTAATTATTTTATTGAACAATTGTAGGAAAAAAAAACCAGTGCCTTTGATCTCCTTATGGTATTCCGAGATAGAACATTAAATCATTTCAAGGAAGACTTATCTGTTTGATTTTCATCTTATGCATATTAACGTTTCGTTTCGAATTCGTATTGGACTTTTGTTATATTATTTCGTCATTTTCGTTTATGAAGATAATGTGGATTGTGCTTGGAATTATATATGTACTTAAATGATGCAGGCTTTTATGAATTTTTCGGGCGGGAGATATTGTCATGATTCTCAACATCATCAGGTTCCTAGTAAATTTTTGATAATATTACACTACTAACTTTATCCTATGGCAACGATTTCTTATGAATTTAGTGTTAATCGATTTATTTGCATTAATTCCCCCCCCCTTTTTTTAAGCAGTTTATTTATTTTGGTTTATCTTTGAATAACGAGTCGATTTACGACCTATTTTATTCTATCCTTACATTTTTCATTTTATATTAATTTAGCTTCAATCAATAAATTATTTTTAGAGAAAGTTTTGTTTTAAATCAATGGATTTCGTTAATTTTACTCAATAACTACTTTGATGTTATTAAATTGAATTACATTAATTGAATCAACGAATTACTTATTTTTTTTATCAATAGTTACTTTACTTTTAGACAATGAATTACTTTATATTGAATCGGAGGATTATTTTGTTTTTAATCAATAGCTATGTTACCTTTAATCTGTAATTTACTTGAATTGAATCCATGAATTATTTGTTTAATAATTTCTACTAATTTATCTCGAAGTGTAAATTCAAGTTAATTATACCAAAATAATTTTTATCTAATTTAATTCGAAATATTAATCCAAATGAGCTATATCAACGACTTCAGTTTAATTTATTCCCGTACCCTTTCCCTTTAATAGGCCTTAGGCGCATATTGTATTCATATTATATTTACTGAGTGCCCACTGGACTACTCGGTGTGATGATTTTGAGCCGTATGTAATATAAATTTAGGTCGATTTTACAGAAAGGAGAAACGAGGAAGCAGCCAGAGACTTCTTCCTTATTTCTCGTTTCATCTATAGGGATAATATTGACGTTACGACCCATGCGTTCCGCACGCTGAGTCTTCACGGGTACATATCATTGGCGATTTTCCACGCTCTTACACAAATCTGTACTATGTAGATTACTTCCTTGCGTTATGTGTTGGCTGTGGGCCGGAAAAATTTCGACAAAATTAGTTTTAGTTCATTTAAATATATAAAAACAATTTATTAATATTAATAATATTTATTAATTATAAACAAATAAACATAATTACCATCCAATGTCAATCCATAAAAAATAAAAATGGCATAATATTGCATAGAATAAAAATACCTCTCCCCCCACGCCGACCCCCAAGCAGAGCTCTACCGAGGTTGCAAGGATGTGACGTGGAGAGAGGGCTCCAAAATAAACATTTCTCACCTAAAAATAAAATTTGAAAATGGTTTTAAAACGATTTCAAAAATGGTGTTAAAATGGTTAACTTTAATGTGAAAATGGATCAGTATTTATACCTATTTTCTGTCCCTAACCTCGCATGTTAAATTTGCATGTGTGTTACTGATCCATTTAAACATTCCTCAAGGCCGTTTACGTTCTGGCCCAACATAAAACACTCGGGGGTCCATAAAATTGCGACCCGCAATTTCGATTGTCTTTTCAAATTGATACATACATTTTCATTTTCAACATTCACATTCATAAAAATATCTACGGTAAAGTTAATCATCAAGGTAAAGATGGACTTAAGGTCCGGCTACGGTACATAATCAAATAACAATTGTATAGTTTACTATCCTTGTAAATCAGTATGAGTTAGTAAAATCAGTTCAGATCACTGTAGATCAGTATGAGTTAGTAAAATCAATTCAGATCACTGTAGATCAGTACGAGTTAGTAAAATCAGTTCAAATCAATGTAAATTAGTTATATTTGGTTTCGAATGAATCACTGACGGCTTGGGTTTCGCTTTCGAGCTGGGTTGATCTTGAAGGGTGATTGATGGAAATATGCGAGAGTTTTGAAGTGTCGTTGGTTTTGTTGATTTTTCGGATTTGGATGAACATTCTTCTGAATTTCTGGATTGGGGTATTTTGCCTTTGTTTGTTTTTCGTTAGGCCGAGGATGAGACAACATATTAAGAGTATCATGTTGGATGTTATACTAATTGGTAGTATAAGTTCGATTGATAGAATTGTTGTACCAGGTTCGCTTTTCTGTTCAACTTGTTTTCCTGGTTGCTTTTTGATTGACAGGACGATTCTTTGAATTTCTTGGATTGGTTTATTATTGGGATTTGCTTTGGCTTTCTTTTGGATTTGCCTGGCAATGATTTCCAGGGTTTTCTTTATCTCTCGATTCTCATTTTTTATATTGGTTATCTCTTCATTATTTTTTAGTAGGATTTGTACCATTGCTTGGGTTTTTTCGATATTCTGTTTCCATTCGTCCTTGTTCTCTTTTATGGGGCATTGTATACACTGGAGGTTTATTTGTTGACATTCTTCGTTGTCAGTGTTTCTGCAAATTTCTTTGAAATCAGCACAGGTACTGTCTTCTTTTCTGAAGGGTTGGGATTTCTCGCCTTTTTCCAACGGGTTTTCAGTATTACACTTTCTCATCATTATTATTATCGTTATCCACAGTTTTGGGTTCATAACTTCTATTTTGATACATAATCAATTTTATATTTATTTACAAGATTATTTCGTTTATTTACAGGGGAGTTTAGCCCTTTTTACTCGTTCTCCTTTTCCATAGTTGGGTGTATCTTGCACTCCTCTTTAATTCTGTTTTCTGAAAATCTCATTATTAAGACTTGGGCTCTTATTAATCACTCGGTTATTTTTGGGAGTTCTTTTAATCGTTCTTTGTTTTCTTTAATTATCCTTTGTTGATGATGAATTTTCATTTGAAGATTCCTTTCTTTTGTTTGTGTTCTTTTGATTTGGCGTTTGCCATTTATTCGTTTAGCTGTTTGTTTTTCCAATTTTCGTTTCGCTTCCTGGAGCTGTTCTGTTAACGTTTTAATCTCATCTTGAGCTTGTTGATGACTTTCTTTTATCCCCTGGCTTCTTTACAACTATCTTCTAGCTGTATTACGTATCTTTGTTCGCTTTTTCTGCTGTCTCTCATTCGTTCTGCTTCGGTTTTCCAATAATCTTCCAGGATTACACGAGTTTTTATCTCAGCCAATTCTCGTCTTAATCGTTCATTTTCTCTCTTTTGATCTCTGTTTTCTCCCATACTGGATGTTAATTTTCGTTTTACTACATTGACTAGCTGTTTTGACTGTATTAGCTGTTGGTTTATCCGGGCGATTTCTGACTCTTGTTCCTCCACTAACTCTTGCTATTCTTTTCTTTCGGCTCTCCACCTTTTACTATAATACCTCAGTGGGTCTTGCTCGATTGGTTCCACTAATTGGATTGGGCTTGGTATACATTTTCCGTCTTCTAGATTCATTCGGACTTCTATTTCATTCGAGTTCATACTAAATATACATCGATTACTATTTTTGATTTTATCATTTTTATTATTTTCATTATTTTTACACTTTTTACAGGTTTTCTCTTTAAATTTATACTATCGCTTCGTCCGTCTCCCCGAATCCTTCATCGGGTTCGGCGGGTACTTGAGTTGGTATCTCCGTTGGGTATAACGGCATAAGCAGGATTGGTGGTCGGTTCTGCAAGGTATTTATCTCTTCACGCAAGGCGTTTGATATTTGTATCTCTTCGTCTAAGAGATAGGTGATGTATTCGACATTTTCTGTTAATTCTTCCACTTGCGTTTCCAATCGATGCGTGTTTTCTAACGCTTTTAACTTTTCAATCTCTTTCTTCAGGTTCTGCTCGTTTTCCTCATACCCTTGCTTCATCGTTTTTATTTCCTCCTCGACTTGTCCCTTTAGCTGCTCATTGACTTCGCGTTCATGTCTCAACTGAATTTCTTTAAATACCGCAACTCCTCGGTGTCCGTTTACCTCCTGCTGGAGTTCTATTATCCTCTCGTTTAATTGTTGGTTTTGTCGTCTTTCTTCAGTTTGCTCGTTTAGGGTTTCTAGTATTTTCTGATTTAACTGATCGATCCATTTTCTGTGGTCCTTTTCGGTTTTTCTGAGCCTTCTTATTGTGTTTTGTCTGGCTCGTTCATGGTATTCCATTGTTTGGATTTCTTCGTTCAGTTCCTCAATTGTTTCTTTCTGTACTTCGACTTGTTCCCATAATTCCCAATCTTCCACATTTAATATCTTTTTGGGTAACAGTCTTATCTCTTTCTTGGCTTCTTGGTACTGGTTCTTCCATTTTCTTGCTTCTAGTTTGATCCACTTTTCTTTATCTTCCGTTTTTATTTGTTGTATTTGTCTCTGTTTAAGAGTTTTTTCTTGTTCTATTAGCATCTCCTTCATTCTAGTTTGTTGCCATACTACTTCGTGATCTTGGTTTTGTATATATTCCCATTGCATCGCATTCTCGATTCTTGACAACTTATACTTGTCTTTCCACTTTCTCGCTTCTCCTGTTGTTTGGATCACCATTCTTTCTTGTCTTTGGGCTCTCTAATTTTCTTTGAGGGTTTTGGCCCTTGATTTCTCAGTTTGTTGATTTCTTTCTTCGCGTTCTCCCATTTGGCTTTGTAGGCTCTTGTTCTATCTTCCTCTTCGGTTATTTGCTGAATATAGTGTCTAACTCGTGCTTCCCAATTACTTCTTGAGTGTTCTCTCTCCTCCGTCCATTTGGCTTTCCAATGGAGTGCTTGACGTTTTGCCCATTCTTTGGCTTGTTCCATACTCGTCCTCTTGGTCTTCTCTATTCGGTATTGAGTGCTAATTTGTCCAATTTATTCCTGCATTTGCTGTATGATTTTTATAGTCTCCTCTCCTTCTTCTTGTATTTCTGCCTCTTTATCTTTTATTACTTCTCGCAATCTTTCGATTTCACTTTGTTGATCCTGCTTCTCTTGCTCTAACATTCTGATCTCCTTTCTTTGGTTTATGATTCTGGTTTGGTTCTGAACGGATTCTTTCACTAACTCCTCTTCTCGTCCTTGATATGGTTCATTATTTCCTTCGGAATTCATTGTCTGTTGTTCTAATTCTTCTCTTATCATTTTTATCTTTAACGTATCTCTCAGTAGTTCTCCTTCTATTTCTTTTAATCTCATTGACCTTTGTTGCCATTCCTCTTTTATCTCTTTTAGTTGTTCGGATTGGTTTTCGGTTTTTGACTCTTTGTCCTCTGTTACAATTTTCTCTACTTTTTGGTTTATCGTCTCGCTTTGGTTCATTGTAATTCTGAATATTAATATCGGTTATTCTCTCTTTTCAATCATATCAAAATTTTATCATAATTTACATCATCATTTACATCGTATCTCGTATTTTGTGATTTTTGATTTTTATGATTTTTGTTTTTACATTTATCTTTATTTACATTTTTACACGTTACTCTCATTTTTAATTACTGATCAGCGAAACGGAATCCTTTGATCCGCCCGTTGATCGGCTTTCTACATACTGGACATATATCGACTTTTAACCCACATGCTTCACATGTGACCATATGTCCACAAGGGATATAAATTATTTCGACATGTTTTTGCCAACATGTCACACATTGATACTGCTCTAAAATAGCTTCTTTTATCATTGATTTGTCTCGATTCTCATCAGGTTTCTCTTGGTATCGTTGGATTGCTCGGATTATTGCTTGTGTTGAGTCGTACCATTCCAAGTTATTGGCTAACCTTTCTTAAATTATTTTTCTCATTTTTTGAGTTTCTACTCCTGATAACAACATTATGGTTCTCGTTTTTGGTCGATCTAATATATCTTCCACTTGCTGGTTGGTAATTATTACTTCTATATTCTTTGACTCTTTTTCTTGCTTATACATACATTTTCCTTTATGCTTTAGTTTTTTGACGTTCTGATCTGGTATCGGTTGTTGATTTTTACATCCTTCGCAGATTATTCCTCTTGCTGTTTGGCAATATCCTTGACTTGCAAATTCTGCTGCTCTTGGATTTCCTTTGAAAGTCTTAATTCTCTCCTCGAATGTTCTATTTATAGTCTCTTTTTCCCATATTAGTTCTGCTGGATCTTCGAAACCCTTTATTATCGTTATCTTTTTCTCGCCTCCCTTTTCGTCTTGGTCTAATTCCGATTGTCGAAGTCCTTCCAATCTGTTTATCGCTTGGTTTCCGACGTCGATATTAATTCTAAATGGACAGGTTGAAAATTTCCTCAAGTGTTCTCGTTTTGCTGTTTCTCCTTTCTCCCAATGTGAGAGTCTTCCTTGACAATAAATACAGGTAACTTCATCCGGTAGTTAGGGGGTTCCTGAGAAAAAGAATCCTTGTGCTGCCATCTCTTTACTTTGTCGGTCAGTGAATACTTTATTGTCTTTGAATGTTAAGTATCTTTGCTCCTCTTTTCTCAGCTGTTCGTGTTTTACTCTTCTCTGTGAGTAAATTACTTTCCTCATTTTCCAAGGTCGTCCGGTTGTGTCGAAACTGGTATAATGCTGAATTTCGATTGTTAAGGTTTTGATTTTTTCCTCTTCCTCCGGTTTATTCCATAGTCTCGTCCATATCGAATCTGGTCCTTCTCTCATCTGTATTGTTATTTCTTCGCTGATTCCGCTTGCCATCTAAATATCGTCATTATTTTTGAATTTTTGTTTTTCTGATTTTTCTGATTATTTGTAATTTTTTGATTTTTATTTGATTTTTATTATTTTATTTACATTTATTTACACTTTCTTTTTCCCTTTACAACGTCTTGTCTGGCTTCTCTACTTCTAATTTTATATACAGATTATTTTCTCGCAAGAATCCTTCTCCTCTTAATCGTTGTTGCGCATAGAAACGTGGTGTACCAATTGCTGTATTCCAGTCGGTTGTTGGTCTTCCCATCTGTGGTTCATTTCCTGTTCTGATTGGGTTACGATAATCCTCTTGTCCTTTCATTGTTAATATCATATTTTGTTTAAAAGGCCATGTTAATAATTCGTCATAATCTCCTCTTCCTACTCTGACGAAAACACTGATATGGGTGCCTGTTGCGTTTCCATCCACATTTGGATATAGTCTAATGCCCAATTTGTATCCGTTTTCCCAACTATATATTGGTGGACTGTCTAGAATTCTCTGTGTTCCATCTTTTGCTCTCTGGAGTTTCTCTGCGAATTCGGTTATCTTCCATATAAATGGTGCTGTAGGATGTTTTCTGGCTACAGAGCTGGTTATTTCTAATTCCTTTATACTGTTGGTCATCTGTTGCATTTTCTTTTCCATTTCGGTCATTTTCTTGAGTGTATTTCCTTGGCTCCTCTCAAAGTTCTTTCTAGACTCTAATATTTCTCTTATTAGTGCCTTTTGTGCCTCATTTTCTGTTCGTAGGCTTTTTACTTCCCATGCCAACATTCCTATCGTTTTCATCATGATTTCCGTGTGTTCGATACTATTTTCGATCATATGCTTTTGCATTTCCGCAATTGGTAGTTGTGTTTGGCAACTAAACAGTTCTAACGGACATTTGACTGGTTTGCCGATACATTCGTTCCAATGTTCCTTTAATTTGACTTTATCTTTCCTGTCGCAGTTGTTTGCGCATATTCCTTCGTATAGATCACATATTCGTTCCTCTTTTGGATTCCGATGTTCCATTTCTATTTTTATCCATTCGTCGATGACTCCACAGAATTCGCATTTTTCCTCTCTCTTGATGCACACTTTATGGTGTTCTTTCATAGTCTTTTTCGTTGTGATGGTTTGGCATTTTTCGCATAGTAGCTCGTTATATTCACATTCGTTTATGTGACTTTCGGCTTCCTTCATAAGTCCTTTCCATTCACATTCTGTTACTCGGCATTGGACTAATAGATTATTGATTTCTTTGTTGGTGGCTTTATCCATTGTTGTAGGATCTTCATCTCTTTCGATCGTTTCGTCACATCCAGGGCATTTTAACATTTTTGCTTCTATTACTTTTATCGTACAATCTGTACATATTCTACATCCACATTTTGTCTGTCTCGCTCCAATCAGTAATTCTTTGCATTTGCAACATTTTAATCTTTCTTTTATATCATTCACCACTCTAATTTTATCTTTCATTATTCGTCTCGTCGCTTCGGGTGGATTCTTGCTTCTTCTTATTCTCTCGATGATTGTCTGCATATCTACAAAAATTTTCAATTACTCGACGTTGCTTTACTTCTGTCGCTTTATTTTTACATTTTTACAAGGTACGCTTTATTTTTACTCTACTGTTGAATCCGGTTCTGGGGTGAATTCTGGCATTGATGCTATCCATTCCACCCAACTTGCTGGATCTACATGCTGCTGGTTGTTACGTAATCTTCTAATTTCGTCAGCTTGCCATCTAATTTGATCTGCTAAATGTTCATTCATTCTCTGTAATTGCAGTATAGTTCTCTGTTGCTCTTCCAGTCCTATGGCTTGTTGTAGCCCTCTGTTCACACTTTCTGTTAATACTAGATGAGTATTTGTCCACTGAGTTTGCGCATTGTTGGTTATTAGTGTCATTAATTCGCATTGCCGTCTCCATGTTACCTCGATTCCTTGATCTTGGTATATTCCATGATCCAACTCTACAGTCTCTATGGGTACATTGGCAGATGCTGGTTGTTGTATCGCTTCTGTGAATGGTGGTATTCTAACTTGGTTTTGTTGATTCGCATTATTCGGATTCATCTGTTGGTTATAATACATTATTAATTCATCGGCGTTCTCTCTGTTTGCTTATTGTCTCTGACGCATTTTGTACAATATTTATATAAATATATATACATACTATTACTACTATTGTACTACATAATATTTTACACTATATACAACGTCCTTTTCTATCTTATACCATTGTTTCCGGGGACTCTATACGCAATGTCCGTATATCCCCATATTTCTCATTCATTATCTGGTATACATCAGATTCATTTGACCATTGTTGTGCTTCGATAATGGGCGGTTCTTTTAACCAGAGTCCGCTTGTGCTGGAATTTCCTATGATTTCATATTCTTCGGTTTTTTCTGCGTCGTATTGTCCTAATTCAATATCGTAGTTGAATTTTTCTACTGTTGGCCATAATCTTCTCTTCGTTGGTTTCTTTCTGCATTTAGTAGTTCTTACCAGTTGAATTATTATCAGCATTACTACGCTGCTTACTATTGCTGTTGTTATCCAGATCATTTTAATCATATAATTCTTTTCATTAGGCTGCATAGTTGTGTTTTCTCTTGCATTAGTTGTCTCCATTATTCTTTCTTTTGGTTGTACATTTTTAAGTGCTTTCTGGAGTTGTAGTGCTTCGTGAATTGAGAGGTGGCTGTCGTCCATGAGCATTCCTTTTTGACATGTCTCGTTTTTTCTCTCAGATTGTTTTGTTATAGATTGATCGGTCGCGCTTGGCTTGGGTGGTTTCCTTATTATCGTTCTCCAATGTTCGTGAGTTCCTTTTTGGATATTTATTACATATTTTCCAAGTTTTCTTTTTGTTGGGATACTATACTTTTGATTCTTTATAGTTTTGCTTGTCTCACATTGGATTCTTTTGTTTACTGTTTCATTTCCTTTGGGTTCGTATACGCAGATTTTTGTGATAGGTTTTTCACCTGTATTCTCAATTACTATTTCTTCTTCATCAGCCGCATTTGACTCTAAGTTTATTATTACTGCTTTACTTTCTCTGATCTGACGTTGATACGGTTCCTCTTTTGTTTCTTTTTCTGGATGCTTTGTCGTAGTTGATTCTAGTAATTTTCTTGTTATTGATTTCCAGTAATCATCTCTTCCTTTCTGAACGTGTACTATATACTTTCCACGTTTCCTTTTAGTTGGAATGCGGTATTTTTGATTTTTGATATCTTCATTTGATTGACATTTGATTCTTTCGTTCATCGTTCCGTTTTTTTTGGTTTCAAATACACAAACTTTTGTAATGGGTTCTTTGCCCATATTTTCGACTATTATTTCCTCTCCACTCTTTGGGTCTGATTCTACTTTTATTATTATTTCTTTATTTTCTCGTGCTCGACGTTGATATGGCTCTTCTTTTGGTGTTGTGAATTTCTCTCCCAGGGTTTTGGCTAATGTGCAAGTTATTATAATGTCATTGTTGGCACATATTATATATTCTGCATTGCCCTCTAGACTATCCCATTCGCATTTCTTTCCTGCTTTCATATTCATTTTCCAACAATCGATAATTTTATTTTGTATACACACTTGTTCAACTGTTTCTATTCCTCTGTTTATTATTCGCAATTTGCCTATCCCTGGCTCTACCTGGATTTTTACGTTTCTATCTTTTGTAGCGTCTCTACATACATCTTTGGTGGTCTGACATGATGATGAGTTTTCGGATCGTATTTCCATCTTTCCTGGTTTTCCTATTGAGTCGAATTGGCAACTTATGCTTGTATTCATCGTCAGTTGTAAGCATATTCCTTTACTTGAAATTCCTTTATCATTTATTGTTCGTATTGTGAACGATTTTATTTCTTTCGTGATGTTTTCGTCGGCTTCCGTTAACTTGATGGACGTAATCAATATCATTATTTTCTGTAGCAGGGTCGGTCGGTTTTGATTTTTTCTTTGTTGTAATATCTTTTTATTATGTAACAGCATCCCTTGGTTTTGTTTTCCCTCGTTGTTGCTGTTCGGTTCTTGACGTTCCTTGTTGGGTGATTCCTTTTTCTCTTGTTGTGCGGGTTTATTTTCATCTCCAGTATTTGGTCTAATATTTTGATCATCTTGGTTTTTGCTGCTGTCACCACCTCCTTCTCCATTATTATTTCCATCCAGGGTTTCCTTTGAAATGTCGTCCTCGACATTTATTACTTCAATTATTTCCTCGTATACTTTTATTATTCTTGCTTTTATATCGTCCATCTCTTTTATTTCTTGTTTGCTCTCTTGAAATCTTATTTGCTTTCGATGCCATCTGTGTATTATCATCAATAACTGTTCCTTTCTATCTCCGATTCGTATTGCTTCGTTTGGATGATTGGTGAATTTCAGTCCTTCCCATTTCAACATTGCTTTTATCGTCTTTGGGAATGGATAGTGGGCATATATTGTTTCTTTTAATAGAACGTTTCTGTTTCTTACCATATAGTTTAAGTCGAATGTTTTAATTGGTGAGTTTTCATAGGTCCATTTCATCAGATTGGCTGCTGCTTCGTCTTGTTTGGCATCGATAGCTTCCCATAGTGTTTGAATTGTTTTGCCCATCATCTCTCTTTCTCTAATTGTCGCGTTGGTAGTTATAAATTTTATTGCGCTTGCCTGTCTGGATTTCAGCGCATAATGTAGTACATTATTTTCTCCATTGTCTTTTTCTTTGAACGATGATCCTGTTTTTAGTTGTTCTCTCAGAACTGTTGTAGAAGCGTCTGCTGCAACTGCGAACAATAATGGTGTTTGTCCCTCTTCGTTTGGTATATTTGAGGCGTGTCCGCATTTCTGCATAAGTTGAATTATGTCTATTATCCTTTGAGTGTTTCTGTGTTGTACTGCAATATGTAAAGGTACATTCCCTTCTACATCTGCCATGGTGAAGATCATGGTTATACTTTCTTTGATGCGGTCCATTTCTGGTGGACTTCTAGTTCCTTTGGCATAATCCATTGCTATTTTTCCCGCTTTGTTTACTATTCTCATCCATCCTTTCCCTTCGACCCATTCTGGCATAATTTCTCTGATAGCTTTTACTATTATATCCATCTTGTCTACATTATCTTGAGTCGCGTTTAGAGCTATTTTGGATTCATCCGGTTTAGGTTCTTCCGCAGTGTTATTTGGTGTCGCTTCTATTTTTCGACTCATTGTTAGTCCGTTTATACTCAGCTGTTGAGTTTGTGATCTAGTTTGCATACCTCGATTCTCTGGTTCCTTTGTTATTGTTCTAGGTATCGCTTTACATCTACTCACGTTCACGTAAATAGGCCTAGTGAGTGGGTTGTTGACTAATTTAACTCGAGCATTATTCTCGTTTACATACATTATTTCATAAGGTCCTTTACCACTTCTTTGTAGCTTTCTGGCTACTCCTGGGATAATTTCTGGCGTTGCGATTATTACCCAGTCTCCGACCTGAAAATTATGTTCGCGTACGTCTCGCTTTTTATCATGCAGTTCTTTATAGCTCTCTTGATTAAATCTGATATTCATACCTGCTGTTTTCCATATCTCTTGCATTCGCTCTTTGAATCCTGTTACATAATCATCAATTTCCATATACTGCGATATCGGCGGTTGATATTCTAAGTCTATCGGCATGTTGCATTCTCTGCCGTACATCAATTTGAATGGACTCATTTTCGTTGCTGAGTGTATTGACATTCTTTATGCCATAAGGCATAGGTTTATATATCTATCCCAATCTTTTTGGTGTCTGCTGACATAATGTGACATCATTTCAATTAACATTCCGTTAAATCGTTCGGTTTGTCCATTTGTTTGCGGATGGTATGGTGACGTTCTTAATTTCGCAATTCTGAAGTAGTTCGTTACTTCCTCTATGATTTCGCTCATAAAGTTGGTTCCTTGATCAGTCAGGATCTGTTTGGGTGTTCCGTATCTACAGCATATCTCTTCCACTAGGATTCTCGCTATTGTTCTAGCTTTTTGATCTGGTATTGCGAATGCTTCCGGGAATTTTGATAAATAATCTGTTACTACTAGTATATAGATGTTTCCATCGTTGGTTTCTGGTAATGGTCCTACTACATCCATTGCGATCATCGTCATAGGTTCTGGTGGGATTGGCATTGGCTTCAGCGGTGCTTTCAATTTACTTCCTGTGCTTTTTCTGGTTGCACATATTAGACAATTCCTTATCCATCCTTTTACGTCTTCTCCGATATTTGGCCAATAATATTTTTGGCGCAATCTTGCTTCCGTCTTTTTTGCTGACATGTGTCCTCCAAGTTTTCCATCATGATATTGCATTAGCACCTCTTTTCGTCTACTCTCTGGTAAACACATAAGTCGTTTCTCGCCATCCATTAATAATAACCATCCTTTCTCTATGGTATATCGGTGTCTGTGTTTTTCCATATGCTCTTTTAGTTTACTATTGTTGTCGAAGATTTTCATATCATTAGTTTCCATAAATTCGATTATGGTTTTTAGCTCCTCGTCTTCCTTCTGCTCATTTCTCAGTTTTGTGAAGTCGATATCTTCTGCGATGATCATGCATATTCGTCTCACATCCTGATCCATTAGTTCCTCAAATACAAATCTTGACATGCAATCTGCGTTGGCATTGGCTTTTCCTGATTTGAATTTTATATATGGCGAGTATTCTTGCAACTGCATTGCCAATCTCATCAATCTACTAGAGGCTTCTTTGTGTTGACCCAACCATACCAATGGTTGGTGGTCTGTAGTGATATATATCTCGTGACCCCATAATAAATATTTGAAATGTTTAATAGCTTGGATTATTGCTAATGCCTCTCTTTCAGTCACAGAGTAGTTCTTTTCATGTTTTTTAAATGTTCGACTGTAATATCCAATAACTCGTTCTCTTTTCTCGTCGTCCCATTGCCCTAGGACTGCTCCAGATGCATATCCGCTTGCGTCTGTCGCTAACAAAAACGGTTTCTTAAAATCCGGGTGTACGAGTATTGGTGCTGATATTAGTTTGTCTCTGAGTGTTTCAAAGGCTGTTTGTTGTTCCTTTTCCCATATAAACGGGGTATCTTTTTTGGTTAATTCTTGTATTGGTTTCGCAATGGTTGCATAACTCTTGATGAACTTTCGATAATAGCCACATAAGCCTAGAAATTCTTGCACTTGCGTGACTGTTTTTGGTACATGGCAATTCTTTATCTTTTCGATGTTTCTTGGGTCCGGTTCTTTACCCTTTGCCGACACAATGTGTCCTAAGAAGGTGACTTTTTCCTTTGCCCAGTCGCATTTTGATGGTTTCAATTTTAACTTCCATTGTCTCAGTCGAACGAATACGTTACGGATATCTTTTAAATGTTGCTCGAAGGTGCTAGAATAAATCAATAAATCATCAATATATACCATACATTGTTTAATGCCGTGAGTTACAAAGTTCATACATCTCTGGAATGAAGCTGGTGCGTTAGTCAATCCGAAAGGCATTTTCTTAAATTGATATAGATCTTTCCCAATTGTAAAGGCAGTTTTCTCTCTGTCCTCTTCTTTGACTTTTATCTGCCAATAACCACTTTTTAAATCTAACGATGTAAAATATGCTGCTCCGTGTAACGTTTGTAACATCTCATTTATATCTGGTAACGGGTATGTATCCCGTTTTGTTACTGCATTGAGTCGTCGATAATCTATACAGAACCGTTGTGTTCCGTCTTTTTTCTTTACCATGACCACTGGAAATTGCCATGGTGAGCAACTTGGTTCGATTACTCCTGCGTCTAACATCTTTTGAACTTCTTTTTCTGCTACTGATTTTTGAGCTTCTGCCAATCGATATGGCCGTAGTGTTATTGGGGTATCGTCTGTTAATGGTATCGTGTGTTGCGTCACATCACTTGAACCGAGGTCTAAATCAGATGCTGCAAATATATCTTTAAATTCCATTAGCAGTTTTTGTAATTGCTCTTTTTTAGTTTCGTTTAGTAGCTGACTGTCGATTGTCCATAATTCTTCCTCGGTTCCTTCAGTTTTCGTTGTTGGAAGTTCAATGTCCATCATTGGTATTAGTTTTCCCAATCTTTCGTTTTCATAAATGACTTTATTTTCCTCGTCAAAATTTGTATTATTGATTGGAATTTCACTGTTGTCGTTTACATATACTATCTCTCTGGCTAATGGCAGTTCTTTCTTTTTCTCGAATTTGTGGTTAGGTTCAAAAATCATTTCACCTCTAGTTTCCTCGTTTACTTTCACGTAACAGATCATTTGTGTGCGCCCTGGCACTACTATTTTCTCTGAGCATCTCACCTCCGATTTCAACATACATATTCGTCCGGTTTTATCTCTCAACTCCATCGATCCTAGATCTATTATTATATCTTTTAATAATTCTGGCATGAGGTCTGTTCCAATTATACAATCTGCGCTCAATCTCCTGATGACTGCAAAGTACGTATTGATTTTCACATTTTTATATTCTATTATCGACCAGATTTTCCCGATGACTGCTACCGATTCTTTGCTGCAGGTTATCACATCCATGTTTGCTTCTTCTATACATGGCCACAATCTTTCTGGTATTTTATCCATTTTTATTGCTGAGATGTTTGCTCCGGTATCGATCATTGCTTTTATTTCCACTCCATTTATCTCTATAGGTACCGTTAGTGTTGGTCCAGCTAATGTTTGTAACATAGCTATAGTTCGAGTTTCTGGATCTTGATCCACACTTCTTGATCTTTGGCTGGTTCTTGGTACTAAATCTGCCCAATTTGGTTCGTATGGTACTGGGTAAATGTTTCGTAATGTGGTTGGTCTTGGTATCGGTACGTGTCTTTCTTCCGGCGTATTTCTCTCTACTGATTTTGCGGTTTTCTTTAAACATTCATATACTGGAGGTGGATGATTATAATGTCCACTATGTCTTGTTTTCGGTTTTCCCATTGTTTGAGTTGCTCTTGAGTTAGCATCTGTGTTCCTCCTTGGTTTTCGTCGTTGTCGCTGTTATCGCTGCTATCGTCTTTGAAGTTTATCCATCGTCTCCAGTTGCTCGTTTTCTGTCGCTTCATTCTGGTTTTCTCGGCTTCTAATCTCATTATTGCTTTAAATTTTCGTCCAACTTCTTCATCAGTACCATTCATTTTAGTTAGGATTCCTACTAACCTTTTTATCTTGTGGATGTCTTTTGAGTGTCCATGTAATACCATGGTTTTTGCTAAAAACGGTAAGAATCCAATTGCCATTTTCCAGTTGATTTTCCTTTCTCTTTTGTATATGTCGAAACATGCTAACATTTGTGTTAGGATTACTCTTACGATTTGAATGATAAGAATTATTCCTAAAATTCCTGCCATCATTTGTCCGAAGATTAGGAATCTTCCCCACATGGCTTTCATCATATTTGCTGTAGCATGTTGAAAATGATCCGGTGATAACAACAATTCGTAGTTAGGTTTCTCTCCATAGTTGTTACCTCCCGTTATTGTCACAATGTTAGATAGTATGGCTTGCCTTTGTGCTGGGAATAATAAATGTTCTCTGGCTCGTTCCAGATCTTTTGTTTGGTATATCCCACTTTGTGATATATCTACTGGTTTGAATTCTGCTTCACTGGCCAATTCTGTGAGTCCAAATATTTTTGGCGGTGCTACTATTACTCGAGTTGGAAATTGTAACCAACTTCCATCTCTTATTTCGAATAATGGTCCATATACATTACTACAACTGAACATATTAGGTACGAATTTCTCTGGATTTATCATCCTTGTTACTGGCTGTGCGAATCTGATTTTTCCTTTATGCATTATTTCTAACTCGTTTATGCATTTATCTCTTGGGATTGTTGAATTCTCTGGCAGTTTTGCAATTGTTTTTTCACATTTGTACGTGTACATAACTTCTCCAACGATTCTTCCGAAGTATCCTTCTTGGAGCGGTAGTAGTGGAATTGCGTTATCTGGATTCGTGATTGCCATTGCTAACTTTGTTTTTAATATTTCTCTGTTCAAGATACAATCATTTTTAACTAGATCGTAATATATTTTTTCTGTTGATGCCAATCCTTTATGATATAAGAAATCCATCTTGTTATTTATATACAAATATAGTTTTACATCCTTGGGGTCTATTTGCGCTTTTGCGTTCGGTATTGCTGTTCGCGATAAGAATATTCCTTTGTAATTTGTACTGGCTACCATTTCGTCACATTTGCTCACCATTCGCCCTTTTATGAATCTCATTCCGATTGTAGTGTCAGTTGATATTACCACCGTTGGCGTGACCTCTGATCCGATAGTTGTGGTAATTGTTGGTTTTCAAATTCTTCCAGTTCTCCGTAATTCATCTAATGCGCTCTTTTGTGTGTTGGTTTCTGTTTCACTGTGCACTCGTCCTTGCACTTCGTCAAATATTGCGCTTTTCAATAAGGTGAGTCTACACGTTCTGGTATCAGCGTGATATACGATCGTTGACATTCCCGTATTACATGATCTATCTGTTGCTAGACATTGAGGGTACTTTTTCATTGCTTGCGTATCTGGATCAAAATATCCTTGATATTTCTCCAACTTTACTTGGTAGCTTTCGATCACTACTACTCCTTTGACTAATTGATTTAATAGGGTGTACTCTCCTTCTTGGCATGTTCCGTCTCCAGCCGTTATTCTTCCCGCAGCGTATACTCGGGTAGTTTTTATTTTTCCTTCCTCGGCTGCTACATGCACTCGTCCAGCTATTGAGATGCGTCCTGTCGTGAATCTTTCTTCGCATTCGCTCCGCGTTACTGAAACCACTGTTGTTTCCGTTCCAGCTTCTATAATTGTTGAATGTGAGTGATGTCCGCAGTGAAATGCTACGATTTTCCTTGTTACTGAGCATTCTTTAATTTCCGTTTTGATGAAGTCTACTTCTTGATATACATTATACGATACTGCGGTTGCTGTTGTCTGCAATTTACCGGGGTTTGCAGCTTTACACTCTTCCGTTTCTTTTAATGAGTATTTGTCACCAATCTTTATGTTATCGCAATCATATACTACAAACGGTTCTACTCCTTTTACGCACATCATCCATATGAGTATTGTGGTGATTATCGCATTCATTCCTTTTCTGGCTGTTTTTGGATCGCTTGCATTAATCGTCGTTTCGAATTCCGTTAATAACTCTTTTAACTTGGTTTGCATCATCTCAGTTTGGTCATCTTTACTTACCAAATTTATAAAAGCTTGCCATCCACCTTGGGTCAGGATGAATGGTTCAATTACTTTCCTGATAATGTCTGTTATCGCAAATTCATATCCGTTTGGGTTGTATCTTGGAGTTCGCTTTCTGTATATCACTATTGTATTATACATCAGGTAGGCCATTCATACCAGATATCTGTTTGGGTCGTCTGATCGTTTTGTCAGGTGATTTATTATCAATAGTAATTCCTCTGGATCTTTGGTTGTGGTTCGCACTTTGTTGTCCATGATTTTATTTATTATTGGCTTTATTGCTGCCCAAAGCTGCTTCGCTTCTGTTCCGATATTATTGAGTTTCAAATTTCTCTTTATTTCTGTATTTGCTAATCCAAGCATATCGGTTATTAATCTATTGATCCACTTTGCTCCTTGTTCTTGACCTTTTAGTTTTCCTTGTAACTGTTTTGTCACTTGACTGAGCTTGTTTAATTTCTTTGTTAATTGATCCATCTGCATTTGCTCTTTAGTTTTTCTTTCTGGGGCCGGTTTGTCGATTTTTGGTCGTCCTCTGGATTTCTTTTCCATTGCCGTACCTGTTTCCTTTCGTTTGGGTTGCTCATCTGTCGTTTCTCTGGATTTTGTAGCTCCTCGTTCATTTATCCAGTTGTCCCATTCATCTCCTGTCGAGTTTCGGCGTCTTCTATCTTTCTTTTTATTTTCCTCTTCGGTATCAGGCTCTATAATTTCGACTGGTTGTCTTTGAGCACATACTAGCTCATCTAGTTCATCTTTTATCATGTCGTTTTCGTTTTCTGTCATGAACAAATCTCTTGATTCCGGTATTCTCCGGGTTGTTTCCTCATCTACGATATCATTAAGATCATTCAGTATCTCTTCATCTCCTGTTGTGATGACGATTACTTCATCTGCGGCAGGTGGAACTTCTGGTGTATTTAATCTTTCTTGTCGCCCTATTGGCGTTTTTCGTTTTGATTTCTCTCTTGTTAAGTTCTCTACCTGAAATTTTTGCTACCGTTAATATATTTATTAACCCCCAATTGCATTTGCATAACTCCGATTTCGAGATCGTCATCCAATGATCGTCCTTCGTATTGTAAATGAAATGGCAATTCATACGGTATTCTCTTTTTCACTTCACTTACTTTAGCAGTAATGTAAAATTCTCTTTCAATTGGTTCGAAGTCTGGCGTCATAATTTTTAAACTGTACTTCTCTATTGTTTCGACTGCCCATTCGGTGTGTTTCCAGTTTTCGGATAATTTCTCGGAATTGCTCTGGGTACCACGCATACATTCTCCGATATTCCTCTATTTCTTTTACAGTATTTCGCAGATTCTCTACTCTGTTAAAAGAATCGATTATCCATTTTGCTAAATCCGTTACAGCTCGTCTTTGATTCTTTGCTCCGGTTCTCAATATCGCTGCTAATTCTCTACATTTTTGTGTTTCTGTTAATCGTGTTAATCCTTCCTCCACAGAATCATCTATATCTGTAGGCAAGTATCTTGTTCCGGGTATTCGTTTCTCGAGTACACTGATTCGTGGTCTCGCTTGTTCTTGTTGGATTCGCAATGTCATTTCTCGTTCCGTTTCTACTTCGATGGTAATATATATCGTATCATCTCTTACGAATTGAGGTGTTACATGTTTTTTCAACAGAAATTGTGGTACTCCTCCTGCAACATTTTCAGTGGATTTTGGCTTTTGACTTATCATAGATCTTGGGTCTACTCCCAAATTTTCGCTGTGTCGCTCTTCCCATTTTCCGGGTTTGGCGATTGAAATTGTGACTTTTCGATTAAATGGCCATTCTAACTTTCCGTCATATCTACCTCTTGCTAACAGAAAATACACTGATAGATATTTTCCTTTTCCCACCCCATCTCCGTTTGGGTATACTCTCAATTTCATCCGGTATCCTCCGATTCCTGTATAGAATTGATGGCTTGTAATACCGATGATTTTCTCTTCCTCAGCCGATTTTACTTTTTCAGCCCATCCACCTATTTTCCATGTATATGGGGCTAATCGAGCTCTATCATTTATTTCCTCATCTTCCTCTGGTTGCCATTCCATTTCGTTTAGCATTTCCTCTGGTAAATTTTCGTATGGTTCATCTTCATATAGTTCCAAGGTTGTTTCATTAGCTGCATCTTCTGGCGCTTCTCCTGGTATGTATTTTCTCCATTTTGGTTCGGTTCTTTTCATTTTCCATTTCCATTCCTTCGTCTTTTCATCATACACCTTTTTCCATGGTGTTGATCGACATCGTGAATCGTCTATAGGTTGTAATTTTGTGCTTAACTTCGCATCTTGTCTCCATAGTTGGTAGATGGTTAGTATTTGGTACATTTTTCTTTTCATTTCCTCTTGAAATTCTTGGATCTGTTGTTCCTTTTTTGTCGTATGTTTTCTCTCTGGTTCATCCATGGCTATGATATTGATAGTTTGTCCGTCTTCCCATATACCTAACTCGTATATCGGGGTTCGTTCTCGTGGGCTTATTTGCCGTTTATGGTACATTATTGCCACGTCCTCTACCATACCATCATCGCTACTTTCGATTATTGGCTGTATAATTTCTCGGTTTATCCGTCGGTATAATTCATGCATTTGACAATCGGGATCCACCAATATTTCTTTTATTTCATCATTCGGTAATTTTATCTTTATCTTTATTGGTTCGTCTCCCCTCATGTCTCTTTGGTGCTCTCCATATTTGGCTATCAACTCATCTGTTCTCTCATTATCAAACCTCATAATATCTGTGTCTCGCACAGCCTCTACAAACATTTTCATTGCAATCGGTCTCGTTAACGATAGTCTGTTAATATATTTTCCTGCTTGATCTATTGCTTGTTCTGTCATTTTGATCTGGTTTTGTCTCATTATCTTTTGTCTCTCCTTTTCTAATCCAGGTTTTATTTCTTTGTTATACAATATTTGAATTTTCTGCCATATTTCTGCTGTCGTTTCTTCGGTTTCACCTTTGTTTAACGTTACCACATTTATTCCATTTGGCCATATTAGAGCATCCGCGAGGTGTATGTCTCGCTTTATTTTCCTTCCTTGGTAATATAAAGGTTTATTTTTATAGCTGGGTCCTAGCTTTTTCACTACCCAATCATAAAACTCGTTTGTGCTTTCGCCTCTTGTTGCTATTATCTGTCTCGGTATCTCTGGAAAATCAATAATTACCTGATACTCTTCTCTATCATATTCTTTCAAGTTCTCTTGGTACTTTCTTATCGTGTCTTTCCATGATGCCGTGAATGTACCATTATCTTGTTGGTATCCCTTCGCAATTAATTTCATTATTCTGCTGTATGCGGTTGTATCTTTGAGGTTTAGGAACATCTGGTTCGATCTACTTCTTCTACGATCTCGTTAATTTCTTTTAATATCTCAGTTTCGTCTTCTCTTGGCACGTTCGTTTCCATTTCCTCTAATTTGGATTTTGATTCATCTTTATACGGTTTATTTTCCTCGCATGATTGAAATATTTCTCCACCCAGACTGCTTATCTCACTTTCGTCTTCATCTGTTTGGTCGTCTGCTATTTGTCTTAGCATATTGATTTGTAGTTGTTCCTCCTCTTTCATTATCTTTGTTGGTCCTTTTGTTTGGAACCATATCTCTTATTCTGTTCTCGATTTGAGCTTCACTCCACGTGGGCTTTTCTTTTCTGACTCTTGTCTCTATTTTTTGTAGCAATATCCTCTGGATTCGATTTTTTGCTATTATTGGTTCTGATACCTTTTCTTTTTCTTGTGACGTTGATGCTTCCTACTCATCTTTTTGCAGTTCTAATCTTGGTTCTTCCATTTCTTGAGATAGCACTTTCTTTGCCAGCACTTCTATTTTTTGGTCTAGTGCCTGTTCTTGTTCTAAATGCTTTAACGCTCCTTCTATTTTTAATATTAGTGCCTTCTTTCTTAGTTGCTCTTTCTCTTGTTTTAAGATTGCTTCTTTTTCTTTTAATTGGTCTTCCTCTTGTTCCAGAACTTCCTCTTGCTTTATTTTCTCGAGTGTACTCTCTATCTTTTGTGTCATAATTTCTTTTTCGAGTTCGTCTATCTCATAAATTGGTGTTTCCTAGTTTTGATCTTCCGTTATCATCATCTCTGCTCGATTAATCTCTTGGGTTTCCGGTTCGTCTGTTTTCTCCGTTGTCATTTCTTTTGATTGTCTACGTCTCTGTTTTTCCTCCTTTGCAAACTCTTTGATGGCCTCTATTTTCTCCATCGTATTTAATTCGATTGTTTTCTCATTAATTATTCTATTTCCTCCCCCTTCGTTCTCAACACACTGCTCCGCAGTGTGAATTTCCTCTGGAATTTCCATTCTCATCATATTAATTCTTTTCGGGGTTTTATTTCGATTTTCCCATCTTTGCTGGATTTCCTGAGCTTCCTCTGTTTGTAGTCTTTGCCATTCAGCTTGTTGTTGCTCTTGGTATTCTCTAGTTCGCAGCTCTTGAATTTCTTCATTGCTTCTCATTACATTGATTCGTTGTTGTTGTATATTGGTGGGCATCTGTTGCATCATTTCTTTTAGCTCCATGGGCATTCGTTGTAATGTTTCCCGTAGCATATCTATCTCTTGTATCACGTTAATTTGTGGATTTCTCATAGGATTATTTGGTCTTGATTGATTTGACTCTCTTCTTATGTTGCATCGCCTTGCGATGTGTCCTTGTTGACCACAATTGTAGCATGCTTTGCTATCGAGTTGTCTACATATTCTTTTTTTGTGCCCTCGTCTGCCACATTTCTGGCAGTTGTGATTCCGAAAACAGTTTTCTGATCGATGTCCCATTTTTTGACATGTGGAGCATTTTTCGTTTGCGTTTGGATTTGTCCTGAAATTATTATTATAACTTACTTGGTTATTACCTCTGTCTTCCGGATTTCTCGTTGTTGGTGGCTTGAACATCTGCTGTGCTCTTGGAATGAATTGATTCATAGCTGGATTGGTACTGTTGTTTTGATTGTTGGCATTGACTGTTGATGTTGTTGGTTCCGTGGCCAAGACTGCCACTTGATATCCCAATCCCAGATGGGCTTCACATCTGTTTGCGATTGCTACTGCTTTGTCTAGTGTTTCTGGTGCCAAGCATCCGAGGTTGGCTCGTATGTCTTCTCTTTTAATTCCTCTTATGAAGACATCTACCATTTTGTCTTCGGGCAAATCTGCATCTCCGAAGGCTTCTTTGCACAATTTCTTTAATTCACAGGCGTACACTGCATTTGATTCATCCCGTCTTTGTTTTCGATGTAGGAAGTCCAATATCTTCCTATTTCCTTTCTTCTCTATGCCGAATATTTTTACTAAGAATTCTTTAATCTCTGTCCACGTTGTCAGTTTTGCTGCGTCTCTTGCTTCTTCCACGAATACATCTTGCGCGCTCCCTTTTAAATATAAGGGTAGTCGCTCTTTTACTTTTTGGTCTGTCCAATGGCAGATATTTTTATACACTTCGAATTCCTTTATAAATGTATCCAGTTTGTTGAGGCTGCCGTCGAATGGTTCTCCTCTAAACTTTTCTCTGAATTCTCCTACCATCGCGTTGTTGTTATTTAACATTATATTTGCATCCGGAATTGAAGAATTTATAGAAGTTGTCATGTTTGGATTGTTGTCTAGGTTCTCTTCTTCGTTCACTGATGCTATTGTCGTCAACTGGTTCTCGATATTGAGTAGTTCGTTCTCTTCGCTACTGTTGAATTCAACGTCGGTTAATCCACTATCCGTGCCGGATCCTGTTGCTGCTGTAATTGATACTCCGGTCTTGACACTTCTACTGTTGCGAACTTTTTTCTTTTCTTCTGCTTTTAATAAACTCTTTTCGTTATCCTCTTTACTTTTGCTTCTCGTATGGTTGCTGATGTTATCAATGTTTACGGTTATTCGTTTGCTTGACTGGTTTTATAGTTTCTCTTTTCTTGCTTTGGCTGCTTTGAAATTTCGGTTGATTATTGGTTCGCAACTACTTCAACGTTTATTCTAAGTTCTTTTCTGCTCGATTATCTCTTTATTATCTGCTTTATCGTTTGCCCTGAAATATTTTCTGCTTTGGTTTGATTTGAAATTGACTTGGATTGCTTTGTTTGGATGTTGATTTCTAAAAATAAATGACACTCCAATATTCTATACTCTATACTAATTTCTCCTCCGTTTACCATACTATATACGTTATCATCCCTTGTTCGCATTTACCGTGGCGGTCTTCTTTATCTGACTCACCCCCCTCATTTTAAGTCTATTTTTAATTATCTATACCTCGTAATAATTATCTATTAGTCTCGTATCAATTATCTATATAGTCTTATTACTCATCTATATAGTCGTATCAATTATCTATATCATAATAGCAATAATATAAAATCATCATATTCATACTTTCATTCATTCCATTAATTATTTTTCCTATGTCTCCCGAAAAAATTCATTTACTTAATCCTCAGTCGCTGGCGCTCTATGCCCTTTATCTTTTCCGTTGGCTCTTCGGCCTTCGGCTTTTAATCTTTTAACTGGTCATCTGTGACCTTTAACATCTATTATAATCATATTTCGTTTTTACTCATATCTCTTTTCATTATAATCATATCGTCTTTATGATTCAGTCATATCGTATCCTATCTATAATATTTCATCATAATCATATCTCATTTCTATATCCTATATTTCATAACTGTTTCTCATCTTTACTGTTTAATCTAATCATATTCATATTCTATCAGTTTTATCCTTACTCATATTCATATTAACTTTAATCTAATTCATCTTATTCCTATTATCTTTCATCGTTTTATCTCATTCTAATCATCGGAGTTGAGCTCATCAGTGACTTTTGGGTATGTTTGAGGCCTCACACTGACTCTCAATCCATGGCGTCTTTTGGCCGCGCACTTTCCGGTTACGCTTTACTCACCGCCATTCGGATATTTGGTACTCGGTGTGGGATCCGGGTTATTGTACCAAACTCCTCACTGGGAAAACTAAAAAAACATTCCCTCGGTACTCGGTGTGGGATCCGGGTTGTGTACCTCGGAGAATATAAAAGTATGGAAATGCCTAGACGTTCAATCAAGTTCCAAAAGCGGTTTACTTGATTTCCCGAATAGTGAAAAGAAAAGGAAGCGATTAAATATGGGCGCGGAAAATTTTATCAATAAACTATCTAATATCTGCCCGCCTCTCCCGTCAGATTTCCCGGCTCAATTCGGCCGCCCTTATCTGACCTTAGTAGTTCCTTTTGAGTATGAACCATTTACCGGTTAGTTCACATCTCACCTACCGTTTGGCCTTCGATACTCGGTGTGGGATCCGGGTTGTTGTATCGAGTTCCGCCCAGCAATAAAAAATGTTCATTCGATACTCGGTGTGGGATCCGGGTTTTTGTATCGAACGGCTCAGCGCCACCAGTCCCTTGGCTGATAACAACCTGAACACGACAGTCCGTAGCTGTCCTCTGGTGCCTCACCACCAGCTAGGGAAAAACAATCATCTCTAGGTACCTTTAATCGACTATTAAACAAAACTATTAATTCTATTCCGTGCGCACTCTTTCTCTCACCTCTCGGTCTATCTATTCACTCCCCCCTTCAAAATTTGTGGTAATCGCATCAACAAGCTCCCCAAAAGAGATGATCAATCTCTCGCCGGTTGCTTGTTGACATACGCGACTTGGCCTACCAGTTCCTTTCTCAGTAGGGTTGATCAGGGTTTCCCTCGGGTGAGCGTACTATCATTTGATAGCTCAGGTTAACCATTTTTCCTCGTCCTATCTCAATATAATATCAATAAAACAAAAAGAATCATACTCTAGGAAACTCGGTTGTCGAAATTTTTCCGTCCAATATCTGTGTCTCTGTGCATGTGTTTTAATTATTTCCTTAATTCGGCTTTCACGTGTTTGGTTTATTACCTTTATTTATCGTTGTCGGGTTATTTTATCTTATTACTCGTGAACATTGCATATTTACTTTTACACTGTTTCGCATGTAATCATTCATCCCATCATCTGATAATAATCTGAATAATGAACAATACACATTTATTTTATCTCATCATAACAATTTCGGTTCATGGAAAATAAACAGTTAATCTTTCCTTTATCTTTCGCTGGCATAACATACAGTGCGACTCTTGTGCGCATCCATGATAGTAACTCAGGTGTCCGCAAGGTATCACCATTACTCGTGCTTCTTCTGTTTTGCACGCGTAGCATTCCAAATAAACCTTGGTTTGTTCTTTCATTGTTGTTGTAATCTCGTCTTCAATGTTTTCGACCTTTTTCATTAACTTGTTCCAGCTTTTTCCAAATTCGGTTATCTCCAATCTCATGAATAGGATTTCATATATTCTTTCAGTTGTCACGTCTTTGTCAATATCAATCAATTTTATTAATATGCAATGTTCGTCGGAATACAGGTTTGAAATCGTTGATATATCCTCTTTGGCTCGTTTAATTAATTTTTGTTTATTAATTAGTTCCTCAAGATTATCATTTTCGATGTTTAGGATGCCCTTTAGTTTTTCTGTTATTTTTGTTGGTTCCATCTCTAAAATTATTAAATCTCTTTTAATTACCCATTAAATTTATTTAAATACTAATTAACTAAATTCATTCAACTCTTAGTTTAATATATTTTGATTCATTTTATCAACTACTATTTTAATCATTACTCGTTGTAATTTATTCTATTATCATTGACTTCCTCTACTTGGTTCTATTGCTTTCTCTCGTAGTTTATCGTTATTCCCCTTACTTACCCCATTTCATTTTATCCCGAAATTTGCCCAACAGTATATATACCGATGCATTTTCACATAATCATCATCATTTTTGATATCAAAGATCGTTTTACAAATCTTGATTTAAAATCTATATTAGGGTGAGTTTTATTTTGGAACTCTCTCTCCACGTCGCGTCCTCGCCCTCTCGATGGAGCTCTGCTTGGATGACGGCGTGGGGAGAGTAGTATTTTGTATGATGAATTGTTCGATGGATCAAGTACTTATTATATTGTTTTATTATTAATAAATTATTAATAACATTCAACTTAACTTTTCTATAATTATTTTATGTCGAAATTTTTCCGGCCCACAGCCAAAGACACCTTACAAGTAATTAAAATCAACATACTATTCAGATTCGTGTAAGTGCGTGGAATATCGCCTATGATCTGTGCCCGTGAAGACCCGGCGTGCGGAACGCAGGGATCGGAACGTCAATATTATCCCGTATAGAAGAAAGGAGAAATAAGGAAGAGGTCTTTTGGCTGCTTCCTCGTTTCTCGTTTTCTTTAAAATCGACCTAAATCTCTCTACACACGGCTCAAAATCACTACACCGAGTAGTCCAGTGGGCACTCATTAACTATAATATAAACACAACGCGCCTAAGGTCAACCAAGGGGAAGGTGACGGGGAAATAACAAAAATGAAATCGTTGTGATGAATTTAACTCAAAGACAAACTATCACTATAAATTTAAAATAACCGAAAATTTCAAGTTGTTGATAGGATCCTAAAGTAACCCTGAATATTGAGTGAATACCACGAACTGATAATATTTAACCAACCTAAGTTAAGATTGCGGACCAATAGTAACTATAAATTCAAGCCGGAATTGTGAACGTTAATATGGTCACATTAATCTAAAAGATCTAATATAGCCAAATCATAAATTTGGAGACGTCATCTCGCGCTAAAATTTGATAACTAGCTTGATATAACCCTGATATAATATGGAGAGTCGACGTTTACTTAAGCGAGGACTAAAAACTTGATCTCAAAGTAGCATGGAGAATTAGTTTTCTGAATTAAACAGTAAAACGACTTGAGCTATAAAAACCCAGACAATATGTTTACTAAATAAAAATAGACGCGGTAGTAATTAATGCGAGGTTTAAAATCAGACTACTAAGGAGGTAAAATGGAAACGATCCAAAGCAAAATATCTATAATTATTAAACGAAAATAGAACCCTACTGACGGCAATTCACCAGTTTCTCCAAATATTATAAACCCACAAAAATTTAGAAATATGAATGATTAAATTTAAACAAGGAACAATCAGTTCAATTAAAAATTTAGATTAGAAAGTCTCACCATAATAAACACAACTCAATTTATTCCAATAGACATAATAAATACTCCAAATAACAACTTTGCCATGTTACGTCATGAAATTCCAAAATGAGTAATTGCGCTGATTGAATCCAGAGCATAAGGTTAGAACTGAACTGGAGCCGGATCCCATTGCACCCATCATAGTTTCCCGAATATTCCTAACCACTACAGAAAATATAAAGTTAAAGTTAAATAAAATAATAACGATACTAAACTTACCGATCTTAAAAATCGAAATAACTTTTCATAGTGTCGCATTTTGATTGTGAGCCTCCTTAAAAAGTCACCAATTCCATTTGTTTATCTATTGCCGAGTTGGTGTGCCGGAATTCTCACTGGGGTAGAGAGAATATGTCTCGGATTCGCGCACTAAAGCTCTAATTTCAAACGATAATTTCGTTAACGGTCTGGACATACCAACGGGTATCATCCGACTACATAAGCGCACACTGGTAGTTGTGTGCGTCCCCGCCAAAGCCAATATAATGACCTAATAAGAACAAAATTTTAGTTAATTTTCAAGTTTCAAAAATGCAGGACCATTTCAACGTCTCGTGTCAAAACACGTCAGTCAGTGTCCCAGAGATAGTCACCCCAGTAGAATTCCGCTCGGATATTCTTGGTAAATAAATTTTATTTTTTTTTGTTTGTTCTCTTATAAAATATGTAAGCCATAGAAAGAATTACGTTACTCGACGAAATTGGTATCAGATCATATCAATTCTAAGACCATTTCAGAAAAGTCTTTCTCACCTTGCCAAAATCATCCATCAACTCGATTTTTTTTGGATTTGCAATAAAGAATGCCCAAACAGTCGTTGTTATTTTTTACCCAATATTAAAACTATGTAGACAAGAGATAGAATTAGGATCAACAACCACTCATCCAGTAGTATGGAAAGAACCTCGTGATTTCTCTATTCAAAATCTCGTAGTTCTAATGGTTGGACCAGTGTTATGATAATACTTGATAAGAAATGGGCCAGACGAAAGTAGTGAATTGATATCGTTTCTTTTTGCCGATGAAGAATTCTGGTAGAACTGAACAGGTTAAACCTCGAGGACTCGTTTTCTAAAACCCCTTTTCTTAAAAATTTTTTTTTACAGTGATTGCCCATCTAAATTCTTAAGGTTAAATTTTTCCTTTTAACGAAAGTTGATTTTGCTCATATGTCATATGAGTATCACGATATTAGACCGGTCGTTCGACGTTGATAAACATCAGTAATATCCGTCTTCAGGTTTTTTATTTTATTTTTATTTTATGATTAGGACATTTCAATTATATGATATATTTGATTTCCACATATTGGAACTTTAGAAAGTTTGATTATCTGATACGATTTATTTTAGAAACTTATGAACTTGGATTATATAAAGTATCTTTTTTAATTTTAACGCATTCGAAAATTAGGACACTTTGGTTTCATGATACATTTTATTTCCACTTAGTAGAACTTTATAAAATTTTTGGGTATATGATGCAATTTAATTTCATTAGAATCTCAGAAATTTTGACTGTATAATGTATTTTTATTATTTAACGTATTCGAAAATTGGGACGCTTGGATTATGAGATACATTTTATTTTAAATTTAGAAAGTTTTGATTACAAAATATATTTTTTTTATTTTTAACCTATTAGAAATTTAGAAAATTTTGATTATCTGCTAAACTTTCATTGTTAACATATTAGAAAATCAGAACCCTTTGATTATATGATACATTTAATTTTTTATGTAGAAAATTTTTGATCGTAAGATACACTTTAGTTTAACATATTGAAAATTTAAATGGGTTTGGGTGTATGATGCTAGTTCATGATTATCGTTTTTAACCATTTAATACGTATTTAACGTAAATTTTGAGTTTTAGTTTTTGCCAGTTAGGGTTGCTCAATAGCTGAAGGTACTCGAATCTATCACTAGTAAATTAAAGGAATTAGTTTTATAAAACCAAAGGAAAAGGATTTACATTTCATTTTACCATAGGAAATAAGGCGGTATCTGGATAAAAGCGAACCGCAAAATTTATACTAAGTTGGTTCGATTTAGATTTATTGATTTCCGCGTAGAAGTATTAATAGAGCCTTCTTTAGATATTTCACCATAAACGTGCTTCGGGAACATGCCTTACCCTAATTAGGCCAATGATGCGTAATTTATTTGATAAAATCAGTGAAATCAAATCTGATGTTACTAATGGAAAGCGGAACCCATATCGAGAACTTTACCTTAGGAAAGATGACAAGGACTCCCCGACAAAATTTTTTTTTTAAAATTATAATAAGAACCGTAAATGTGCCGACAATCTTTAAGCTTTATTGGGATCCATTCGATCATGTTGTTATTTCAGATCGATCAGGACCTTTTATTCGGATCTCCGTATTGGAAGCCGACCAATGGCGTCAGGCATGGGAGCGTGTCAGTAAGGAGAGGTACCCCAACGTACCCCAACCAGGAGCAAATAGATGGAAGGATGAGCTCCTAATAGAAAGTACTATGCAACAGTTCCGGAAGCATGGACATCCAAGTGACCCCAGTCCGGCCCAGGACATTCTTATGGGGGCCCAAGCCCTCCTGACCCATCTCAAGAAGCTTCACGCAGAGTCAACGCCTTAGTTGACCGTGGAAGACGATCTCGCCTGCGGACGACTCGCGGACGTCTATCCACCCAACCCCAGACCAACTCGAAATACAAAACGATACGTACTCATCGTTCCGGGCTATTCTCCCAGTGACTACTGAAATTTAGTGAAGCAATTTTTAATAAAATATAATCTTTGAGAATATGTTTTTGCTATTAGCAGTCTGTAACCTATTTTCATATTATGTGTTTGAATCAACCTGAATTTTTCTAATAATTAAAAGAGCACTTTAATATCTCCATTGCAGAAATGGAGCCTTCACAAATATGCGAAATCGAACTAAAGCGAGTGAAACAAGCCAACAAGAACCTTTTCGAACAGATCCTACAACTAACTCTAGAAGTCCAGCAAGTTAAATCTACATGGATCGATCCCAGGAAAGTCAAATCCCTCTAGCAACGGCTAAAAACAGCCCAAAAAGGGTGGGCCGAAGAGCGACAACTGGCTCAGAGTCTGAAGATCCAGATCAAAGGGTTGGAGGTTGCCCTGTCTGTCTGTCAAGAAGGGGCAGCGGTCACCTACCCTCTCGTGTTTGCCCCGGCTCAATTGGCATATCGTGAACCGGCGGCGACTCCAACAATAATCGCAACTCCCACCACAACCACAACCAACAGTTACAGACCCGGACGAAAAGAGCGAGCAAAGCGCCGAGCTGCTCGACTATCGAACAAAAATCTGATTAATATATGAATTAAATTTACGATGTGTTTTAAATATACATGTTCGCATTTTTACTTCCAATTATAATTTGCTTGATGAGTGAAACGAGGTTGTACCCATAAAAAATTCCAGAGACCTACACAGGGACCCAATAGATCAAAGCGAGCACAGGTCTTCTAACGACAGCTCGTTGGACCCAGGGATTGTCCGAGCAATTACAGCCTTAGTAATAGCGCTCACTTTTTGCGGGCAATCCACCCACTTGAACACATTTCCAACGTTGCCTAGCAACCGGTGCCGAGTGGTAGTTAGAAAGTATTTATATGGCGTTACCAGGGTAAATACAAGGACGTTTAAAACAAGCATCAAAACCCTGTAACCCACCAGTAAGTTGACTTTATTCAAATGCTAGGCACCTGATAGCAAAATTTAAATGTAGTTTTTACCATCAATTTCAAGGGGTTCTCATCAGTTACGCACCATAAGAGACATTACCATTTGATATCCGTCAAAATGACATTGTAAATGAATTATAATGAATGGTTTAGAGTAAAAGGTGAGCCATATTGCAATGACTGCTAATACCCTGGGAAACCTTTGGGTTCAAGAGCTACCATAGAAGGTATTCATGCTCATTTTATTTTTGTCGATCTATCATAATTTAGGTTAAAACAGTATTAAAATTAAGATAAAAATTAACAAACACTCAAGAATAACATTTAATGATTTTTCAAAACATTTATTTAACATCTTAATGTTTTCGTATTAAGAATTTTCGTATTTATCCTAGGATTCCGGCATCTTTTAGCCTCCTTCTTCTGGCTCGTTTGGCTTATCTGGGATTATGTAATAAGATTTTTACAGTGCAACCCAAATCAACAACTAACAACTATGACTCTACTAAAAATAGTAAATTCAATTATCCACCATTAAACAATCCTCAAAAATTAAATCATCTCGATAACAGAATAAACAACAGTTCATTCCAACATGTGTGTAAGCACCATAACTCTACCCATAACCACCAAAAATCTATACATAGTAACCATAATATTAACCTAAGTAGGACAATTAAAAAACGAATTGATATAAAATTTAATAGCAACGACAAAAGTCCTTCTTCCTCCATAAGCACAGACAAACAATACCCTCCTACTGAACCACCAAAAAACAGACGAAACACAACCCACTCCCAATGACCAATCAAATCAAACAGCCCTAACTTCTAACAAACGAGACAAACATCTCATTAACGAGTTAAATAAGATCATTGACCACAAACAGCGGGAGTCAACCGATAATATCACAGCAAACCTAATAAAACAAATCAGTGACCAAAATAAAACAATACTAGACACAAAAAAATGTTACTCGACCTAAACAAAAATATAGACTATAGGAATTATCAAGGCCCAGAGGACATTGACATTGACGATATCCAGTTTACCCCAACGCCAGCCCAAGACTCAAATTCACCACCTATGTTCCACCAACCAGATCTAGATACGACCACTGACGAAATAACCGAAAATGATACCGACTCAGAATACCAAAACGTAATGAAAATTGAGACTCTCACCGCCTCAATCAATCAATATAGTGATAGAATAGTTGACCTAGACATCCAGACCAATGAGAGCACCCCAACAGATTTCTATGAACCAATAACCCATTCAATTGACTCCTCTCAATTACTCTTCTCACAACCCCAAAAACAGCAGTCCTCTCCCAAAGGATCCAAAAAATGTTCTCTGATAACAAAGCGCCTGACCTTAATGGACACTTCGAGCTATACTTAGCTAAAGAAGAAAACCCCGATAGATATGAGATAGCCAACCCAAACATAGCCATGATCTCCCAACCACCAGTAATTTCAACTTCAATTGATGATAACCCAACTGCTTCTTACCATATAAAACACATTCTACTTACTAACGAACAACTAATGACGCCAAACGCCATATCCCCATTTCTACTTAGGAATAGATACCCCATATTTATACTTGGTAGCGAAGGTTACTGAAAATGTGTGGTTAGTAAATGTAAAACAGGTAAGAAACTAGGACCCTTGATGTAGATAAGCTCCATAATCACATGCACACATATCACAATAGAGCAATCAAACCCACTGACACCTTTGACTGTCTTATATGTCAAAGAAATAAGATTAAACCGACAACTATCCAACTTAAAAATATTGAGGCACACTTTAAAGATATTCACCCAGATAAACAAATACCTGGCACTCGCAAGCAATATAATGATTAGTGTAAAATTTCAACCTTTTACCTGAATGAGTAGGGTACACTTGTCTGTGCTTATATAAGTAAAAAGGCGCCGTGTGAAATACACTTAACATTTGACACCAACTTAGCAGATATTAATAAGCACATCATAAATAAACATAAGAAAAAGACATTTGACCCTGAAAAAAGCTTAAGATGCCACTGTGGCATGACAATAGATATAGACCAGTAATTCTTAAACAGGGGGTCGCGACCACAAGTGTGGTCGCGGAGAGTATAAAAATGGTCGTGCGATAATGAAAAATTAAATTCCAATGTTTATAAAGTTAAAATTGTTCGTAGAAATTTTAAAAATATTTGAAATGTTTTTTCTTACCAGAATATTGTAAAGAGGTTTGTGTAGTTGGAATCAAAAACCGTGAAACATCTTTGTAGGCAAAACTATGTATGTAATTGAAAATTTGTCATGTTTGATCAGAAATTTAAAAATATTTCAATATGCTTTTTTCCAAGAAAAATATAAAATTTTCAAGTTTTAAAAATGTCAAATTTAGTAAATTAGTAAATTAGAAAATTAGTACTGAATACAGCAACAAGTCATATTTTTCTATTTTTTCATATTTAGTTAAAGTTCTATAAATATTAAAAGTAAAATGTTTGAATTAGTTAAAAAAGTATTTTTGTGTTTCTTTTTTTTTAAAGTAGGTATTGTTTGTTTTTATTTAATTAATTACACTAACAGTTATATTCTTCCTATAAAATATAATTTATTTCAGAACGTCCCGCGATCCTTTATAATCAAAATAACTAAACAAAGTAATTTATCTAATTTTTTTAAATAAAAGAGAGCACACAACAATTTCAATCAAATATTGGTGACGCAGAAATTTCAAATACTTCAAAAACAAAAATTCCAACAAGAAAGGCAAAAATTATCCCGAGTTCCAGAGTTTTAAATTATTTGGATAAATATATTAATTATGGTTTCACCTGCAAAAACGATAACGGAATAAATTATAACGTCTATATTATAGACGACCTCAACTCTCACTTTTCATCACATAGACCAAACACCTCCATAATAGAAATAGAAAATGACCCTCCTATGCACATTTCAGAAACCAACTCTGACTTGCATTCAGATTGACTCTCTCAACACCACATATCGATTCATAGCTAGCTTTATAAGTAACGCATACATGAACAGAAACTTTGATACTTTCTTCTCTGCCTTCCCTTTCAACAAATACCATCATTGTAACGACCTTCTTTGGCCAATGAACCTCGAGCCACTTTTATTGACCCGACATGTGAAAATAACACAGCCAAACATCAATTAATTACTGAGTCCATAATAGGATCACTAAATAATTTACAAAAATATAATAAATAAAATACCAATTAATTTAATAGAATCGTCATACCCCCAATGCTAACTTATTAAGGACTCTGGCTTATATATTTGTCACTTCGCCTCCTGCCTTGTCACAAACTCCCGATAATGCTACCGAATATAGGAGAAATTAAAGAAAAATTAAATAAAACAATAATTAAAGTAATTAATAATATAAAAGATGCTTCAGACTTCACTAAATATAAAAATTTTATTAAAGACTTAATTATTCAAATAAAAACAAATAGTATAGCGCCAGATGATAGTTTAGGTGAACTTTATAAAATTCATGAAGCGACTAACCCTAAGAAATATAAGACCAAGCACGCAGTTCCGAATTTCTTAATCAAGAAAGACAACAATCAACTGATATTCGAACTGCGGCAAGGCTTTGATCATAGGCAAAAAGTCATTGTAGGAAGGATAATTAACCATATAGTAAATATTGTTGGGTTATTATTATTAAATGTCAGTTCCCTCTGACTCCTCGTGCCGTTTTCGAATCAAATAAGCAAACCCAACACAGAATAATTTTATTTGCACTTTACCACAGTTACAAGTCAATCCGATTTATTTCAATGTTTTGTAATTACAATTTGTGATTTATTTGCACCCTTCAACCACAGAATAAATTTGATTATCTTAAGGTAGGTTATCCAATGGATAATCACCTTTTCTGATAGATAACGTTTGACTTTACTTGGGTTTGGACTCTTTTACTGACCTGACTAGACTACTCCTTTGCTTCAACCACTGGCCATTTCGTGTTTTTCCCTTTTCCTTTTATACTCGTGCTCAGACTGTTTTTTAGACCATTGTCAACAACATTTGCTACATTATTAAATTATTAAAAATAATTAATTCCCACAGACCACCTTAGCCGATATTTGTCAACAACGTTTGCTACATTACTAAATTACAAATTAGGAAATAATAACCTCCCATAGATTAGTGGCTCCCATTTAATATTATTTAGGCCAATTTACCATTTTTATATTATTCCGTCTAACCGCCGGGTTTTCCTCATCTCTCGGGTTTCCCATTGCCTCGGACTTCCCATTGACTCGGGCTTCTTATTAGTAATTAATGTTTTTAATTAATTTCTTTTTTTGTTTTATATTATTTTCTTATATTAATAGATCCAGAAGAAATGGAGAATGCTTACAAGCACTTGGATACCAGCGCCGCTCCGGGTAATAGCAAAATCACATACGCGGACTGGAAAAGATTGGATCCTAACTTCGAATTCCTCTCTGAGCTATTCAATCAGATAATCAAAACTGGAAGAAGCCCAACCAGAGGGAAGACCTATCGGACTAAACTTGTTATAAAACCGGGGAAAGAATAAGCACCGCATGAAGTATCCTCATGGAGACCACTCACCATCCTGGACACGGCATATAGATTCTTTGCCTCTATCATTAATAACAGGCTACTGTCGTGGATAGAGATAAATAATCTGCTGAGCAGGAACCAGAAGGCAGTCGGTATCCCTGATGGATGCGCAGAACATAACACAGTTATCTCTCTGGCAAAGGAATGGGCAATCAGGAATGGGTCGGATATCAATATTGTTTGGTTAGATCTCGCCGATGGCTTTGGAAGCATGTCCCATAAACTTATCTGGCATACTTTGTCTAGATTGAAACTGAATAACTCCACAATTAACTTCATTAAGGAAATGTATTCCGACTGCTTTTCAATATACGAATGTGAGGACAAAAAGACTTAACAAATTAAAGTAAATAATGGAGTTAAACAAGGATGCCCCATGTCCACGACCCTCTTCAGCTTTTCAATAGACAACATACTAAAAAACATACTCCTTGACCAACCACTAATAATTAATGACCACAATATAAGCATTATGACATACGCAAACGATATATTGTTAATCTCTAAAATTAGGACCCAAATGCGCGCAATGATTAAGGATATAGTTAAGTATACAGATATGGCCACACTAAATTCAGACCCAACAAATGTGAATACTTCCAACTTAAACGAAACCATACTGACGCCTCACTTAAGCTATACTACGAAAATATCCCAATCATAGGTGAAAATAATATTTATAAATACTTAGGAGTTGACTTCGGCCAAAAGGGCAAACATCTCCAACCTGCGCAAAAGATTCAGGCCTAGTTTTTATCTTTAGGAACTGCGATATTAATCATATGATACTAGATAGTAATAGAAATAAGGTAGTACAACATAAAGAAAAACAACTGGGCTATGATCAAAAAATAAAACGTAAACTTAAAGATACCTTACAAGACATCCACCAAAATCTCAATAATAGCTTTATATACGCCAACATAAAAATGAGAGGTTTAGGAATAGTCCCCAGTATAGATGAATACTTTATTCAGAGTATTGCCCACCTAATTAAAATTCTTAACTCGAGAGACACAAAAATGAGAGAATTTATAGTTAAGGAACTAATTACAATCACCCAAGGTAGATTTCCAAACCAAACAGCAAATATTGAACCTATTTCTCAGATGGCTTAACTCAGAGATTAAGGGAGAGAAATATGTACCAAAAACAATTTTTTCGAAACTTTGCACCTCCGCACGCAGACTTAACGAAAAGTTTAATATTATTACCAAAATAACATTAGTTAAGGAGCGCTTTGAGCTAGAAATCAAGTCAAAAAATTTTAAGACGACTATAGATAAGGACACTCTTAAAGATACCTCAGATATTATCCATGATTTAACTAGTGAATGGTATGCTGAACACAGGTTTATAATGACGCGCCAAGGACATATAGCTAAGACTATAGGGGGCAATAGAAAATCAGCATACCTTACCAAACACAGAGCACTAAATGACAACCAATACTATTTTTTGATCAAAGCCCGAAATAATATGTTAAGCTTAAACTTTAACACTCATAGGGTTAAGGAAAAAATGAATACAAACTGTAGACTGTGCAATAAAGAACCAGAGACCCAGGCACATATTTTTAACCATTCACTCAAACCAGCAACGCTAGGAGAAACAAACACAATAACGTAATGGAAAAAGCTAGCGAATACCTAATCTCTAAGGGGTTCCAAGTAGATATAGAAAGATTCCCTTGGCATTGAAAAGCAGCTCAGACCTGACCTTATTATAAAATCTAAGGGTAATAACTACATACACATTTTTGATATTAAGGTTCCATATGACCACCTAGAAAATTTTCAAAATGCCAGAGAGGATATCTATAAAAAATATAAGGACTTAGCCCTAGAAACAGGTAAGTTAAATAATTGTAAAACGACTCTATCTGCACTCGCAGTAGAAACACTGGGGTCATGGGATGGGGAAAGCGATAAAATATTAACGAAAATAGGACTCAATACCACAGAAGACAAAAAACTGGCGAAAATCTGTATGACTATGGCACTCATCTCCAGGTATAGAATCTATATGGATCATGTTACTAATAGGGAAAAAACAGGTACATAAAATTGTTGTTTCTGGTACTGAGTGCTTAGTAACACAAGAAACTGAAACAGTGAGATATCAACTCAATATTTAATAATAATAATAATAATAATAATAATAATAATAATAATAATAATAATAATAATAATAATAATAATAATAATAATAATAATAGTGATAATAATAGTAATAATAAAAATAGTAATAATAATAATAAATAACTAAATAAATTTGGCAACGATTTAATTATAAGATAACGCCAATAAAAAACATTTCGTACGATATATTTCGACAGCATAACTGTCATCTTCAGGTACTCAAAACCAACTAAAAATATTATGAATTAACATTTAATTTAAACAAACTATTTTTTATTAATTTAATTTTGTTATAAATAAATATTTAAAAAATATATTCAAATATCTTTTAATTAATTTAAAATTTTATTTCTATAAATATTATAATTTTTATTTATATTATAACTTTTAAAAATAATATAATTTAAAAATTTATTTATTTTAATAATATTAAAAAAACGTTTTTTTAAAAAAACAATACATACACATGATTTAACATACGTAAACTATTTAAAAACATTCAACACATTCGTAGTCACATCACTTAGTACATTAATCTTTGGATCCAATGACGTTATCAACAATGCTTCACAAATAATAACAATAATAACAATAATAATAATAATAATAATAATAATAATAATAATAATAATAATAATAATAATAATAATAATAATAATAATAATAATAATAATAATAATAATAATAATAATAATAATAATAATAATAATAATAATAATAATAATAATAATAATAATAATAATAATAATAATAATAATATTTATAATATGATAGTATTAATAATATAATAACCTCTCCTTGTAAATAATCCCCATATGTAATCTCATTTAAATAAAATAAGTTGATGTCTCACTACCAGTAATAAGACTTAAATGTATCTACATGTCACTAGTGGCATAATGTGCTTACTAGTGCATTTCACCAGATGAAATAAAATAACTAAATGATTCTTGGAGTATGGTATACTTCTAAGTACATTGACTCATAAATATAAGTACCGCAAAATAAGATTGGGTTATTAATAACACTGAGTGCTTATAAGTAAACTAGAGACACGTTTGCGAAAATTGACAACATGTTATCAGGGGTATCGAATTCTTCCTGATGCATAAATCTCTACCAACAACATGTAATTGTTGATAGAGATCCTAAGCTCCATGTGAAATAATGGCACGAAAATGCTTATTATCCACTATGTAGAGGGAATGGGATAAAGACTGACCGATATCATCTCATCAGCGGACTTATCCAATTACAGATATATCCGTGAAGCATCGCATAACAGGTACATTAAATAAATATACTTTAATGTGAGGTTAGGAGCATTTAATGCCCACTAATCCACATACTCTAATCAAGTAATAAATACTGTAAGAGTCTAATAGTTCCTAATAGTGTACTGGCACCTAGTTGCTACTGCCTATTCCTAGAAGACAATGAGTTGATAATTGGCCAATATCATCACATCAGCGGACATAACCAATCAGAGGTATGTCCGTGAAGCATCGCCTAATGATGCTCATATAGGCCTGAAACTGGCACGGACCAGAGGGGGATTGGTGAGAGTGCTGTCTAATTAGATAGAGCGTTGTGATGACTACTGATGATCCCCACGGGGAACACAGTATATTCAACTAATAGTAGAACCATAACAAACAGCTGAAACCACCAGGTTTCTGCTTATCCGTATGGATTATGTCTACTCCTAGGAGAGGTTGGTAAAACCAAGCTTCGGGAGAACCGTTAAGGGATCATTTAATACTAATCGTAAACTATGACACAAAAGTAAAATTAATCCTTAACCCTACTATGCAGATTTAACCAAAACCCCGAGCAAAAATCTATTGAATTCAATTGCCACACGAAGCACTTTAAGATTGTTAATCATAGGAAAAAGTTAAATAAAATAATATCAATGACGTCCAACCAAATCACCACTTAGATAGAACGACCAAAAATCGAATCACAAATAAAACTCAGGTTATAGTTTAGATTAATCCAAGGAAAAATTATGACGATTGACGACTAGAGAACCAGCCATGACCCAGTGTGTATGTCATAATAGCCGGATCGTGACAGAGAGAGGTTTGCCGACTATCGCTATATCCGAAATGACCAAATAGGAGATTGTTGAGATCTATAACCGACAAGAAATACTAAATTTATTGAAAGTTGTATAGTGCATCTCAGATCAGACACGGATTGTCTCTATCAACCCCAATTTCCGAACGCTAAACTGGAAAAGATTTAATAAACATAATGGAATAAGCATCTACTCTATAACTTACTTAACACTATTCTGGAAGAGTCGCTAAGGTGTCCAATATTAATTATATTTCTGATATTCCCACAATTCACGGGGAAATTATAGCAGTAATCTATTAGAGAGGAAATAAGTTGTGATTGACGTCCTGGGCGAGAAATGAACAGGTAATTAGTTAAATCTATCCAACGAAATAAAATCTCTTGGATCTAATAATAAAAATAAACATGAAAAATTCTAATCAACGATCAGGATGTACTTCACATCAAGGCCCTTCACATTATGACCCCGAAGACGAACAGCGTACGCATGAGACTGATCAGCACCGAAGAGCGTCAAGGAATCACACGGAAGGCAATATCAGACAATTCTAATCAATCAAATAATTATGTATTCCTTTCATGACGTGTTTTAACGCTACCATTAATGAGGAAAACCCCACTCAAGAGACGTTGAATAGGCGGAAAGATGAAATCCTAGCATGCAATCGTGGAACCCTGATTAATCATGACATGTTTTGGTAATGTCCAAATGCCATAAAATGTATCGGTCTAGTTTACGGCTCACACTATTGGATTATGTGTTGAATTTCAAATAAAAATATTGGCTGAATATAATTTGTCTTTACTCTGATTTATGCCATAACAACAGTGTATGGAACATAAAGCAACTGATAAATTAAGGACCCAGCCAGTGACGGACTCCACACGCATGAGGAGATCCACGAAATTTGGAACATCAGTTATTATCATTCTATCAAATCACCAATATTAATTACAATGATCAAATAACCAATACTAATTACAAAGAAAGCGTAAAAATAAAAATCAGTAAAGTATCTGAATATATCGAGCTCATACGTAGCGGGGAGTAATAATCTTATCAAATACTAACAAATACAAAATTTTCCATCGTTTAGGCACTGAGGTAACCACATAATGATCGATAAAGTAAATTGATTATAAGTAGATTACGATAACCAAAAGATTGTTCTCATTTGTTTGGTTTACGAGAGCGAAATGGAAGGAGGCTCTGATTTCCCTTTTTCTCTGATTTCCCCACCAGTTATGCATAATTAATCTACCTACAATATTATTTAGCGAGAAACACCACACTCACGGACGGATCCTGGAATGATGATTCTAGGATCATGATTTGATTCCCGGCAAGACAGCCGCCCGGTGTCACCAAGTGATGTGGAATGTCGGATATTCGATATCCCCAATAGACGGATCGAACTGGCACAATTTCTCTAAGAACTATGAGGTCAAGCTGCCTTACATCGCAATTAAGCGCGAACCAGGTCGAAACCATGCACGAAGAGCTCGACAGAAGGCTGAGTTTACATTGACCAAACTGGAGGCACATCAACAACGGACCAATGGCAGATAGTTATGGCTCGCCGTCATTTAAACAGAGTCAATGCGGAATTCGCCACAGGCCGGATTACGAGTACCGATGGGTACGCACCGAGCTACGGGATCTCCTACGAGTTGGATGACCCGGACCTAGAAGAAATGGAGGTGCCTATCGACGTGGTGGTACCGAGGCGCCTGATTCGAACAACAGCTCTAGACTGTATCGGAGTGCTGCACTAATATGAGGAACACGCATACGCAAGTTACAGGCCGAAGAAAAATTCGAATTGTCGATATTATGATGGACGACAAAGATATGGCCGTTCATGAGCGAAAATGTAGAATAAAAAAATGAATGTATTGTCAATAAAAATAAATTTTATGGATTTCGGATTTATATTGTATCAAGTTACCAGTTAATTTTCAATCCGCAATAATTAAATAAAATAAAGATGATTAGGATGTTAAAAATACGAGTAAAGTAAACGACCTGAGGCAAAGGGTCTAGCAAAAATCTATAAATTTACAAACCCAAATTATGTTAATCTTAATTCAACGGCACAGGCACTTACACGAACGAACCTTTTATTAAACGATTATGATTTACTGAAAAACTTAACTTATAATTCATTTATAGATATGGATACTCTCCGAGCACTGAGCAAAGAACTAATAAAATCTCAACGAGAAAACGCGGACTTACACGCTCAGTTACTACAGATGAGCCGGGAGATACAAAAAATCAAGGCAACGTGGATCGAACCGTCGCGAGCCAAACTGACCTATCAACCACTGACCGCCGCCCAACGGAGGTGAGCGGAAAAAAAATACAGATGGTTCAAAATCAACGGACTTAAATCAGAAGCTTGGAGGTAGCACTGTCGGCTTGCCAAGAAGGCAACCCAGTGACTTACCCACTGGTATTTGCTCCAGCGCAGATCGCTTATCGAAATTTGAATCACCCGGTCGCGAACCACTAACCCCACACTAGTAAAAAAGTAAAATCAAAAACAATTTTCCTTTGAATTTCTAATACTGCTAGAATAATAAGAGATAGTTCCAGAGAAGAGACTTCAAGAGTAATGATAAGCGCTAGCTTAGGCTGAATTGAACTAAAATCCATCCAAATAGCGATGATGAACGACAGGACTTGGATGGAAAATACCACGATAAAGTTGCTAGAAAATCCAGAATTACACAAATGATTTTCCTATAAGTAGTGATAGTCAATCGTATGTTGCTGAATAATTGATCTGGAAAGCAAGTACAATTGTTATTTAAACTTTGAATCGATAACAAAAATAGGAAAAGAAAAAATTACTTGAAAGTGGGTGATCCGATTTGAACTTGAAGGTGAATCCTTTGTTGTGGAACGCGATAATAATGGTAGTCAGTAATTGGTAGTGAGCTCAATTCGGTAAAGTGCATATCTCTTTACATTTTCTTCACATATTTTACCATAATCTAAAATCAATAAGCTTTGAGACCCTTTGTTCAGATTAAATAATGACTAGCATATAATAGGACAGGAAATAGAACTTTCACATGGCCTAATAACCTGGACACATTTAGCCCTCTCTTACACGCTCGTCCGGCATTTCTTTGATGTGGCTTGGTGTAAACAAGCTTGTTTTGCAGATCTTGGTTCGTCGTCACTGATAAACTTCCGACTTGTTTGAATTACAATTCTTTGGTTGTTGTCAGTTTTGTGGTGCTGGAGTGCTGCACTGTCCCAGCCCGTATATCTTCCTTCAGTTTGAGCTTTGCATTTTCCTTTTCCAAATGCCAAAGCTTTATCAATATTTCTTTGGTTTTTAATAACTTATTCGGTTTGGTTAACTTCTTGGCCTGTTCTGTTAGTGTGCATGACTTTTCTTGACGGCGATATATTCTAATTAAAGATTCCGCAGTTTGCTACGGTCGGAGTGCTTTCTCGTGGTAGTGGGTTTCGTCCCGGTATAACCTTTCTTAGTATAATTTTAGCACTAGCTGTAGGCACTTTAGGGGCTTGTGACAATCAGGACAATATAATTATGAAGAATATTGTTTTAACTAAAAAGGAACTTAAGAATCTTGCTAAAAATGCTTTGGTTGCAGCTGTCAGTGCCATCTACCACATATATGGGGAGCACAAATTAACGAACAATTGAACTATTAAATAGTAGACTATTTAGCGATGTAACAGAAATAAATGAAGTTAACAAGAAAGATTAAGAAATTCTCTCCTTATAACCTATGAACCTGTTTACCTGTCATCTAATTAAAACTTTAATTTTGTTTTGCATTGGGTGCAGCTTAGGCCAAAAAGTTGACGGTGAGAAACACCAGGTAATAGCGTATGCAAGTAAATCTTTAAAACCACATGAGATAAACTATTCAACTATCAAAAACACACTTTGGCATTAGTCAATGGAATTGCAAAATTCAGACAATACATGTTAGGTAGACATTTATTTTATATACAGACTATAATCCTCTTTAGTGGTTAATGAAGCACGGAGATTTGGTTAGTAAACTAATTCAATGGTCAATTGCACTTCAGGAATACGATTTTGAAAAAAAATATCAAACATGTAAAACTAACACCAATGCTGATGCGATGTCAAGAATTCAATAAGATGGGAACAAAGAGGGGGATATAATAGGGGACTATAAATTAATAATGAATGAAAAGTTACAATTGGCATGATAAAACACAATCAAGAAAAATATAAAGAAGCCTATGACAAAAAGGCCCATGGAATAGAAATCAGTAATTTACTGGATCCATTCACTCCATTTATAGAACTAAATTACGAGGAAAACGTACATGCCGCATATAAACTAAAATCGAACTTTAAATATCAATGGTTAATATGACAAAACAAATCAGAAGGACAAAGTCAAATTTATATAGAAGTCCAATCAGAGGAATTACGAGATCAGGTATTGCATGGAATAAACATATATGGGAAAACAGTGAAATTTGTTACAGTGCGGTTTACGTTTCAAGAACTCAAAATTGATACACTAAATGCCAGAAAAACCTTTGTCAGATACGAAAAGTTGAAAATGAACGAGAATACACAATATGTGCAAATAATCATGAAAACAACGTTCATGAGAACGTGACACTTCTAAAGGATCAATTGTCATTATTCAAAATTGAAAGGAAGTTAATGGTATAAAAAAACGAATCGTGTCGAGTGATATGGCATACTAATAACAAAACAATAACAGCATATCGAAAAGCCAAAGATGATAAAAGAGCAATCGTTAGTATTTATATAAAAATCCTGGTCATAATGGAAAAGTAAACATACTTTTATCACTGATATTCTAAATTTAGAGTCGAGGAGTGAAATAACAATTGACCATCAACAATGGATAAGGTCAGTGGTGTTGTCGAGCCGGAACGCTCCGGGACGTCGTTCCGGTACTTCCTTTTTAGACAGGAACGGGTTCCGGAGCTAAAGATGATTTCTGATAACGAGAATTGGCTGACGTATTGATTTCATGTATTATTAAAAATATTTATGCAATATTGTTTGAGTATCTAAAATGCGTATTTTATAATTTGTTAACTAATTTTTATTAAACGTTCCTATTATTGTATTAAACACACACACACACACACATATATATATATATATATATATATATATATATATAAATAATTAAATAAATTTGGCAACGATTTAATTAAAAGATAACGCCAATAAAAAACATTTCGTACGATATATTTCGATAGCATAACTATCATCTTCAGGTACTCAAAACCAACTAAAAATATTATGAATTAACATTTAATTTAAACAAATTATTTTTTATTAATTTAATTTTGTAATAAATAAATATTTATAAAATATATTCAAATCACTTTTAATTAATTTAAAATTTTCATTTATATTATAATATTTTAAAAAATTAATGTAATTTAAAATTTTCAATTATTTTAATAATATTAAAAAAACATGATTTAACATACGTAAACTATTTAAAAACATTCAAAACATTCGTAGTCTTATATTCTAAATTTCCAATCTGTTTACTTAACTTCCTTTTATAATTTGTAAAACCTTCAGAGTACGGCAATGCTAACACATATTAGACTCAATTTTTTTATATCCATTTTTAATATTATTTAGATCAACACTCAATTCACACCCATTTGACAAATTACACTCAGACTCTCCAAAACATGGATCTTTAGGATTTTTAATCAATTTATCAACAAATTATAAAAGGAAGTTAAGTAAACAGATGGGAAATTTAGAATATAAGATCGTCTCTAATTCGTGTAAGATACGCAATATGTTTATTAATAAATCAAAAACTCCGGTTGGATTGTGTTCTGATCTCGTTTATCAATTTACATGTAATGGGTGTAATGCCACATACATTGGAGAGGCTTCCCGTCATCTCTGTACTCGAGTTCTAGAGCATTGTCGATTGAAGTGTTTGACCAATATTAGTGAGCACAATAGAGGCTGTAAAAGTGAAATAGGAATGTCTGATTTTAGAATTTTGTTGAGAAGTTTTAATAATTATTGGGAACGCGTGATATGTGAAGCATTGCTGATAAGGTCATTGGATCCAAAGATTAATGTGCAAAGTGCTGTGACTACGAATGTTTTGAATGTTTTTAAATAGTTTTCGTACGTTAAATCATGTTTTTTTTAATATTATTAAAATAATTGAAAATTTTAAATTACATTAATTTTTTAAAAAGTTATAATATAAATGAAATTTTCAATTAATTAAAAGTTATTTGAATATATTTTATAAATATTTATTTATTACAAAATTAAATTAATAAAAAATAATTTGTTTAAATTAAATGTTAATTCATAATATTTTTAGTTGGTTTTGAGTACCTGAAGATGATAGTTATGCTATCGAAATATATCGTACGAAATGTTTTTTATTGGTGTTATCTTTTAATATATATACATATACACAAAATTGGTTTCGTAATGATTTTCATTTCCTTTCCTTTTTATGCTATATACAAAGCCGATCCTGGCGACGGGCGAAAATTGGGGGAAATCTCCCCCGTCGTCAAATTTTGGACATGAGACCTGAAAAAAACGTCGCCGCCAGGATTATCATGGAAAATCACCCCCCGTCGTTAAATTTGGGACATGAGACCGCTCAGAGCGGCCGCCTACCCAGGATCGGCCTTGTCTATATAATTATATATACGCGTTCCGGTAAAAAAAAATTAGCACAACACCACTGGATAAAGTTACCTTTAAAATGGCTGATAATCTTGGTGAAAAAAGGATAATTCCTGCAACTGAGCAGATGACAGTAGTTTAGCGTCATAATATTTTTCAAATTGAAAGTAAAAAACTTTCAAATGCGTTCGTGAAACCATTACATAAACAAATAAGCAATAACAATATTAATGAACTTATTCAAGTTGATCCAAACCAAACATTATTTATTTGCGAGTATCTAATCCTCACATTATTGATATCATTACTAATTTTTTCAACAATATTCATAATTATTTTCATTCTAATATGCCGAAAAAGAATGCAGATGACTTATAGTGTACCCCCACCATATTCTCTGGGGTTAACCTGCCAAGAGACTAATGTCTAAATCCTTGTGTAAATTATAAAAAAACATTGTTATATCTCTATAAACCATACTGCTATTTGAATTCTTCAATGTAGAGCTCTGATTAGAGCTTTTGTAATTAATCTTTTTCGTCTGGACAGTTACTATCATCATATTATTCTTTATTCTCGTCTGTACATTGATTTTGATCTTCACTTTGATCGCCGTAGTTTTCTGTCCTTTTGGTTTTTTTGATTTTTAAGGTAGCATATATATATGTTTGAAGAAGTCAAAAGAAAACCAAGCAGGCGTCTTACCGCGCGTTCCAGAGAAATTACTAAGACCATTGAACTTTCAGGTATGTATGGATGTCGACTGATCAAATAAAGGATTTCAAACACCACTTTAAGTTGGAAAATTCAATCTACTTTAAATATTTGGAAAATCCGGAAACCCTGAATAAAGCACGAGGTTTCATAAAAGACTATAAAAATTGCAATTCCATCGATCCGTTACCAATTAAATGTAAGCACGGGACACTGAATGTCACAGAAAATTAGGAAAAATTGTCGGTTGGTGTCATACACTACGGGAGATTTACGTTTCTGACCATGGTGAACTGTGGACAGAGAAGATTTGTAATCTCGAAGAAACCAGATTGTGAGAACACGTAAAGTAATGAGAAACATTTGGAGGAAGTATTTCAAGATAGAGACCCAGTATTATAATTTCTTGTGGACAATGGGACAAGATTCCTATCTAATTCTCTCAGAGAGCTGTGTTTTAGATGAAAAATAAAGCTAACCTTCAGAAAAGCGTATCGGCCCGAAAAAAACAAGATCGTAGAAAGAAACTATCGGACCAGCCAGTAGTTAAAGATATCCGCTGGATATCATTTTTTAGTGCAATTTTGAACCTAAAATGACACCAGTGAGAATACAGACCCATCAGAATGGTTGTTTAGATACCACTGGATATTTTATCGAAGAAAAGAAAGAGAATTCTTATTAATATGTCAATATAAAATTGAACAAAATGTCTTTAAAAGGCCGGAATGGTGACCGGCATCAATTCGACTATAAATGTAGAGGTGAATGGAATACCCTATCATAAAGCGGGCATCCAACCGGTAGTGGAAGAAGATGTGACTGACAATAAATCTGAATATGGACCTGCTGCAAGCAAATTGAGTGAGGGAGCGGGAGAGAGCTGGAAGCTACCACACTTAAAGACTGCACGTAACGATCACAGAAATTTTGTTTAAATTGATTGTTTTTGAGACATGGTAGAAATTCAAAAATCATCAAGCCTCTATCAAAATATTGAAAAATAAAGAAGTAACAAAAAGATTGGTATTTAAGATATTTCTATGTAACAAAATGAAATTTTATGAATATTTTTAAATTTATAAAATTCACCCTTAAATATTTGAAACGAATAAAAAAAATCAGATTCTCGACTTGTGGAAAATATATTTAACAAAAGAATAGTAAACACTGATGTTGAGGATTAAAATTTAATTAAATAATTTAAAATTTAAAACATTTCTTAATATTTGAAACAAATCGTTTTTAGTTCCGTAAAAAAATCCCGCGATTCTTCTTGACCTTCATTTCCAATACCTGATTTCTTCCAACCACCAAAGGACATTCGTAAATCACGAATCAACCAACAATTTATCCAAACTGTTCCAACCTTAAATTAATTAATATTTTTACGTAATTAAAAATTAATTACCTCTAATTTCTTTGCCGTCGAAATAGCAGTTGATTGATTCTTTGTATGGATTACCGCGCACAAGCCATATTGGACGGAATTGACTCTTTTAACCACCTATGCAAATGATTCGTAATCTCTTTTGCAAAAAATGTTTTTAAAGTTATATTAATTAAAACATGTCAAGTATATATAGTAATGTCTCGATCAGTTGAGGGAGACGCATTCCAGCCATTTGATAAAAAATATTTATTAGAGGTTTCCCATTTATTGAATGTCTACTTAAAAGAAAAGAGAATTTTACTTTGTTAATAATACGGTGTTATTTGATAAATAAACGTTATTAAAAGATTAAGATGAACTCCGGCCTAAAGGTGAGTTTTGATATTGGGTATTTGTGCATTGTCTATTTCGTAAAAGATACCAAGCCCTAATGATAAAATAAAAAATATATTTTTATTAAAATGAAATATATACAACAAGTCGATATTTCAGTAATAGAGTTACAGAATAACAGGCAGTAGAGACGAAGGATTAGAGATTTCATATGCATAATAATTTTGCTTGTAAGATGTATTTAAAAATATCATCATATATTCGTATATTTGTGGTATGTTGAAATTGTATAATTACATTGCGCGGAATATTATTTATATTTAGGAAAATTCTCCACATATATTAGATTGGAAAACTGTTTTTGTTAAAATAATATATATTTTTTAAACGACTTATGAATAAAGTTAAATCTTCTTCTAATAATGCTGAGGTTGTCAAAAAATTTATATAGTTATTTTAAATGTTGGTTTACATGTTTTTCATACTTGGTTAAATAATATTTTTTTTAATTATTCGAAGTCTCAAAACTTACCTCATCTTGTGTGGTGAATGGAACGATGCATGTAACAGGTCCAAAAACTTCTTCCAGTAATATTGGATCATCTTCTGGAATATCTGTAAATACAGTTGGGGGCAGAAAAAGTCCCTGGGGTTTTGAAATGTTTCATAAAAGAAAATTGATGAAATTAAATTACATCTTTATTGGTTTCGGGTAATTTTAATTGATCCATACCATAACCGCAGCACATTCTTCCTTTACAATTTTTAATATAATCAAGAACTTTATTCATATGTATTTGATTAATCAATGGTCCCATGAACGTTTGAGGATGTAAGGGGTCTCCCACAACTATATTTCTAGAAAATAAATGTATTTTTGTAGCAAATAATAAAACATAATAAAAACATAAAACTATTTAAAAGTCAAAAAATTAAGCATAAAATACAAAATCTTGTATTTTTCATATTTGATTTATTTTCGTTTACAATCTTGATAATCTTCATTCCTTTCTTGCTGTAGATCAATTTTTTGTTTTAATATTACCATACAAAAGGTAGTACTGAAAATTAGTGTCAAATAGAAAATCAAACATTGGTTTAAAGAAATTAAGATTAACAAAAATTAGGACTTTATAATCAAGAATTATAAAAAAAGAATATAAAATTTGGTCATCAAAGATTGTTTTTCAGAAAATATAACTACATTTGACTTAACTCCGTTTACCCAATTTTTTTAAAATCATGAATGACTGTTTTACTCAGTTTGAGGTTATATCTTAGTACCACGCAAACTATGTGCCACTAAAAATTTTTTAATTAGAATTTTTTATTTGAGTAAAAAAGCCTATTCAAAAATTGTCAATAACTTTTTTGATTAAAATAACAGTTTATTTCCTCGAATTCTGCAACTAAGTGCGATATAGTTTTTCTATTCAAATTTGATGAGTTTATTTTAAAATTTAGAATCTTTTTTCATTTGTACCCTGACATATTTTTTCAATATTTTGTGTGGCGCAAGCTAAAAGTGATTTTGCGTAATTTTAAATATTTCATAGCATTGAGCAGGCAAATTGAAATTTTAATATTGAAAGAATGTAAGAGTGAGATATAGAGAGTTTTAAAAACTATGTTTTTACTGTTAGACTTATTATTATTCAAAGCATCTCAAACCTTGTTTTTTCAACAAAACCTTCAAGAAACTTTTCATAAATATCGTTTTGTACATAAATTCGACTAGTACATAGGCATATTTCTCCCTGGTTAGTAAAACTTGAAGTAACACAACTTTCTAAAGCTTTATCCAAATCAGCATCTGCAAAAACGATGGCAGCGTTTTTACCGCCAAGCTTAAAAATAAAAAATGTTAATAATTAAGTGATTTGAAATTTACTTCAAAAGACAGTTTTTTAAAGTGTCCGACGGTTGCTCTTTGAATATGCTCTCCAGTTGCTGTTGACCCAGTAAACGTTATTAAACTCACATCTTTATATCGAACCAAAGCATTTCCAACACTAGGACCATCTCCAAACACAATATTGATAACGCCATTCGGAAAACCTATGTCGTTTTATAATCTAATTCGAGAAAATCATAAAAATACCAGCTTTCTTGATGAGGTGACACATTTTCCAGGCTGTTAATGAAGTGAATTCACTTGGTTTACAAACACATGTATTTCCATACATGATACATGGTGCCAGTTTAAACGTCAGCAAATATAGAGGTAAATTCCATGGCGTAATTACGGCGGCAACGCCTACTGGAGATCTGGTACTAATGTTAAGAACTTTAACATCAGTTATTTCTGTAGCTCTAATTATTAAAAATTAATGCATATATTTTGGTTTATTATATTAATAATTGTACACCAAGAGTCATTACATCAGACCATTGGGGACAGTCAGTACAACCTTGGATTTTTTAAATGTTAAAAACTTTCTTTGTTTAACTTGGAATGTTGTTTATTTCAGTTAAACTTTTAATTTTAATCACAATTTATTAATAAATTTTATGATTTTGTATATGCATTTTGGAATTATTCAAAAAATTATTCACTACGTTCTTTTGGAAAAGATTTCTTTATGCAATGGTAATAATTTGGATTTATTCATAAAAATCAGTCCATCTTTCATAACTTCTATAATTCTTTTTATTGGTATTTGATATTCTGTGATGATTCTTATAATTTAATTAAATTTTAAATATAAACTTACATATTTCGATGAATTTATTTGTGTCAGATAGTTAATGTCTTGGAAGTATCAGTAGATATTATTTAATAAATTTTATAAAAATAAAAAAATTTGATAGATATAATAACATATTTTGGTTCTTTTGCTTGTACGCAATTGTTGATGCCGTTGAAGCATTTGAAATATCTTCGGAAGAAATCGTTATTTTTAAAATAAAGTATAAAATAGAGACAATTTATTGTCCAAGGTGCAATTTATTGACTAATTTACTAGTATTTTTATTATAGAAATTTTCTGAACCAACATTGAGTGCAAGTATTTTTTTTCTTCTCTTATGAAATTTCTCTGCCCTCCTATAATATAAGCTAATGCCGAATGAAGCAGCTCTTTCCAACATTCTAATTTAGCCATGACACACAGACACATTTGTTATTGGTTAGATTTTTGATTAATTATATGAAATCCACAATGCTGTCTCATTAGCTCCGATTTAAAGCGTTTTGGTGTATGCAAAAATTCTGTATAACATTTTACAGGCAATTTTCTGTCCAATGATAGTAATGGCATTTCAGGTTGTAATTTATCAAACTATTATTTTTATTATTATTATTATTATTATTATTATTATTATCATCATCATCATTCATAGTCAAACAATAAAAAATTCTTTAAGTCATTGAAAACCACTAGTAATCAGAGGTGAAAACTAGAAAAAGCTCTTTCAATTATTATTATTATTATTAATATTATTACTATTATTATTATCAAACTTAAAGATAAAATTAAAAAATGAAATAATTAAAGCTGTTTTTTAAATAAATATATTTCTGAAATATTAGATTTATGGAAACAAATATCAGTTTTGGAAGTGTTATTTCTATATTATGTTTTATATACTAATAGGAGTTGTATTTTATTGGTTATAAATATTATTGCTTTATAAATTTTATATATTCATAATAATAATAATAATAATAATAATAATAATAATAATAATAATAATAATAATAATAATAATAATAATAATAATAATAATAATAATATAATAATAATATAATAATAATAATAATAATAATAATAATAATAATAATAATAATAATAATAATAATAATAATAATAATAATAATAATAATAATAATAATATAAGTATAAAACGGTGATTCCTTGGTAGCAGCATAAATTAATATATATTATATAAGTGAGTAACAAAATAAGCCCTTGTTGCGAATTAATTATTATATTTTTGAAAAAATTTCGATTAATAAATAATTCTCTTTAGTTTCTTTTGGAACTACTATATACAGTGAGAAAAATGCCGAAACAGCTTCTGATTTTCATTAAAATTAACTTTTTTTTTGCTTTTTGCTTGGTTTAAATTTAATTTTAAAACATTGTAAACCTAAAATTTTAAAAATTTTAAATTTAACTGTTTTATAAAATATATAATTTAAAATTTTTTTAAAACAAAATTTTTCCTCTCTTTTTTCACTTTTGTTTAATTTAACATTTATTAATTTAATCTTTAAACTTTAATTTAATTGATATTGTTTTAATAATAATAATAATAATAATAATAATAATAATAATAATAATAATAATAATAATAATAATAATAATAATAATAATAATATTAATAATAATAATAAAAATAATACTAACAATAATAGTAATAATAATAATAATAATCTGGTTAATTCTTATGTTATTATCATAAAGTCCTTCATACATTTTCAATCAAAATACATATTTCATATATTAATGATCATAATTAGTAAAATATATTTACAAAATGTAACATGAAATAACGTTTTCAATTCATGTTCAAGGTATAAAGTAGTTGAAATTTGGAATTTATCTGTTTTATGGGCGTTTGGTCAATTTATTATTTATGTTGAGATGAACTTGTTTAACTAAAATCAAAAATTCATAAAACAAATTAGAATTATTTGAAGGTTATTTCTCACAATTCTACAGTTTTCCACGCTCCAAATAATGACTTACTCTGCTACTCAGGAACCCGAGATCACAAATGTGGGTTTGCTTACTTTAAGCACGCGATTTTTCCAATTTGATAAAATATTATTCATTATATTAAACATCTTATTTTAATGAATAAAATTATATGTATGATTAATCCTTAAAATGTCATATCACTTACAGAGGATATTTATGAAATTAAGGTTGGTAATTCAATAACTATTATTTTATTTATTTTTTATTTTTTTATTAAATTAATTTAAAATACAGATAAATTTTTATACATTATATATAAATAAAATATTTTATATGCTGACAAAAATAATTTAAAGTAATGAAGCCTCTATCAAGTAAGTGAAACGTACAGTTCCTTGATAATTTAAAAAATATGAAATAAAAATATGTTTTGCAGTAATTGGTATATAATAATAAACCTTCAGAAAAGTTAAGTTTAACTGATTATTGTGAAATATATTGTTAGCAATTGCAAATATTGTGTTTTATTTTATAATTTACATAGACAAATAAATAGGAATTTAATACAAAAATCCATACGATTTTCTATTGAAAAATAAAATTATTAAAAATTAAAAATGAATCATTAAATAATAATTGGAAACTGAGAAAGGTAAAAAAATAAAATTCAGAAAAGTAAATTTGGAGCTGAAAAACTGAAATATTTGATTATTGTAAATTTAAAATAAATTTTAAAACCTAAATTGAAACTTAGATTAAAACAAAATTGATAATGTATGCAAAAAAATTAAGAGAAAAACCATTTAAAAATATAAATATACTTTTCGTCCATGTAAAGAGGTGAATTAGCAAAAGTGCGAAGGTTCAGAAGAACTCTTGGCATTTCAATTTCCCTAGCCTGTTTAAGAGTTTTACCTTGATCCATACTTTCTAATAAGGCAAATTCGTCTATTTCTTCCTCAATCAAATCGGCCAATTTGTTCACATAAACACTCCTCTGTTTATAAGAAAATTCACACCATCTAAATTAAATTAGATTAAATTTTAAAAATAAGTCGAATGAATTTATATAATCAAATACATTTTATCGAAAGTGATAACAAAAGTTAAGAATAAATATCAGTAATTCTCAGCATCTGGATTTCAGTATACACCTTTTGCTCAATCCAGTAAAGCCCCGTGTTTCACATACGATACACAAGTTTCAAAACATTTATTAAAAAAATGAAGCTAATAAAATTTTCAGTAGAATTTAGTCTTTCTAAGTAGTAGTTACAGTTTAATATTCTACATTCATTTTCAACAAGATCACTTGATTTGTTTATGTGAAGCTTTATGTCAATTGTATTTCAATTTTGTTTTGTTGGTTTAACTACATCAAGCATGTATGTTCTTAGTTTTTATTATCTACTATTGAACAAATATATTGTTTATATGTTTTTGATTTCTGACGCACTTCCTAAATTGTCATAGTAATATAACCCTAAAATTAAAGAAGGCCCTGAAAATTGTGAAATAAATTTTTCTCACATACTTTAACTGATACTTTAATCTGAATCTGTAGTGAATTTTTTTTCACACAAAAAGTCATATTATTGTAAAAAGTGTTAAATTGTAACCCATATGACTTTAATAACGGTCTTCGTTCCTCCATTCCCCTACTCTAACATTCTAAGGTTTAAAGGCGATTTAATATGATTTTTTTGTAAAAGGTAATTATTATTTCAAATAATTTCAAAAATTAAAATTCCACAGGTATTGAAACCATAAGATTTACGAACGATCTTGGAGAAGCCTTGTTCTTTTATTACATAGTATATTATATGCATTATCATTTACGTGCAATATATAAACATTTAATGATAATATCTTCTTACAGAGGACTATTTAGCAATATTATCAAATATGTCGAATTTTCCTTTCATCTTGTTCTCTTTCTCTTCAAACTGTTGGGGTTATAATAAAATATGAATAAAAATATATAAAATTCTAAATTATCAAAATCAATTAAAATTAATGAAGATTTTGGAAAAAGTAAAAATCAATATTTTTCGGCGGGGAAAGTGGTAACCGGTGGCAAATTTGATTTTGAAGACAATCAAAATACTAATAGATCGATCTGAGGTATATTGAAGGGTCAGGACCCCAAAAACAAACAAATTGATTAATAAAATTATTTGCCGACGAACACATTAATCAAGGGCCACCGAGCTGAACGTCAGCGTAATGGGTTTCCCAGGATTATGAAAATGGGCAATAAATTGTTCGACCAGTAAAAAATTGTTATTCAAATTTAATCTAAATTAATGGCAACTCAGAAGTATAAAAGGAACAGACAATAAAATAAGTTGCCAGTTGGTCGAAGAGAAAAAGTGATTATATTTGGGAGCGAAGTGAACGTGAGAAACGAATAAAGAATCTAATCAATTGCAATTGACTTATCAACTGATACCTTTAGGGTGTTTACTGATATATTAAGTAATTGTATCCTGTGGTGAATCTTTGTGAATAAAAATTTCATTTTGTCTTATTGATTTTTGAACACGAGGAGTCGGATTGAGAGATTTATCCATCGGCGAATATTTAATATCCCAACAAAACACTTAGTGTACGATTCTTTCTTTCCTATGTCATCCTAATCTTTTTGTAGACTTTTAGGGACAGCTCGCTTTAGAGGTCATTATTTAAAGGACGGTTTGCAAATCTTACATTGATGAATCTAGAAGTTCTAAGTTGAGAATACAAACTCTCAAGAATTTATGTATAACAGGAAATGACTTACCGCGTTGTCTAGTTTGAATTTTTTATCATTTTTGTTAACTCTATAAATTTGAAACATATAATTCATATACATACAATAAATATGGTATTAAGCACAGAATTTGGTACTTATTACCAATCACTACCCGTTTCAAAACAGCCACAAGTGAGGAAAATGCTGTGTAAAACAAAATCCAATATTAAAACCCATTGACAATAACATGTAGTGAGCATTGTTTAGCTTGGCTAAATTTTATTTTATTATTTTATTTTGATGTTTAATAAAGTATTTTAAAAATGTTCAGTTATTTTATTGATATTTGTAAATGTGAAGAATTTTTAATAAAGGAGGAATTAAGTGTTATGAACATAGATAATTTTTTAAAACCTAATTCGTTGGATATTCAATTTTCTGCAAAATTTTTATCCAACATATATTTTGAAGGTATAGATGAAAATGTGACTTTCTATGTACCTGATCAAGATAATCTATTCAAGAAATGCTTCCCTAAATCAAGAATCATACCGTATTCGATGAAGTGTATACGATACGCTTCCGCAAATATATTATATACATTTTATGACCATGTTGATTGTGCTTATTAGAAGTGTTTGATTAGGTAAATCGCTGAATACAAGTCAGAAGGATGTTGAATACATGAGTACTGAACATACGTGAATAAGTGAATATATCCATTGGATCCATAATATACGAAGCGTATGTATATGTTTCTAATAACAAAAGTTTAATTCACTTACATTTCTTTCATAATGAAAGTATTCATTTTAGAAGTGTAAGGTTAAATATTAAAAATAAAATTTATAAATAATTAATTATAATTAAATTAAATTGTAAAATAATAATACAGAATTCTCAAAATAAAATTGTTTAAATATCCTCAGAACGGCAAAAATTCGAAGGAATTTAAATTTGTAATATTAATAAATATTTTTATAAAAATGGATGTTCTAACTCGATCTAATAAGAAGTATTAAATATTTCAGAAAAGAATTAATTTTGGAGCTAGGTTTTGTTCATGGAATCAATAGGAAAGGATAATAAAAAAATACTAATAGAGCTGTCGCGAATTGTTCTTGAATTTTTTGAAAGCTTTAAAACAAAAAGAGTGTTAAAATACTCACAGCATAGAAAGTACAAATCTAATATTTAAATATAAAAAACTAATTTCTTGAAATGTATAAAATGAGATTAAATTTTTTTTATCATCTTTGAAGACATTTTTAATCCATGAATTTAAAAATTATTATTAAATTTATTTTAACTTGCGCTTAAATTTATTAAAGTTGTATACAGAAATTTTGCAATAATATTTAAAGAAAATAACTTGATATTTAAAGTTTAATATTTTATTATTGATTTAATAATTGTAATTCTAATTTTATTCAAAAATAAAAATAATTTTTGCTAACTATTAGACAATGAGGTTGGTGTAAAATTAGTACATTTATTTGTTATAAACTTTAAACCGCTGTAACTTGGTTAAGGCAGAACTTATTAATCAAAGTAAGAACCATGAAATTTGAAATACTTTCCTCAGAGAAAACTTTCCTCATCTTATTAAACAAAATATTTCTGTTTTTGAAATCCGACAGACTTTTGGAAGGCATTTTCAGGTTTCTGAAGATTTTACCACTAAGAGATAGAGTGTTGGTGAGAGTTCAGATAAATATGGTTGATTACTCAGGGTTTCGTGGCCCTATTCATTATGCGACTGCAACGTGCAGCCTAGTGTTGTCATTCAACAGAATTAGACTCTTTTTGTTGACTATTGCCGGGCATTGGTTAAGAAAGCTAAAGTGTATCATTCCGCCATTAGATCACCAAAGACATTGGCGTAAATCAAAAATACGCATAAGATGACAAAACTTATGGGCAGCAATAATTTATTATGGGTATTTTTAATTAAAAATATATGCGATTTGAAAATATTTTAAGTGCTTTATCAAATTCTAACTTTCCATGAGTAAGAAAAGAGCAAATAAGAGCAATTTTATTATAATTAAATTGGTAAAATTTTATTTTAAAACTTTTTTTAGCAATTTGAAAAATGATGACAAATTACTGGAAATATTGCAAAATATAAAAGAAAATCATTGAAAAACGTAATTTATAAGTCAAATAATAATTTAAAGGTTAAATATAAATATTCTTCAAAATCACTGAATGAGAAGAAAATTACTGCAATCAGATTGTGAGGATATTTAGGTATAATTAACAATGGACATAAAATTAAGTTTTAAAATGATTAGAAATAAAAATAAGATTTAAATAAACTTTTGATAAATTAGATATAAAATATTTTAAAATATTTGAATATAAATTATTATACTAAGTATTAAATAAAATAAGTACTTTATTATAAATTTATATTTTGAATAAAAAAAAATTTAAAATATTTAAATTGTGAAAATTTATATTTTGAATAAAATAAAATTTCAAAATAAAAATAAATGCCACTGTTAATTTTGTTTAAATATTCAAAAATACGGCAGATAGATTTTTGATTTGAATAAATTTTGAACTTTTAATGACTACAGATTTTGAACTAAATGAAGATGTTTTCACAGCATCTAACCAGTTGCGGATCCAGACCTCCTGGTAAGAGGGCGATTTAGGTAATTACGTCATATATAGGTATCCCAATGGTTCGATTTAAAGTTCGCACCAGACAATTTTATTATATTTCATATCACTTTTAAACAGTCTACTTAATAAGCCTAATTTACTTCCATTTTCAAACAACATTTTGAGTTTGATAAAAAAAACAATAAATAGTAATTACAAATTACTTATAAAATTAAAATTTTTGAATAATTGTGTTTTAATAATAGTTTATTATAAAAAAATATTATAGATTTTTGCTATAATCAATAGTATTATCAATTAAACTTTATTAATATTTTTCTAGACGCTATGAAAAGAATAAATCCATTTCCGTCGCAGAGTAGTTTGGATTCATTTTTGTGGCAACGAAGAAAGAAATGTCTACTGAAACACCTGCAACTAATCATAATGCTACTATTGAGGTTACTACTGGAACTACTGAACTTGAAACCACATCAGCGGCAATATCGGTAAGTAATAGTATTGCTACTCAACATGTTGAACATGAGAAAACAGAACCACGTGACAGACTCACAGACAGCGAAAAACAGAACAGAATGACAGCTCAATAAACATAGTTGTGCCTTTTTCTGAAAATGGAAATATTTTTACTGTGTCTGAGCATGTGACCACTGAAATTAGCCAAATATATTCAAGTCAGATTTCAAATGATTTTGGAAATTTTGTAGGAACAATTATTAAAGATTTAACTAAAAAACCTTTTAATGACGCCATGGAAACCTTCAACTGACTACAAAATGCTGCATTCAGTTCACAAGAACAAATATAATCGAGAAAAGCGATATCTTAATCATTCTCGTCTGAAAAAGTACGAATGGTTAGTGTATTCATATAGTAAAAAGGGACTTTACTGCAAATATTGTGCATTATTTTCATACCACCTGACTGCAGAATCTTACAAACATTTAACACTTCAGAAGTTGTTAAACAACCATTACATGTGTTTGCTAAACTGTTTGGCAAAGATGAAAATCTAACAATGCACGAAAAAGCAACATATCACAAGGATGCTGTAGCAAGAAAATATTTTTTTTAAAACTACAATGAACCAGCAATGGATATTATAAACAGATTAAATTCTCAACGACTTCAACAGGTTTTTGAGCATCGTCAACGCTTGACGCCTATTGTAGAAACAGTTATATTTTTAGGAAGGCAGAATATTCCTTTCAGAAGCCACAGAGATGACGTCAGCTTATTAGACATAGGTGATGATATAAATGATGAAATGATAAATGAAGGTTATTTTCGAGAGATGCTAAAATTTGGGGTGAATCTTGCGATTTAAATTTAGAAAATCATTTGTAAACAGCTAGAGCGTCAGCAACATACATTAGCAAAACCACACAAAATGCATTAATTGAAGGCTGTGGAGAAGAAATACGTGGACAAATTTTGAGTCGTGTTAGAGAATCAAATTATTATGCTATTATGTTTGACGAAACAACAGATGCATAACAAAAGTCCCAAATGACTACAATATTGCGTTATGTACTTCCTGATCAAGAAGATTTTGTTGGATTTGTTGATATGCATGATCAAAATTATTAAGCTCAAATTGTTTCATCTATTGACAATGAACCTATTCTTGACGGCAAAGTTATTGGTCAATCGGTTATAAACATGTTGGGAAAAAAAGTTACACCTTTCTCTAGAAAACTGTGTCGGTGTGGGAACAGACGATTGTAGTGATTTTGTTTGAAATTCAAAATGTTTGCAGTGAATGCCGTTTGGTGTCCATGTTATAATAATGCTTTAAATTTAACTTTATCATATACAAGCAATAAGTAATTGTTTGGGTGTCCTTAGCGAAGTTGTTGCTTCTTCAATGCTTCTGCAAAACGAAATTTCATAATAAAGAACAGGCTAAATTCACAACTGGTTTCACTTTGCGAAACACGATGGTTTGAGCGACACGATGATTCGCTGACGTTTAGTGTTGAACTTACACTAATAATTGACTCACTGGATAATATATCTAAATGGACAACTTCATCATAAACAAAAACTTTATCATCATCAATTAGAGAAAGTGATTTTATTATGTCTTTAGACTGTGCTATGCGTGTGTTCTCTATAACAAATGGCCTCAGTCAATTGTTTCAAAAGAAAAGTTTAGATTTACATGAAGCAAAAAATTGCATTAAAAATCTATTGATTGTTTCAAAACAAAAACGAGAAAACAGCGAAGAAATGTTTGCTGAAATATTTAGATCAGCAGAAAAATCAATAATTGAAAAAGATGGTAGTTTTACCTACAAAGGAATATTGCAACAACAGACATGCCGGGAGAATATACCTTCAGATACATTGGAAGAATATTACAGGCGATCAATTTACATCTCTTTACTCAATACACTGATATTAATCATAAATACACGTTTTTCCAAAGAAAATTTGCAATTTCTCAAAATCTATTTTTGATGCCAGAAAATACTATTAAACTGAATCATAAAGATGTTGCCGAAACTGTTTCTGTAATCAGTAATGTCTATGGCATCATTCTTGGACTTAGTACCCAAAACTTACCTTCACCTGAATTTACATCGGAAGTTGAACTATGGCAGTGCAAATGCATGAGGATGAAGGAAGAGGACAGAATACAATCACAGCCTACTGATCTTTCTTTTGTTTTTGATTTATGTGACCAGGTGCAATATCCAATCACTCATAAGTTGTTCCAAATTATTAAAACATGTCCTGTAAGGGTTGCTAGTGCTTCTCAACCCTGTGAAGTAACCTGGATAAGAACACGAATGACAGAAAACAGACTAGTCGGATTGACCCTACTTAATGTACACAGAGACATTCCAGTTAATGTTGAAAACGTTATTGATTGCTTTGCGAAGTCGAGAAATCGTAAACTAGATTTTATGTTATAAATTGTTAAAATAATAAACAAATCAAGGTTTTTAAATACATTATTAGTCAAACAACTAAACTCTCTAGTCTCCATCAAATAATTGTATTTCAATAATTTTAAATCACTTCAAAATATAATTTACCACATTATTTCTGCATTAAATTTGAAAATTTTTTTGGCATTGCATGCTTTCTTAAAATATGACTGCAAACACCAAGTAAAAGTAGCAAAAAAATTTCTTTCAAAATCATCTAAGGGAGGCGATGCCCCTTCTATGGATCCGCCACTGCATCTAACACACATAAATAACATTCCTGAAATTATTTGTGAATGAAAACATTTTAAGAAGCTTAAAAGTCTATATTTAAATAAAAATTTAATAAATATATTTTCACAATATAAGTATAAATGACCTGAAATAAATAATAAATAAAAAGTTTTAATTTAAATAAAAATTAACATTAAAAAATTAAAAATAATAAAAAACCTTTAAAAATTATAACTTTTAACTTACCATTTGCCAGTAATTTGTCATTGCTAATGGTAATTTATGAAAGCTATTGTAAACCATGTACATGTAAACAAGTGAAGTTTACTACCAGTACCCAAAGACACTTAGTCTTGGAGATTATTTGGTCTATTTATTCAAAAACTCTACAAATACATAATTGTATCAAAACAAATTTGTATAAGGAATTTAATCTTATAACTTCCAATAATCTACATGTTGTAATCAAACATTCTTCAAGTAATGTACACAACACTTAAGACTTTAAGAAAGTTTAGTAAATTTGTAGATTCTATCCAAAATCCATTTTGGAAGAAAATAATTGCGACAAAAATAATTTATGCACCAATCTGATTTAAATGTACTTCATAAAAATTTAAGTTAAATTTATTTAATTGATTTAAAAATTAATTTTTAATTTAAATTAAAATTATTTTTTAAAATTAGAACTTACACTGGAAAAGCATTTTTCGCAGCTTTAATAGCTTTTTTCAAATCGGAATTTGAGCACACAGCAATGCTGGCAATTTTTTTCTGAGTTGCCGGATTTATAGCATCAATGTACTTGTTGGAGGGAAAAAAGTCGCCATTTATAAAATTATCGACGGTGTAGATTGACATTTTAAGTCTCTATTATTTTTGACTAGTTTATATAGTGACAATACACAGGTTATCCAACAAAATTTTAAACTTTGTTCTTTCATCTTGAAATTTTAATCTTATGATTGATGTAATATGTATTTGAGACAATGTAAGAAAAGCATGCATATATTTTAATTATTATTTAAAAATTTTTAATTAACATGAGTATCTATTGTGTTACAGGTTTTGTTGTGTAGAGATGAAATACAATTGTTACTTTGTAATATATTTATCTTGTTTTAATTATTCTAAAAAAATAAAAGCTGCGATTACCTACAAGGCTAATCAGTAAGGCAATCTTCAGTCGCCAGTGACACCAATGTAGAAGTCGATGAGTTAAGTCTTTTAATATTTTTATTCAATTTTATTTTTTTGATTCAAATATTATAAATAATTAATTTTTACATTAATTTTTATTTTCTGACATATTTACCACTTTGAAATTATTTTCCTCTATTCATACAATTTTTACATATAATTTCTCATCAGGAAAATTTAGCGAGATATTTGCAAACATTTTAATAATTTTACGAGAAATATAAAAAGAAATGGAAAGGGCCTTCAAAAAAAAATCAAAGCTAAAATTTTATAAATGAAGAAATAATATTTTGTGTATAAATCGAGATAAATTAAATGAAAAAATATTTCCAATGATTAATCCAAATCAAAAAATTGAATACTTTCACTTAATTCGAATTTCATGAATACCCTAAAATGCTCTTTGGATTGAAAAAAGCATCACTGATTTTTGAAAGAATTATCGAAAAGCTTCTACTCCTAATGAGAAAATTTTCCAGGGCGTATGTGGATTTTATTATATTTTTTTAAAGTCAAAGAATGATCACATTCATCCCTAACTAAGCATTCACAATGCCTTATATAATTTACATTTGCCAATAAATGAAGAAAATACAAAAAACACTTAATACTCAAGTTAAATTTCTTGTATATAACATTTCAGGCTCAGAAATCTCATCTTAACCTGATAAGATTCAAGACATTAACTCATGTTTACTACCAGTTCATGCTACAGCTCTAGGAAAATTTATTGGAACGAATACATTACGACAAATGATAGAATAATTGAAAGAGTAATAAATGGATCTTAGATGACTTACAAAAACCATAGTGGCTTCCGCATATGAAGAAATGTCGCATAGTGAAGGATACTCTACAGTTACGTGATACGTCCGTAACTGTGTTCTTAGCATATGTATTGCGTTTTATGCTGCTATATTAATATATTTTTGATTTTATCACTGGTTATTACAGAATTTAGCTGAGATAACTACTCCACTATACTATTTGGCATCAAACAATGCAAAAATGTAACGCAGGTATGTCTGGAAAGACCAACACTTATAGTTCTTTGAAATTGCAAATAAGAAACTACAAGAAATCACTGAACTAATTTCTCCAGATTCTCAGCGAACATTCATCGTATGTTACAATGCATAGAACATTGAAGTTGGTGCCAACCTAAATTATAGAACTGAAGAATAGAATAATCTATCACCGACACTAACAATAGATGTTACAAATAAAAAAAGAAAACACAGTTGGTAAACATATCTTCCAGAAGGTTTAAAGACATTACCCCATATGTAACTCAGAATAGAGAAAACCATAATTATGATGGGTCTTTTGGATAAATAATTTGAAACACAGACCTAAAAACTTTGGAGGTCTAACTACCCTGAAGAAACAATCATGTATCGTTGATCAAGTTCATAATCGCCTAATTTTATAGCCAATTTTATAAATTAAGAAATTGGATTTTATGCATGAATGTGAAAGATTATTCGAGCTTATGAGCATCTCAGAATAATACAGAAGAAATTTGCAAAATCATTTTTATCAACAAATACTACAAAGAAATATGAAGCAGAATTTAATTAATGATATTCAAGAAGCTCTCAAATATCGCCAAGGTAATAATTCAGCTAATGAATTTTGTACAATAGAAAGTTCGCCAAACAAATTTCGCGACACAAATTAAATGGATAAGAAATACAGAAATTTATACTTTACCAGGCAGTAGAAGATAATGAAATAAAGAAAAGCCTAAAAATGTACGAATTTTAAATTGCATGAGCATGAAAAAGCAGATAATAGAATTTACCAGATCAACAACCACTTTGTAACAATAAAAACTAATATTAAATACGCATGTGGTAAACAATTTAAAGAACTTTCAAATGAAACCAGTTAGAAAATGTGAAGTTCAATTAAAAGAGAAATATTAAATTATTCATATTTAAATGTTTCACACACATTTTAAGAATGGCGAGAGATTTTTAAAATGAAATCAATGTAAAGGCTCTCCATGAAGCTCGGCTCTCTACATCAATTGGGTTTTCCATAAAGGATTAATTAATTTTAATTAGATTGTTTTTCGATGATGATTTTCATCCCCGGCAACCTAACTAAATTTTTAATATTATATTTTGGATCGTCTTTAGATTTAGTTGTCAACCATACCCGTTTCCCAGATTTATATCAATTTTCAAATTATATAAATATTTAATTAGTTTTGTTTACTTTAATTATTTTTGATGTTTTTGTTCCTTTTCGGTTTTCCATGCTTTTGTTGAGGCTCCACTTTATCAACTTTGGTCACTTAAATAAATAAAAAGATAACACTAGTTTAAAATTTACTATTTTTAATAAAACAAATTTACAGAAAAAATTTACCTTTACCAAAAGGTTGTTAACAATAAATTCTTGTTTTAAATATGATGGTGTTTAAATGTAGATGCCCAAGTTAGGTTATGTACTGTAAGCTTTAATTTGATCTTCTGGTCTTTATTATTATTATTATTATTATTATTATTATTATTATTATTATTATTATTATTATTATTATTATTATTTTATATTTGTTAATTTTTCACTTAGTTGGATTTATTTATGCACCTGTTTGGTGCTTATTTTGATTTATGAATATTATTATATCAGGTAATTTGTCTATTTATTATTTATTATTATTTCGTTTGGCAGTAAAAATTCCACTAACCTACAAAGATCTTGATCAGTCTTTTGTAATTATTATCGAAAGTTCTATTGCTCTTCTTGCCATCGGGGCAATACATTCTACATTCCATCAGTTTATTTGGATATTGCTTTGAACATTGCTGTTAATGAACTGTTGGGCCAGAACTGAGTTTTGTTCGAATGAATCGGAAATAACACGCAAACACAACATGCAGATTTAAAATCAGACCCATAAGACATCAATTAACCACGTTAAAATACGAGAAAGAAATAATTAAAATATAAAATCGAAAACATAAAAATAAATTAAAAAAATAACAAAGTGCAACAAGATCCGCACGAAATAAATACAGAAATAACATGAGAACACGAAAAATATGACCAAAATTCGACAATTCACCTAAAAAGCGAGAGTTCAGGAAAGTTTGAACAAAAATTAAATAATTTAGATTGGAATCAATTCAATTAAAAGTTAAAAAACAAAAATTGTCAAATTAAATCATGAAATAATAAAATTAGAGTTTGAATATACAAAAAATCACAAGGTCAATTTTTGTTTTACTACATCAAATTTAACACGCAAGGTTAGGGTCACACAATAGGTATATATACCGATTCATTTTCGCAGAACTTTTACCAAAATTAACCACCAAAAATTTTGACAATTTTGAGAGATCAAAACTCGTTTTAGTCGATAGAAACAATCTTGAATTTTTTGTAACTGGACGAATTTTTGGAGAACCTTCTCCATGCGTCACACAAACCATCTCAAGAGAGCTCTGTTTGGGTGTTCGCGTGGGGAAGGGATAATATGTGTTGAATGATTCGAATGATATGCTTCAATATGAACCTATTTTTAGTACAGCAATAAACGTATTTGAATACAATAGCATATTACGTCGAAATTTTTCCGGCCCACATCCGACACATCACCGCAAGGCAGTAAAATCTACACACACCAATTAAACTGTGTAAGTGCGGTGTAAGTCCGCCAATAGTTCGTGCCCGTGAAGGCTACGGCGTGAGAACGCAGTAGTTGAAACATCAATATTATCCGTATATAGGGGAAATTGGGAGGTAGGGAGGTAGTCTTTTGGCTGCCCCTCCGCCATCCATTTCCTAAAAATTCGACCTAAACTTTCAGATGACAGTCGGCTTAAAATCACCACACCGAGTAGTCCAGTGGACACTCGTAATTTTCTAATATCGACATAAACAGCGGGAAAGGGTGTCATAAATCGTTGCTATAATTAATAATCTTAGATTAATAAACGAGTACTAAAATCTACAAAACGTAATAAATGATTAATATAATAAGAATTTGATTATCAGAGAAATAATTATAGATACAAAATTTAGTTGCTATAATTAATAATCTCAGATAAATAAACGAGTACTAAAATAAATGATCAATAAGAATTTGACTATCAAAGAACTAATCATAGATACAAACTTTAGCTGCTATAATTAATTAACCACGGGTTAAGGAATGAGTACTAAAATCAGCAACAAGTAATGAAGGATCAGAATTTTATTATCGGAGGAATAATAACAGTTGTAAAAACCTAAGCACTATAATGAGATTAACAACCACAAATTAATAAGTAATAAGCTCGGTAAAATTGACAAAATGATAAATAGTTACCATAAGGTGAAGTTTAAAATTCGAAATTAAAGTAGATATTAAAACCCGGTTGCCCTCATGGGAATTTAATACCCTCGAGTATAATAAACGAGATTAAGGAGTAATTAATACAATGAAAATAATGATAGATATTAAAAGGTCAATGAAAATTTTAGCATCGGCAATGATAATATTAAATCCTAAAATTCCCTCGAGGAAGGCCCAAAGATTGAACGGAGAACTGCACAAACAAATTATGCAGTTAACTAGAGAAATTCAACAGATTCAATCCAGTGGGTAGAGCCGAAGAAAGTAAAGGCTCTCTATCAAAAGATGACAGCCGCCCAACGGGGTTGGACTGAAGAAAAACAACTAAATCAAAATCAGAAAACTCAAATTCGCGGCCTAGAGGTAGCGTTATCGGCGTGCCAGGAGGGCAACGACGTAACCTACCCGTTGGTTTTTGCACCGGCCTAACTGGCCTATAAAGAAACGACAACAGCCACAAAACCCGCGAGTAAACCCCCCCAGACATCGACCAGGAAAGAACGAACGAGCCAAGCGTCAGGCCGCTCGACCAACGGAATAAAATATGTTCATAATTGTGGTTTAATAAATGATTTCTTTTCTACTGATCCTCCCAATAAGTCTTTTAATACCGAGACTAACTATTGTAAACGTTGAGTAGCGAAAGATTTATTTTATGGGATGAAAATGGCAAACGTACGGGTAGTGCGTTGAACCCATCTTGAAGTCGGGCCAAAGTAGTTCTTTCGTAGCGCTCACCTTTGCCGACCTCAAAACCAATGGTTACATTACCAACGTTGCCTAGCAACGGGTAACTATTGGGGCAAGGAAAAGTTCTATTTGGGGTCAAGGTCATACCAACCATAAACCCCACGGAATTATCAAGTGAGATTATTATTTTTTTAATATATTTTATTTATTTATTTATTATTTTATTTTATTTATTTTTTAATTCAAAATTATGTACTACTATTATTTTAATAACAAAATTATACATTATGTGGGGTTTTTGGTGGTGTCAGTGCCCTTGACCCCATATGAAAATTATCATCTTGTCCCCAATGGTTACCCGTTGCCAAGCAACGTTGGTAATGTAACCACTGGTTATAGGATCGCCAAAGGTGAGCGCCACACAGGAACTGCTAAGGCCCGATCCCATAGCGGGTTCAACGCACCACCGATAGAAGGTATATGCGCGATTTCTATTTTTGATCCTTATCATTTAAGAATTCATTCAGCTATCTCCCTCTCAACCCCGACTGAAATCTCCATTATTTGGCGTGAATTATTCCCGGTTATAGTCAACTAATTTAATAAATGTGCAGACAAATCAACTAAAACATTTATTTATTATGACATTTTCTCATTTTATTTGTTCCGTAAGTCTCATCGCCCGTCGTTTCGCTCTTTTGATCTTCCCCGGACGGCGTCGAGGTGGTTTCATCGCAGGTTTGGTTGCGTCTGTGGAAGTTCGGTATGCCAGCTGTGCAGGAGCAAAGACTAGGAGGTAGGTGACCGCTTGGCCCTCCTGACAAGCTGCCAGGGCCACCTCCAGACCGCGAATTTGGGTTTTCAAGGCCTGTCCCAATCGCTTCTCTTCGGCCCACCCGCGCTGGGCGGCCGTCGCTCGCTGGTATAGAGTTTTTGCTTTGGCTGGCTCTATCCACGTTGACTTTATCTGGTGTATCTCATTTGTCAATTGTAATAACTGTCTATGGAGATCCGTATTCTTCTTTCGTGGGTTTTTTAGAGCCTTGTTCAGGATTGTGCCGGTGTCCATCTCTGTGAAAAGAAAATAGGCCATTAAGATTTCATTTTATCTAATGTACGATGAATATTATTATAATTACGATAATTTTAAGATGTATTACGTCTACCTAAAGTCGTGAAATGATTTTTCTATATTGGTGAATGTTTTATGATACTTATAGATATGATAAGACAATAAAACTAAAACTATTGTATTTAAATCAATTGTAACGTGAGTTTGAATATTGGCTCCTTGGATTTCATCTCAAGGCCCTGCGAGTATAGGAGTGATCCCACTCCGGCCTCCTATCTTCACCCTCTGCTCTCATTGCTCTGGGTAGGATCTTCTTCGGCATCGACACGGTCATGGCCTGTGTTGGCTGATTTATCCTGGGGTCATCGAGTTCGAATGAGATGCCATAAGAAGGGGCATACCCATCCGTACTCGGAATCAGAGCAGCCGCGATGTCTTCATTGAGTTGTTCGAGATGGCGGCGAGCTCGCTCTACTTCCTTGTTGGTTCTCCTTTGATGAGCCTCAAGCCGTGCCAGAATATCCTCGGCCTGACTTCTGAGTTCGCGAGCCGTATTCCGTCCTGGCTCACGTTTTATTGCCACATACGGCAACTCTACATCTTCGGCTCCTCCTTGTCTCCCGAATCTGGACTCTCTCACTGGGGAAATCGAATATCCCGCATCCCACATCGCCTGTCTGCATCTAGCGGCGGAGTGGGATGGGAATCTCATTGTGATCCGAGATTCGTCCACCCATGAATCTAGTAGTACGGATAACATTAAATTCATAATAATCTAACAAGTAGAATCATTAAACGTATAAATTAATATATGTGCAATATGGGTTGAGTTTACCTATTGAGTTGATGACGTAGTTGAGGTTCGCGACAGGGTAGTCTGGGTTATTCTCTAAATCGGAGGCAGTTTGGAGTTCATAACTCGTTTATTTTGTTACGGTCATTTAACGCGGCGACTGGTGTCATAAGTCATGGGTTGGCTTTTACAATCTCATCGGTGAAATTTTATATCTTCAGCGGTATTTTCGACAGAGTGTTTAATTGATTTGGGTAAGTAATCTAGAGAATTTTCATTGGCGGTTAGGTGAGCCTCAGTACTCTTCAGTGACACTCGGATGTGTTGTGCATTTAACAAATAATCAAAATAACTGGTTCTTAACTGGATAAGCATTTTGGGCGTCTAACATCCTACTCGGACGTGGCATCATTTCGTCGGCACCGCGATAGGTATTTGGCCGATTACGATTTAATCATAATGAAGTAGCTGAACGTTGTTCACCGGATAATATTGTGACTGGCGATTTGCTAATTTATTTAGTGGCCTTTTATTCTAATCGTACGTACGAATTTATCATAACAGGATTCTGACAAATTAACATCTAGTATTTATTTAATAAAATTCGTGAATGTGATCAGGTTTTCCTGGATTTTCATGATACTTTTTTATCAGCAAGGACTTTTCTTCCTGTCCCGACTTGACTTGATTGATGTTCTTTCTTATGGAGTAGGTTAACCGAAGTGCATAAATATTTTATAATTAAAACAATTTTAAATAATTAAATGCAATCCTTACTTTCTTGTGCGTCAGTCCTTCGTTCCAGTGTAATCTCGTCCGTGTCTGGATGACGTGAAGGGCGACTTCTGACCCGTGGATCGTTCTGTCTATTGACATTCATTGTGCTTACGATTATGAATTTTTTGACTTGTCGCCGTTGGTCTACCTATTTATATTATATGTCCTACCTCTGCCTGTGTGCATGTGTCGTACAATTCCTTCTTTCCACAACCTTTATGTACGTGTATTAATCTTACAAATTTTCTCACCTCGCCTGTCAACACTAGTAATCGATTTATACCAGATGTTTTTCTCCACGTGGTCATTTCCTGCTCTTCTCGCTGATCTTAATGGAATTAAAAAAATATGAATTTGTAATAAAATTTATTTGAATCAAAAGTGAATTCATTTAGATTCATTTTTTATTTAGTCATGAAGAACATTTTGTCCATAATATATTAATTTAGCATTGCTGATTCTTTATCAATTCGTAAAAGATGAACTCAAAATTGTCAGTGGTTTTGGTAACTATTCAAAGATCACCAACTCTTTCTGAAGGAATCGAAATGGCAGATTCATTAGATAATTTATTCGATGCAACTGATAATACTAATGAGGACTTTTTTGCTGGAAAAGGAATTGTCATATTACAAAATCAAGTTGGTAGACTTCGTTCCAGTATAATAAAAGAAGAAGAAACTGTTCAGTGTTTTTTGAAAAGGATTTTAAAATTTATCAGACACGGAGACAAATTAAAATTGGATGAAAGGGATGCTTTGATGTTTTAACAATTTACGATGAAGCAAGAGAACCAGGCTCTTAAATGTGAATTGTCTCACGCTCTTTATCAATACGATGTTTCGTGTAGAGCTGTGACTCGTTTAACCAAAGAGGCTACCACAGCTCGAGAAGTTCTATCTACTCTTAAACCACAAGTTGGAACTACATCTCATATTATTTCTCCTCAAGCTGCACAATTCGATAAAAGTGAAGCAGGGAAAACTCTTCGTTGGATGGACATGTTAAATGCTACAGTTCCAAGTCGTATTAAAATTGCACTTGATAAAATCCCAACAAATATTCAAGAATGCTCTATGGATGAATATCATAACTTTCTGTTTGATGGTCTAGTTTTGGGATATTTGATGGCAGCGTTGGGTTCAGGTCATAATGAACAATCAAATGGAAAAGCCTGGACAAATTCTGACGCAAACATTCTCATCCTCAATCAAGTAACATCAACCCATCTGAATCAATTCAATAAAAAATCACAATTGGATCTGTCAATCGGGGTTCTTCCACAGCTGCGATGTCTCTGCATCCTCGTGGGCCTTGTTGCAATCGATAATAAATTAATTAAAAAGATTAGCTTGAAACATAGAATAAGTGTTAGATTTTAACAAATTTTATGTATTTTAAATTGAATACTAGTATTATTATCGACTTTTATCAATTTTAATGTTCATGACCGTATTGATTTTATTTTTCTGCTTTTAATTTATTTAACGATCTATTAATTATTCACTATTGTTTTTCCGGGATTGTATTTTACGGCCAAAATTTTCGGTTAGATTTTGTATTAAACTAATAAATCTTATTCATGACTTAGAGAAGTGATTTACAATCCTGATGAGTTTACAAGCCTCCACTGCCTTACAAAGATGCCAATTTACTTTCCTCCTACTTGTTTGGACGTTACTCATTGATTGTAATTAATGCCGGATGCTGCTATTGCGATTTGAATGCGTACACATCTCCATTTCATTGTTCTATTTGATTATTATTATCATTAATTGACGAGAATTCTCAATTGGCCGGTCGAATACAAATTTAAATGTATGTCTTTCATCTAGTCGTAATTATATTTTACTCCTTAATTTGTCTACCTCTGAATTAATTCGATTCTCTATGATGGGTGAAAGTTATGTATGCTATGTGCAGATTCATGGTCTTGTGGTATGTCTAGATGAAATATTAGAAACTATTAACACGATTTTTATTTAATTTGTCGCTGATTTTTGGGGTTACGCTATCTCGTTATCTCTTATTATTCTGACTGGTGGTTGGGTCACACTTGGGGAAAATATTTTTAATAATAATATATCCGTGTATTTGAGAGATTTTTATGAATTACGAACAGATTGATTTAATCAACGCGTGAAGAATCTGTGGTTAAAATAAAATTCAGGCCAACTTCTAACACAATTCCTTATTAAAGGGTTCATAGAATAATATATTTACTCTGATTAATTTTTCTCGTTAACTTTTGCAGTATTATTATTATGCGGTTATATTAATCTATACTGGGTATCGATATCGTATCGTTGGTTCTCCGTCACCGTCCTTGTCTAGTATTTTTAAGTTATACTAATTAGTAAATTTTGCGTAGTTAATTTTGTTTAAGATTGAGTTAGATCATTTTGACATAACAATTATTTCCGAATGTATTCCACACTCCTTTCCCTCTGAGTTGACCTTAGGATAATTGTATTCATATTATGATTTTAAGAGTGCTCACCGAGCTACTCAATGTTTATGATTTTTAGCCGTTGTGTTTACAGATTTTTGGTCGAATTTATGAGAAAATGAGTGGCGGAGAAGCAGCCAAAAGACTACTTCCTTTCCTCCCAATTTCCCCTATAACGGTTGTTATTGACGTTTAGGCCCTGCGTTATTCACGCCGGAACCTTCATGGCACAAGCTGTTGGCAGATAAACTGCACCTACACAGCCTGAGTTGTGTGTTGATTTTATTGTCTTGCGGTGCGTGAGTGGCTGTGGGCCGGAAAAATTTCGACACAAAGTAAAAGTTTGGTTTAACATTTTTTTAAATATAATTGGCATAACATCATAATTAGCATAACATCATAATTGGCATAACATCCGAACCTTCCCCCACGCCGACACCTCCAGCAGAGCTCTCACGAGGTTGTCCGGGTGCGACGTGGGAGAGGCTTCTAACCCCTTCACTCACATTGAAGATAGTAACACCGAGCTTCTTATACTGAGTCAAGTTTTTCAAAAAAACTGATTTTTGGTTAAAAACCGATTTTTATTATGTGAAAATGAATCGGTATATATACCTATTGTACGACCCTAACCTTGCGTGTTAATTTTGATTTAGTAAAACAAAATTTGATCTTGTGATTTTCTGGTATATTCTAATCTTAATTTTAATATTTTTATAATTTAATTTGACAATTTTCTTTTTAACTTTTAAATTGAATTGTTTCCAATTCAAATTATTTAATTTTTGTTCCATTTTTATGGATTTTCCATTTCTTAATAAATAATTGTCAAATTTCGGTCAAATTTTCGTGTTCTCGTGTTATTTTTATGTTTATTTCGTGCGGATCTTGTTGCACTTTGTTATTATTTTAATTTATTTTTGTGTTTTATGATTTTATATTTAATTGTTTTCTTTCTCTTATTTTAGCAGGGTTAGTTGATGTTTTATAGGTCCGATTTTAAATTTGCATGTTGTATTTGCGTGTGTATTACCGATTCATTTAAACAATTCTCAAAGCCGTTTGTGTTCTGGCCCAACAATTAGAACAGATAATAACTGTGCAGTGTGTAACAGGTAATTGAAAGAAACCAAAACACAATAAGTGTAATACAACCTCAGAAATGGTGGGTTTCTGGGAGTTGATGTTTAAACTATATAGTTGTTACCCAGACAACACCATATAAATATTCTTTCGCTTACCACTCGGCACCCGTTGCTAAGCAACGTTGGAACTGTGTTCGAGTGGGTAGATCGTCCGCAAAAAGTGAGCACTATTGCTAAGGCTGTAATTGACCGAACGATCCATGGGTCCAACGAGCTGCCGATAGAAGGCCTGTGCTCGATTTCGACTTTTAGGTCCCTTTATTCTCCTATCTCCTTCGAGTATTACTTCACGTGTATTAACCTCCATGAGATCATCAGGATAGTAGTTAAACGATAACAAGACATATATTTTATCAACGAAACAACATATTTAGGTGGGTCAGTTATATGTTGGTTGATATTCGAGAAGCTCGGCGTTTAGCTCGCTCTTTACGTCCTGGCCGGTGAGTGCTAGACTTTGGGGTGATTTTCAAGGTTGTCGTCGAGTCACGATATGCTATCTGAGCAGGGGCGAAGACAAGTGGGTATGTCACGGTTGCACCTTCCTGGCAGGCTGACACCGCCACCTCTAGCCCTTTTATCTGGGTCCTCAAACTTTGATTTAGTTGTTTTTCTTCTGTCCAGCCCTTTTGCGCGGCTGTTAGTTTTTGATAGAGTGCTTTCACTTTGGCCGGTTCTACCCACGTGGCTCGAATTCGTTGAATTTCATTGAACAGCTGCAGTAGCTGAGCCCGGAGATTTTCGTTAGCTCTCCTTGCGTAGTCCAACTCACGTCGTAATGTCCTTGCTGGCTCCATATCTGTAAAGTAAATTTACCACATTATATAATTCTAATTCAGTGTAATTAATGGGTTAGGATTACTAATAATATTGGTTCGTCGAGTGTGGTTTTATTAATACTATAAGTTGAACAAGTATATAAAATTGACTAAGACCATCATTTTATTAAACTAAGAAAAAATGGGTTCTATTATGTGTCAACATCGAAAATTGTTATTGTCAGTCCTTCTAGGACGCCGGAAGAGACTATATCTCACACCTGTCTGGGCATAGGGATGTTCCTGATGTCTTTCCTTGTTCATTCGCATTTTCCGAAAGGGGCCTTTTCGCGGAAGAATTGCATCCATGGGCTCCGTTCTGACGTTCAACCTTTCGTCGTCTAGGTTGAAAGAGGAGTTGTGCGGTGGTGTGTAATCATCCGTGCAGGCGATCCTGCCCGCTGCTATATCTTCATTCACATTGGCAAGGTATAGCCTGGCCCTGGCTACCTGGAGGTTGGTCTGGCGTTGATGTTCTTCGAGACGAGCAAGGAGGAACTCAGCCTGTCCACGAATTTCCCTGGCCGGATTGCGGCCTGGCTCCCGTTTTATCGCTACGAACGGTAGCTCAACATCTTTCATTTGCCGTAGAGTCCTGTATCTGGACTCTCTCTCTTGGGATACGGTAAAGGCCGCATCCCACATGGCCTGTCGCCAACGATCGGCGGTATGCGCGGGAAATCGGATAGTGACTCTCGATTCATCTAAATAAAATCCAATAAAAATTAATCATCCAAATTTTCTGGGCCATCTGGCGTTTCGGTAGCTGCTTAGTTGTGCGCCGTTTAGCGTATTTATGGTTTCATGGGTCATTCCAAGAATTTTATTGCTCTAGATTACCTTCGGAGCGTGACAACGTATTGATGTGCAAGTGGCTATGTGTACTTTTGGTCATTTTGTCATCAATATCGTTCCGTCAGGCAGTGTGGTCGCCTTGGCTAAAGGGGTTGTTACTATCCACGGTGAGGTTGTTATGGCGGCTTAAAGAGTACGTCGATCTATACAAGTAATTTTAGACTGTTTAAATCCCGTAGTGGATAGTACTTTAATTTGTATTTTTAATTCTGACTAATTATTGATCCGAATTCTCCTCAAAATGAGCTCCAAATCTATTCAGACTGTCATGCCGGTGATATGCTATATAACTAAGGAAAATTAATTAAACACCTGAACAATTAAAGAAAAACGTTCTACATTATTTGTGGTGGTCGTACGACCCGCTACCCAAGGAATTTCCCGTTAGTCTTGATCGGATGTTGTGAAAACGAGGGAATATCCTGTCATTATCAAAATTCTCAATAATAAAATACCGTAATTTTTCACTATCTATTTTAGCTTAATTTAACCTAAATCTTTCTAAAAATCAGTCATTATTAATAATTAACGATGGCATGCCTTAGTCTTATCCTATTCGTTTTAGTTCATTTTAAGAGCTTCATAATTCATCGTGACTGCTAACTAATAATACATTCCTTTACTTTTACATATTTAATCTCGTTCAATTTGGGGCTAACAGAAAATTCCCAATCCGTGGTTATTGTCAATCATCAACAAAGAGTCTATTTATGTTCTATTTATTAAGTTATTCATTATTAAAGAGGAAAATTATGACCCATCGTTATTTAGCTATCAGAGATACAATACTTTATACTATTCAATTTTGTTTAATTAAAGGAAAATTCTCTAAAATTGAGCCTTTGGTAAGATCATTGCTTCATTACCGGTTTAGTTTATTACAAAATTTACACTAATTAAATACCGTAATTTGACCCATTGTCAATAAATTACAATTATTTTTCAGGCATGACAATTTGAATAGCATGGATTACGGGATTCCTCAACAAAAATCCTTTCAGCTCTGCCTAACTAAATGGTTGTCCTTCGTGACAAAATATAAATCAAATTGGTATTCGGATCCTTTCCTCACCGAACAGGTCGGGTTAGGTCGATGATTGTAACCGTAGTTTGGCATTCCTTGTATTTATTTGATGTTGGGAGTAATTCGTCATTTTGGTCATGTCTTTCATAAACTCGAAGAAAATCAATGAAAGGTTCATTTCAAGTAAATTTTATTTTTAATTGACATGAATTCAGCATGACTTTGTGAAAATGATACTAGATAGGGTTATCTCCCGTCTAGGACTTATATATGTGAAGAAAATTGATATACAAAAAAAATAATTTACTTTGGATGCCAGAGCTGGATCCTAGAGAGGTAACTCCTTCTGGGGATCTTGCTGAGGAACTTCGGTCAGATTTGTTTGAGCGGTGATGCATTTGAAATTTTTCAAAGTTTAACTATTAATCTCGACTTATCGATGCCTATATATCGGTCAGGGCGTCAAGCGAGAATGTATGCAGCTATCGGTGTGTTGGTAGATTCAGCCTACACGGTGAGTGTGTATCGTGAAGGTCAGGTTGATCAAACACTAGTAGGGAAATTCTCTGTCTATCGCATGTGCATGCCGTCTAAATTTTGGGCGTCTTTGTCGAATTTCGGTTGTGCAGTGTGCGGCATAAGAGCGTATCGATTTATTTCGAGATAAAAGTCAAGATAGACGTATAAAGTAAATTTCGATTTATACTATTTTATCTTATTACCGCATTTTATGATTTTTAGATTTACTCGAATTTTGGCGGCAAACTATTCTAGTGAACTCATTATGATCTTAAGTGTTATTCGAGGGCTAGATTTTTCGGATTTTGAATCTTTATTATTTCAGGGCTTCAATCTCTAGTGAATAAATTTCGGCGAAGGAAAAAAAAATACTTCTTGGTACCGTTCGAATTTAGGCAGAGTTATTTTTCAAAAATAAATATTTCCCAAGTTGTCGTTTGTGACTGATTTTTTTTTTATGATGAGCAAGGACGGGCACATTATTTTATTTGTGTTTGATGCGTGGGGATGTTTGTTGGCAGCAATGGTACCTATCTACTCCAGTGATTCCTCATAACGAGATTATTAGTTATGGATCTGGCTTATCTTTATTCGATGAACATTGATTCCGCCAAAATATTTTGGTCGCGTCATCAAGATTATTAAACGATCATTTTTATTGCCGCTATCAACCAAAGATTTCTTCTTAATTATTTGAATTTGGTTTGTTGGAGAAGATTTTTATTACAGCCTTTTATCAAATTTTTGATATCAAAAATCTTGGCGTTCAGAGTTTGATTAGAAATTCATATTGTTTAAAAACGTAATAAAATACTTATTATTCATCCCTAATTACTTTTCCGGTGTTTATTTAGAGATTTAAATTGTAGCTCAGGTGATTTAGTGGGAACCTTAATCCTACATATTCGTCACTTTCCTTAGGTTTTATTGATTTTAGGTACCACATTGACAAACTATTACTATTACGAAATATTTTTCACTTTAGGCGTCTATAGCTTTTATTAATTTTTTCTCCTAAGTTGGCTTTAAGCTATTTAATTTTATTGATTTTTAAACGTTATGTCGAGAGTTCCTAGTTATAAATTTCTTTCGTCTATCTCGTTGCGATTTCATTAAACTTCAAATATCGCATTGGAAGTCGTAACGATTACCCTATCCCATTTAAGAAGTTCTATTGTCTTTAACATCCTTTATTCGAAGTTTACCATAACTACATTATCCTATTCTTTACTTTAAATGATGATATTTACTTTGGAATTTAGGCTAAAGCTTTATGACAACTACATGACGTTATTTTTACTCAAGTAATTTTATTGACTTTCAACGTGATATTAGAAGCCTATAAAAACGATTTCATTTTTTCTATTTCCCCGTTACCTTTCCCTTGGTTGACCTTAGGCGCATTGTGTTCATATTATAGTTAATGAGTGCCCACTGGACTACTCGTGTGGTGATTTTGAGCCGTATGTGAATAGAGTTTAGGTCGAGTTTACAGGAATTGGGAGTTGACGAAACAGTCAAAAAACTATTTCCCCTTCTCCCTTTTTCCTTATACGGAATGATATTGACGTTACAGCTCCTGCGTTATCACGCCGGAGCCTTCACGGGCACGAATCATTGGCGATAATACACGCACTTACACGATTACGAATTGTGTGTTGGATTTTATTATCTTGTAGTATGTTTCGGCTGTGGGCCGGAAAAATTTCGACAATATAAAACAAACTTCTTGATGCTATTTAAATAATTGATTAAAATATAATTTACCCGATATATTCATCATAAATATCATCATAATACACCGCTCTCCCCACGCCGACACCCAAGCAGAGCTCAATCGAGGTTGCGAGGATGCGACGTGGAGAGAGTTCCGAACAATACTCCCACTTACATCGTAATTCTGTACTGGTTTCAAGTTTTTAAAAACGATTCGTTAAACGATCACTGGTTAAGACTGGTTTCAAGTTTTTGGTAAAACTGATTAAAAATTATGTGAAAATGAATCGGTATATATACCTATTGTACGACCCTAACTTTGCGTGTTCTTTTTGATTTAGTAAAACAAAATTTGACCTTGGGATTTTCTGTTATATTCTAATCTTTAATTTTATTATTTTTAGATTTTATTTGACAATTTTTTCTTTTAAATTTTTTATTGAATTATTTCTAATTCAAATTATTTGATTTTTATTTCGTTTTCATGAAATTTCGTATTTTTTGATAAATTGTCAAATTTCGGCCAAATTGTTGGGTTTTCGTGTTATGTTTATGTTTATTTCGTGCGGATCTTGTTTCGCTTTGTTATTATTTTAATTTATTTTTGTGTTTATAATTTTATATTTAATTGTTCTCTTTCTCACATTTTGGTAGGGTTAATTGTTGTTTTAATAGGTTTGAGTTTAAATCTGCTTATTATATTTGATGTGTGTTACCGATTCATTTAAATATTTACAAGGCCGTTTATGTTCTGGCCCAACAGAAATATAAAAACAAAATTATGTACTAATGACATCATAAAACTTTTTCCAAGCATAATTTAATTAAACATAATTAATCATCATTAACACCAAAATGAAATAAATAATATCTTTAAAAATCAATAAAGCATAGAAATCAGTTAATCTTGGGATCATTTTTCATAAGGATTCGAAGTTGATTTCATTGTTGTTGATTATCTACATGTACATTTAATCTGTACTTATTTTTTGATATTCGACAATATTTGTTTATTTCAACTATTTCAATTTTTTTATTATCTAACACTTTTATTTTCTTCATTTTATATCAATTCAAACACAATCAATGTGGATGATTTACAATATAAAATCAAGGATTTATAAATTAAATCCGTTACAGTTACTGTCTATCTGGTAATTTATTCGAGATATCAAAAGAAATTTCATGTGTATATGAACTCAAAATCTTCCCATCATCGAAATATGTAAAGTATAACATATTACGCATCAATATATTTGCAAGTGAAAAATTGTTATAAATAAATAAAAATAAAAATTGTTAAAAAAAATCAAATAAATAAATTGGCAATTAAATTGGAATAAATAAAATTTATGTTAAGAATTTATAAATAAGCCAGAAGGTCGAATTTTGTTTTATCGCTGTAAATTTAACACGCAAGGTTATGGTCAAATACTAGGTACATAAGAAGATGACTTTCAACAGAATTTCAAACATAAATCTAGAGAAAAATTTGAGAATCACATTCACAACTTTGAACCAATTTTGAATAATTCTACGCTTGTGATATTTTAAATCCCGAAATGAATCTGGTAATTACTTTCAATCAACAGAAAAACTCCCAAGTAAGTATCTTGGTTGTGCATTGAGGTCTTTCAGATTTATTTAAAATTCACAAACGGAATACAGCACACAAGAGTACATGTCGAAACAGAACTCTGGGCAGTTCAGGCTGTGATTCAACTCTGCAACACAGTGAAGGTACCTATGTGATGACAAACAAAGGTAGATTGCCAGGAAAGAATAAATCATTTTGGTCATCGGAGAAGGCCCTGTGAAACAAAATTTGACCGGAATATAACTGGCATTATTCAACAGTTGGATGAGACCACGGGTGTAAAGATTTGGCGGGAAAGTTAGTAAATTGAAATAAAACGACATACTGATGAAATTTTTCTCATAATTTCTAACTACCATTATGTCTAATTTATCGACAGCTTACTTTGAATCCAAAAGAAATAGAATTTTGTTGTTTTGTTGCACAATTTATTTTTATTATTCAATTTATGACAAACTATATCTTGTGAGATCTAGCCCAGAAACCACCAACTGTTTTACAATGTGGGTAATTCTTAAAATGGGTAAATTCATAATTACTCGAAAGCGGTATATTTATCTCTGTGTTGATGATAATTAACATTGAAAAAAATATTTACTGTTGGGCCAGAACTCAAACGGCCTTGTAAATGTTTAAATGAATCGGTAACACACATGTAAATGTAACATGCAGCTTTAAATTCAAAACCTATGAAAACATCAATTAACCCTATCAAAATATGAGAGAAAACAATTACATATAAAATAATAAACATAAAAATAAATTAAAATAATAACAAAAAAGCAACAAGATCCGCACGGTATAAATATAAACATAACACGAAAACCCAACAAATTCGACCGAAATTTGATAATTTAACAAAAAATGAAAATTTCATGAAAATGAAATTAAAATCAAAGAATTTGAATTAGAAATAATTCAATAAAAATTTCAAATAAAAAATTATCAAATGAAATTAAAAAATAATAAAAATTAAGATTAGAATACACTAGAAAATACCAAGGTCGAATTTTGTTTTACTAAATCAAAAAGAACACGCAAGGTTAGGGCCAAAAAATAGGTATATATACCGATTCATTTTCACACAATTTTAATCGTTTTTCTGATAAAACAGTTTTTTCTTAAAATCTATTTACTAAGTGAGTAAGAGTTTTTATTTGGAAGCTCTCTCCACGTCGCATCCTCGCAATCTCGATAGAGCTCTGCTTGGATGTCGGCGTGGGGGGAGTGGTATTTTGTATGATTTTCATTTTTGGACAAGTAATTGTTATATTGTTTTTAATATTAATAAAGTATTTATAATGCATAAAATCATTTTGTTTTCATTAATTATTTATTAATTGTCGAAATTTTCCTGCCCACAGCCAAAACACATCACAAGTAATTAAAATCAGAGATGTTATTCAGATTCGTGTAAGTGCGTGGAATATCGTCAATGATCTGTGCCCGTGAAGACCCGGCGTGCGGAACGCAGGGATCGGAACGTCAATATGACCCATATAGAAGAAAGGAGAAGTAAGGAAGGGGTCTTTTGGCTACTTCCTCGTTTCTCGATTTCTTTAAATTCGACCTAAATTATTCTACACACGGCTCAAAATCACCACACCGAGTAGTCCAGTGGGCACTCACTAACTATAATATAAACATAACAGCGCCTAGGATCACTTAAGGGAAGGTGACGGGAACTTGAAATAAAATCATTGCTATGTTTGCGAAATAAAATAAAGTAAACTCAATAAACTTATTAATTAAATGCTCTATTTGGATACGAGGATCTTTGATAAAGACCAAATGTTAATGAGATTTAAATGACACGTAGGAAAAATATAGAATCGCTGAGGAACCCGTGAATGCTCGTCTAATAAAACTTAGAACTCTATACCGAAAACATTTAGCTTTCCTAAACCTATAGGAAGTGACAAACGACTCCCGTGCTCATGATACAAAGAAAGGAAGACCAAAAATAAAATGGTCAGCCCATGAAGTTTTACGGAAAATAAGAAGTAGACGACGTTGGAACCCGAGGTACTTTAACCAAGCCGAATGAAATTATTAACTTCATAGGAGAATCGCCGTCAATCAGGATCTAAAAGGTCATACGATCTGTAAATTAACATATAAGAACCTTAACCGAGCCTATTAGATTGAGAAAATGATTTCCAATAATAGATAGTGAATCCCAAATGTTTTCTAACCATAGTCGAAGGTCAGTTACAAAGGAAAAAAATCGAGAAATTTTTGAAATGAAATTTCCAACCCGGCCAAATCCACAAAATTAAATAATTAAAGAGTCGGGGGAATTCCCACAAATGACCCTATTAAAATTGTCTACCTTATAAAATTAAAATAAAAGAAAATATAAACTCCGATGAACCGGTTTTCAAAAATGGCGATAGATAAATAACAAGATTTTCCTTTTGAAAAATTTAATTTACAATAAAGGACGATATCCCACCAACAGACCCAAACCTGCAAACAGCTGTTCCCAATAACATCCGATAAACAAATAACAATCAAAATCCCGTCCAACAATTCGATCGGCATGCCACAAAAAATAAAATTCTAAAAAAGAAAAAATGTTTTTTCCCAATAATATATCACCAAATAAATAAGTAATAATGTTTTCCACATAGATAGTATATTTTTTCCACCACGGATTTTACACGACCCAAAGAGAAATTTCGCCTAAAAAGTGATCAATATTAATTAGCAATACCCAAAACAAAACCTGGTAAACCTTTCCCAATCATTAGACAAATCACCTATTGCTAAGCGAGTAGGTAACCAAAGAAAAAGTTCTCGGCCACAATAGGTTTCACTAGACAATTAGTGATCGCAACCTTCAGATAGGCGATGAGGAGTTCCGCGGAAAACAATCCGATCAAACTACGTATGTGCCCCTTAAAGCCTGATAACGTCCTTGTGTAATTATTATACATTCATTCCAAAAATTATCCACTTCTGTACAATCACCTAAAAAATAATTAACCCACAAAGAATAGATATGACCCAGATTACCAAGTAGGCGAAGGAATCCAATCCCAAAACTCTCCAACAAAATCGTCCATTCGAACAGCAGTAAATTTGTAATGACAAAGATTCAGAAATCCAAAATTGTAAATATGCCCAGAATGGTTAAGGGCTGCCGATTGAGTTTGTAAAATTTTTCTCTCCGATAGTTCATCTGGAAATTAATACATAAAATTAGATAAATCCATTGACCTCAAAAACTAACCCAGTGTTGGCATTTAAACATATTGATTTCTGTGAATTCCCCTCACCACGTCGGGTGTACATGCCTATATTCCAACACATCGCCGAGCGAGGTGTGGTGTGCATACACCCACCGTTAATTTCCATAAATAGACTTGCAGACAAGCCAAACCGCACAACATAAAAAATTATTATGCAACAACCACGAGAATCCAGAGACACGGTGAGCCGAGGAAAAATCAATGGGGCAGCTCTGAGCCACGATCCCCAATCTTGGAGTAAGCACTAAATTTATATTTTAAAACAAAAAACCCTTACCATTTTGTTATAGATAAATTTTCCCCTACGATCAACCGTCTTGCATTACATTTATTTAGCCATTTAGAGAATAAAATTCCCAATTCGCCAACTTCACATTAAATTTTCAACCACTCTACGACATAATTTAGTAAAACTTTCCAAGACCCTACAGATTCGACATTTTCCACAGCCAATTGCTTAATTATATTTCGGAAATGGAGTTCCAAAGGTTTCTGTTAATTTGCTATTAATTCCGTAGGCGATTAAGTAAGGTATCCGAAGAATGACATTTTCGATGATCCGAACTGAGCTTAATTGTCTGTTTTCTCTAACTTTACGAAGGTTTCATTTTCCATGAAGAATATGGTAACATTTTCTTATATTATAATGTCGGAATTCGATGAAATAAAATACTATGTGTACTTTTGAAATTTTGTTTCTCGTTCATTAATTAAAATAATAATAGTAATTTTCCATTAATAAAAATAACCATAACAGTTTTTCTTTAGTAAAAATAATAATAATAATTTTACATTAATGAAAATAACAATAACAGTTGTCTTTAGTAAAAATAATAACAATAATTTTCCATTAATGAAAATAACAATAACAGTTTTCTTTAGTAAAAATAATAATAATAATTGTCCATTAATGAAAATAACAATAACAGTTTTTCTTTAGTAAAAATAATAATAGTAATTTTCCATTAATTAAGATAATAATAATAATCACCCACAACTCGATACTCCTGAGCTCCTCGTTATGCTCATTCAACGTTGTCCACCAGGGAATAGAGGGTTCATTAAGATATCATTTTATCTTCCGTTAAAGTTTACTATGGAAATTGTAGCAGGTAAACACAAGTAACTGTTAGTGTACATTTAAAAAATCATTTTAATAATTAAGGTCATATACCGTAGTATTAAGTTTTCTCTTCACATTCAGTAACTATTAGCGTCGACGATCATCTCCATTGTTTCCCAAATCCGTTAGAGTTTCGCAGAAAAAATCACGAACGTAAAATTGTTACGATAAAGATTTTACTTGGATTTTTGCACTTGAATCAAATTCCATAATTTAAATAACTAAGGTAATAGATTAGGTTGTGTAAAACAAGAAAGCCTAATGAAAGCGTTCCTTTTTTTTATTATTTTTCTTTTTGTTGATTATAATATTCGTTGTATAAACATTCATTAGCACGAATCCAAACAAGCCTCGCCTGTCGGAGGGAATCAATTTTGTGTTTAAGAATAAAAAGGGTTGTCGATCTGAGTTCCAATAAAATTGAATTTCTTTGATATGCGACATTGCATTATGAGGGTAGCAGCTTTGGAAACGAATCTTCCTTATTTTTCCTTTATTTCATTTGGTGCCACATAATAAAACTGTTTGAGGATATACCACCCGGGTTTAAAGATGTTCATTGCTACCATTATGCATTTCAAACCAATTGATCTATATCTTCTTAATAATGTTTTAGAACGATCCGGACCCTTCATTTTCGTTCCTACATCAGTAGCTGACCAGTGGCGTCAAGTCTGGAGGCGTACCTGCCAGGAGCGGTACCCAGACGTGGTTCAACCGGGAGAGAACAGGTGGGAGGATACGCTGTTCATAGCAAACACTATGGAACAATTTCGGAAGAAAAGACAACCGAGTGATCCCAGCCCAGCCCACGACATCTATGTGAGGGCCCATCTCAAGGAACACCAGCGCCGGGTCAACTCCATGGTAGACCGAGCCAGTCGCTATCTGGCCAACGTGGAGGATGATCTCGCCTGCGGTCGATTGGCAGACGTCTACCCACCCAGCCCAAGGCCGGCCCGTAACACGAAGCGGCCCATATTCGCAATGCCGGGCTGCTCCCCTGAAGGAGGGATAAAGCGGTTCTTTGAAGATTCAGGGTCCTAATGATTCATGAGCCTCGATCACTCAATCATACCTAACTGCAATTTTGTTAATATATATTTGATGTCTGAAAACACGTGTTAAATTTTTCTTTTCTTAGAGTAGTTTTCATAACATGTGTTTAAATTAACTAAATGGTAGCGAATTTTAAATCGACTAATAAAGACAACTTTAATGATCTTTATTGTAGTAATGGAGCCTTCACGACCCTTGCAAACCGAACTGGCCCACGCCAGACGAGCCAATAAGAATCTCCTCGACCAGGTTATTCAACTAACCCGGGAGGTCCAACAGGTAAAAGCCACATGGATAGACCCCAGGAAGGCCAGATCCCTGTACCAAAGACTTACGGCAGCCCAAAAGGGATGGGCAGATGAAAGACATTTAATTCAAAGTTTAAAGATTCAGATAAAGGGGCTGGAAGTTGCACTGTCTGCCTGTCAAGAGGGGGCAGCTGTAACTTATCCCCTCATCTTCGCTCCCGCGCAATTGGCTTGCCGTGAAGCAATGGCAACCCCTCCAGCAGTCCCAACAACAACTCCAGCAACGACCACCACTCCAATCACAATAGGAACGAACGGCTATTAGCCCGGACGGAAGGAGCGGGCTAGACGTCGAGCCGCTCGGTTGTTAAATAAAGCCTAAAGAACATATGGAGTGTATTTTAGTTGTAAATCGTATACGTTTAACTTACAATTATATATTATTTTTTGTTGTTTATTTAAAACGATATTTTCAAAGGTTATTTCAAGTATCTCTGACCTCACAACCAACGCGCGAAAACACATCGTTACGATAGGCAGCCGCTTGTGTTTCTAAAATATTATTGTCAAATTTCCTTTACACTATGATGAACGCCAACGATAGAATGGGACCCAATAGCTTAAAGCGAGCATGAGTCTTCTAACGACGGCTTGTTGGACCCTGGGATTGCCCGAGCAATTAAAGCATTACTAATAGCGCTCACTTTTTGCGGACAATCCACCCACTCAAACACATTCCCAACGTTGCCTAGCAACGAGTGCCGAGTGGTAGCTAGAAAATATTTATATGGCGTTACCGGGGTAATCATAAGAACATTTAAACCAACATCAACACCCAGTAACCCACCATTACGAACTTAGTGAAACACGAAAGATATCTCACAACCTAAGTATTTTAATCTAATTCCTCAATTTCAACGGCAAATAATTCACCAGGTTCAATAAATTTTTCTGATAACCCTATGCCATGCCAATAACTTTCTAATCACTTGGCACTTTTTCTACTTTCAGATAATTCAATGTTTTTACCACATAAATTAGAATTAAACTTTTGCCTTTCATGTGAATATTGAGTGTTACTGTCATTCATTTTTAAACTTAGCAAATTAGTAACAATCTAACAAAATTCTGCACATTTCAACCATTGCATGTTAAAAAAATTCAAGCTTACATTAAATTATATTTAAATTTTATCTTTTTACAAGCTAATATATAAACGTTTCCTTTAATTTACAATTACATATTTAAAATAAAAACACACATTTACCTTAAAAAAAATTAATAAATTTTTTAATTTTTTTTAAACAAAATTCCCAATTTACATTTTATTATACATTTACATTTTTTACGTATATTTACATATATTTACATTTTTAATAACGTTACAAGCAAATTTTAACATTAAAAAGTTATTCAGATGCTGCAGCTTTTTCAGATAATACTTCTGTCAGCTTCAGCTTCTTCAGTAACTTGAGCAGTGTCCTGGTCCTCATCAGCTTCACCTGTTTCTTTGTGGTATTGTCTAAAAGGCGTTTAATTTCATTCACAAGACCCCCAACAAATAACTTTTATTGGTTTACTTCAAAATTAAAGCGGTGTCCGAACAATATTTAACTACTTATAACACATAAATTAGTGAGTGTTGAAAAATTTATTAAACCTGGTATATTTCTTGAACTAACCCAAACTTCAGAGCAATTAGGAAAAATTGAAATTATTTTAGAAGTATGAGAAATATTTTGTCATCCATTTTTAATAAAATCCTTTTTTTGATAAACAGAAATTTGCAATATGAATGGTAACATATTTTATGGTTAATCGCCATTGTTTATTATTTACAACAGCAAAACCCCAGAATAGGTGTCACAAAATAACTATTATTCAGCTATTTATATAATATACAGGGTTTTAAGTTGTATTTTGACAAACATAATATATTTTTTGACAATATTAATTAGATAATAAACAATATTAAATCTATTATTGACAATATATACTAAATTAATGACAATAAAAACTTTATTAATGACATTATAAATATATTTTTAGACATTTTATGTATGGCTCGACAAATAAATCAATTTCCTGCTTCCATAGCAAATATTACAGAAATAGTAGTCGAAAGTGATAACACCGCCGAACCAGCTATCCGTAACACTTTTCGAGTACAACGAAGAAATAGTACAACTTCAAATGCTGATAAAGATCGTGTTATTACAGCATATGATGACGGGACTTCTATAGTTGATATTTCTCGAATTTTATCAATTAAAAGAACTACAATTTATGGTATTTTGAAGAAGTACCATAACACGGGAGTAGTGGAAGCTGATAAGAGAGGCGGCGATCATCCACAGAAATTGACAGAGGATCAAAAAAATCAAGTAAAAGAGTGGGTTGATGATAATTGCCAATTATCGTTGAAAGTTTTGGTGGGAAAGGTATTTAGAGAGTTTCAAATTAGAATATCCACTACTTATGTATATAATTTATTATCTCGTTTTCATTATTCAATGAAAAGACTTCATTTAATTCCAGAGAGAAGAAATTCAACAGAAGTAATTGAAACAAGAAAAGAATATGCACTTAACTTCTCTTCTATACTAAGTATATATTCAGAACAAGAATTAATATTTATTGATGAGGTAGGATTCAACGTTTCTATGAGAACAACAAGAGGAAGATCACAAATAGGCACTCCTGCAACATTAAATCTACCGACCATACGATCAAGAAATATATCTATAGCATGTGCAATGAACAAAAATGGGCTATTGTTTTATAAATCTTTTAATCGGGCCCTCAATAAAGAGAAGTTAATCGAATATATAACAGAGTTAAAGGAAGTTTTAATTGATAAAGAGATTCACATATGCGTATTCATTATGGATAATGTTAAGTTCCATAAAAGTCCTGAAGTGCTTAGCGCTATAAATAATGAAAATACAACTGTAAAATTTCTTCCGCCGTACTCCCCTTTTCTCAATCCTATTGAGAACATGTTCAGCAAGTGGAAGGAAATCACCAAAAGAGCCAACCCCAGAAATGAAGATGATCTTATGCGAGCAATTGAAATTGGAAGTACCCTAATATCTTCACAAGACTGTAGTAATTATGTGCGAAATATGTGGTCATATATACCAAGATGTATTGAGGGAGAAATTATTCTTAATTAAATGTCACTTAATTTTTTTGTCATTAATATATTATTATTGTCATTAATATTATTTAAATTGGCATTTATTTTATTAATATCGTCATTAATGTATTTAACAATGTCAAAGATTATATTAAAATATTCAAAAAATATGTTATGTTTGTCATAATACGACTTAAAACTCTGTATATTGGTTTAGTTTAAAAAACATTTTGGGAAGTTTATTCTCACCTCTTCATTAGTAAAATGGTTTTTGGTACCTTGATAATATTGATGATTATTTTTGTAAAACATTTAAATCTTAATCGTTGTTAGTCTTACTTTTCATTTATTACAACGAGCAGAATAATCATAACAAATGTCAATGAATGTTAGAAGCTCCTTCGACTAAATACCATGATTCTTCGAAAAAGCCATGGCCAATCAAATGAAAAATACTTGCATTCATAACGAGATGTCAACAACTAATAAATTCCAAAATTCTAGCATATTTATATAAAAAATTTCAACTCAACGAACAAATTATATTAATAAAAATCAATATTAATTTGAATATATTAAAATAAAACTACTTATAAAACACTGATTGTAAATAGTTCTGTAATATTCTCAGTCCAACATTTTTATAAATTATAATACACAAATTTTACAAAACTATCAAACAACCATAATATAAAAAACCAACATTAATTCGTTTTCATAGGAAAATAATAAACAACTATATTTTAAATCTTTGTATTTTATAAAACCACGGGTATTCGATATAAAATAATAATTATTATAATTAACATCTTTTTTTCACAATTATAACTAAAATAAAAATAGAGAACAAAATAATTGAAAATATTAACTTAAATTAATAGTAATAAATAATAATAATTAATGATAATTAATAATATTAATAATAATAATAATAATAATAATAATAATAATAATAATAATAATAATAATAATAATAATAATAATAAAAATAATAATAAAAAAATAATAATAATAATATAAATAATAATATTAATAAAATAATAATTAATGATAATAAATATAAATAATAATAATAATAATAATAATAATAATAATAATAATAATAATAATAATAATAATAATAATAATAATAATAATAATAATAATAATAATAATAATAATAATAATAATAATAATAATAATAATAATAATAATAATAAACTATTAAACAGTATGTTGAATAGATAATGATAGTAAAGTTTCCAATCTGAAATATAATACATTTTATAAGAAAAATCACAAATGCTACGACCATGAAATCAAGCACCACCTCTATTTATGCCCGAGCTTTAGATGATTACCATAACAAATAGAATAAAGTAACAATATTGAAATATATTAAAATTTTTGCTACGACTAGAAAGTAGATAACTGCAATGGCAAAATCACAAATTATGAAATAATTTCGTGTTTACTATCAGTTGATAAATGTACAAAGAATTAATTTATTAATTCTTGCACTTATGGATCATATTAGAAGTCACAAATCTGTACGACAGGCTTGAAAATCATTTGTCGTTATCACTTGACCATAGACTGCTGTCTTCATCTTCATCACTACCATCCTCACTGTCTGAGTTGTTGTCAACATAAGGCCTTCTTTTGTATACTTCTTCAAATATTGCCTAAAAGTAATTCCATTAAGAAATATGTTCAATAAAAAATCCAAGATGATTTTCCTCAAAAAATTGAAATATACTATTATTATAAATAAAATGGCACCCATTTTTTACATATTTTTAATTACAATTCCTAAATTTCAAACCTCACAATCACTCCACGTTAATGAATCTCCACACTATATATAATATCTTATATATTTGACATAATATGTTCTACATAATTTGACTATGAATCAGATTTTGTAGAAAATATTGTCACTTATAAATAAATCAGAGGTGAAACACTAAAAAAGTCCTTATAATCTTATATATTTGTTGTTACTTATTCTATACCTGGCCTTAGTGCAGTCAGATCAGCGATAAATTCATCCCTAAAATTTCCCAATATTAATCGTTTATTATTTTACATGTTAATAAGCGTAGAAATTCTGGAATCGCAAAAGTTGGCCCCATTTGTCCTACGGGGCAATGTTTTTTAACGAGGATTTATTTTTAGGCGTTATAATCAATAAAAATACTTAGTTCCATGAGATATATGAATTGAAATTTTTTTCCTAGAGGGGTTTAAAATTTTTTTAATTAAAAATTTTGTTTTAATGAAGTGATTTTTTACTTTTTAAATTTTTGTTTTAATGAAATAATTTTTTATTTTAATGAAATAATTTTTAACTTTTTGTTGAAATTTTAATTTTAATGTTTTAAAATTTTTATGTTTTGCTCACACTATTTTTGACTCGTTAAAAAGCCTAAAATAAAAAAATTTTTTGAACAATTTTGAATAATTTTCCCGAATCTTCCGGGTATTTTTTTAATTTTTAAGTTTTGTTCAAATCAGTGGTTATGTAATTTTTGCTATTACGCGATTATTATGTAATGTTATTTTATGAAAATGTTTGCTTTGTTTTAATTTTAAATTTTTTAACAGTTATTAATATATTATTTCACGATACTGTATTTACTACTGCTTGAAAGATCTGAAAACGAGGCGATCACGATAAACAATTCAGAAGTTTATAGAAAATTCTAACAGAGAATTATTTATAATTTTCATCAAATCTTGGTATTTTGTAGAATATAGCCGTTGAAAATCAATATTTGCGACAGTTAATATACATTAATCTTTCATAAAATCTTATAAAATAAACAGCGAAATAAATATTTACAACTTTATGTTAAACTGTCATTAATTTGTAGGACAATCAGAATTTGAATTTCGATCGAAACTAGAATAATCTTTGATTTATGCTGTTTATTTAATGAAATGGTTCACTAAGGTAAATAGTTAAATGGAAATTTCTTTCTAATTCTCAATGTTCAGCCTTAGAAAAATCCTTTCGAACATCAGATATCGTACAACGATAACGAAATCAAATAAACGTCTTTCAAGCTTCAATAAAAGTGGCAGTTACCTATTCGTACCATTTAACTGTTTCTGATGAAAATATTCATGAAAAATAGATCTTTTTTGTTAAATAATGAGTTTTTTATTTTCATTTTACGATATGCGCATTTATATCGAGTTTATATTCGTCATTGTTAAATATTAATTGAGAGCACAAATACGTATTATGAAATTAAATTAAATAGTTATATAAAATATCCTAAACTGTTAAGAGATGTATTGGAATGTGGTGTTTTAACCCATCTAAATCAGGCCTGCCTGACCTTAATCGAATGAAGATTCAAAAATAAAACGTCTAACATTTCATGAGCCACAAAAAATCCACAAAACAGATTCTTAAATAAAATTTAATTCCTTTATTATTCTACATTACAATAAATTTTTAAAATTTATAAAAAATTAATTTTAATTCATGAAAATCAATACATGTTGAGGTTACTAAAATGGAGTGCTGATATCGATTTTGGATAAGTTAAATGAATGGAAAATATAATAACATTTTCATTTACACTGGAAATAATGTTCAGTTACGAATTTTGCTTTAATTAAAAAAATGTTTTGATTTTTTGTATATTTTGTATATTTTAATTTGTTTATTCAAACAATAATTTGGTATTTGTCGGTTATCCGGCCACCTTAAGTAATTGAATATTGCATGTTGTGTATCGAATACTTAGTATGTTGTTTTATTATCAGTTATCAGGGCTATTATTTAACAGTATATTTTGAGAAGCGCCTATCGTTAATTTGTTTAATTTGCCGCAAACTAAGGAAGAAGTCAATTGGTGTATGGATTTGCGAGAGGCAAGTGCACATCACTTAATGAACAAGTCCAAAAGAGCCATTGGGGGTCAGGAGATGGTAGTTGAGATTGATGAATACCTTTTTATCAAGCTCAAGAACAATGTCGGGAGATTCCTGCCGCCCCAATGGGTATTCGGAGGGATTTGATGTGGGACTAGATGGCTACGAGCATCTCAAGGTTAATCATTCTCTTAACTTTCTCAATCCAGGCGACCCCCAAGTTCACACTCAAACCGTGGAAGGGACGTGGGGCTCAGTGAAGTGGAGGAATAAGAAGCACAGAGATACGGCTCTTATTTAGCTGGATTTATGGTGCGACAAGAATGGAAAAAAGTCATTGATGGTCAGGAAAATTTCCGTTTGATGCTGATTGGAAATTATTGCAAAGTTAATAAATTATTTTGTTGTCAGTTTATTTGTCGATGTCTGGATAATAAAGAGTAATTTAAGGGTAACCCGGATAACCGTCTAAGTACCAATAATTTTTATAAAAAATCATATTCTATTATAAAAATTCAACCAAATTTAAAAAAACCAAAAAATAATATAAAAATTTAAATTTAAACAAATATTTTTAATAAAAGTTTAATAAAGGTTTATAAATTTTTTAACATTCTTGTGTAACATCATTTTAAATTTATTTTAATACATGTATCAGCTAAAAAGAAACAAATAAACATAAAACTGTGTTCATTAATATTAATCAATTTCTTTAGTCGATAATGATCAAGAACCTAAAAACAAAGATGATGTGTTTATGGTATTGTATATGGCATTGCACCTATGAAATTTAAATTCATAATGAAGATTTAAACCAGATTTGAAATACACTAATAAACAATGTGTAAACAGCAGGACTCAGAGACAATCTTAAAATATAAAATATACAACTGCTTATTCAAAATATTTTCTCCAACTACATATCTCTTCAAGGAGAAATTCAATGAATGAAAAGCTATGAAATATTTTGATTACATTTGTGATTTAAATAATAAAATTTGTTTTTGGGTGTGTATTTTGCATTATAAAATTGTAGTAATAATTATTGGTATATTTCAAATATTGCTTAGATTGTGTTCAGATTTTCACTGCGAATTTAATTTTCATGTGTGTAATACCACATAAATTGGAATGACTACCCGTTACCTCTCTTCTCAAGTTCTTAAACAATGTCAACTGAAGGAATATATGTATATATCACGATTAATAGTTACAAGTTAAGTGAAGGTGAATCGAAATCACAGAAAGAAAGATTATTGAACGACAAGAAACAATTCATACGCAATGTACTTTATCAAGAGGCTCTTCATTAAAAATAATATTATATTAAATATTTTTCATTGTTAGTGACCTTATAACTAACTAGTCAATATATGATTTTACAAAGTAAACAAATAATAAGTAAACACACCTAAATCTAAACGGAAAGAATTTAATCAATTAAAAATCATAATAGAACCTAAAGAATTTAAAAGAACATAAAAATAAAAAGACATATAACTAAAAGAAAACAACAAATGAACTGAAGAATAAATATAAACCAAAAAGTATTTTAAATATAAACCAATAATCTAGGAGCCTAATCCTGAGCACAATGTAAAGTGGCAAACTTTAAATAAAAATTTAATTCTAGATTAGAACTACTTTCAAACCAATAAACCTTTAAAATACTCTAATCAAACACCAAACACAAAAGAATGAAATACAAGTAATACAAACGTTTACCATACATAACATAAAACAATTCAAAAGGCATCTGTAATACAAAACACAACTCAACATCCAAGATAACAATAAAAAAACCGAAAAGAAAAAGGAAAACGAGATACATCCTTGGAATCAAACCCACACTCATAAACAGACTGGGATTCACGAAATCTGTTATAACCTAACAAATCTAATCAAACTAATCAAAAAGTAAATAATAAAAACAAACCAAAACTGAAAACCAATAAACCAAAAAAACAATAACCCAACCAAAGAACACAAGAATGTGAGATCTCAAACCTCCAAAGTTCGTATTTTAAATTGAATAAACTATTCTAAGAAACTAAAAATAACAAACATAAACCCTAAAAAAAAAACTAAAGGCATGAAGCCTTTCGTTCTTTGATCTGACATTCTAAAATATAACCCTTTAATCATTTAAAAACTCATAAGTAGTAATATACTTATATAAAATCGTTCTGTGTGTAACCTTATGTAAATCACATAAACCACCATCAGTATCGAACTCCGTATACTTATTGTTAACATAACGCTTAAACTTCAAAGAATCAACACACTCGACAACAATAGGCATAAAAATATGATTGGTACCACTTACTTCTGAACATTGACCAACAAACTTACCAGCACGTAAAGAATAAAAATAACCCTGATTAACACGTCCTGGAATAGCATCAATCTTTAATCCAACTTGTGGAATAGCAAATCTATGAGCCACATCATGAGCAGAAAGAAACTAAGAACCGTGTGTAAACACGAGAAAATAAGAATCAAAGGCTATCTGGCACTAAGTGAGAAGTAAAATCAAAAGTCTTCATCTCACAGTGTGAATTCTTAGTACTAGTATCATGAAAATGACGTCACATAAACATATCCTTTAAACTACAAACAGCACCACGACAACGACGTACTATGTGATTAGTGAAAGTATAAACATAACAAGATTCAACCCTTTTTTATCGAAGGTTATTTTAATCGATACAAATCCACCAATCATTGATCAACCACAGCTTGGTTATAAGCCTAAGTTAAAGAACGGTTAAGCGTTTCTTGTTTTAATTTTAGAACGTATGAGTTGGTTGGATGGGTTGGTTGAGTGTTCTTGATTTCCGTCTCTTTATTCGTTCAAAGTATGATTCATTTTGACGTTCTTTTGCTGTTTGTTTCTTTGCTGTTGAAGATTATTTTATTAAGTATAAGGGATTAGGAATACGTAAGTCAATTTTTGTTTTGGTTACTGATGTTTATCATCTTTTATATAAGTTTATTCTTTTAAGTATTGCTCTTTTTTGACGTTTGTGAGATAAGTTAGTTATTTGAAGTAATCACTGGTTGTTTTTTACTTCCCACAAGGATATTTGTACTATGTATTTTTATTAGGTATTTTAATGGGTTTACTGGGTACTGGTATGAGTATGATTATCCTTATTGAGTTGAGTTTCCCAGGCAGCTTTTTAGGTGATTCTCTTTATTATAATTGTTTAATTACAGCTCATGATTTAGTTATGATTTTCTTTTTTGTCACGCCTGTTATGATAGGAGGATTTGTTAATTGATTAGTGCCTATTTATATTTATTCTCCAGATATGTCTTTTCCTCGTGCTAATAATATGAGTTTACTCTTACCTTTTTCTTCAAGTACTTTGTTGTTTATGTCTTTATTTTCTGGATCTGGATTAGGTTCTGGTTGGACATTGTATCCTCCTTTGACTTCAATTACTTTTAGTGATTATTCAGCTGATTTCTGTGTTTTAGCTTTACATTTAGCTTGAGTTAGATCTATTTTAGGTGCTATAAATTTTATAGTTACTATGGGTTGTTTAGACTTTCCTTTAGTTCGTTCTCCATTGTTTGTATGATCTATTTTGATTACTGCCTGTTTGTTATTGTTATCTCTTCCAGTATTAGCTGCTGGAATGACTATGTTATTGACTGATCGTCATTTTAAAACTTCTTTTTTTGATCCTTCTGGTGGTGGTGATCCAATTGTTTTCAGCATATATTTTGATTCTTTGGTCATCCAGAGGTTTATATTTTTGATTCTTCCTGGGTTCGGAATTATTTCACAATTAGCTGTTTATTATAGTGGTAAGGAAGTTCCTTTTGGACATTTAGGTATTATTTATGGTATCAATAAGAGAATGAAGGATATTTTTATGAAATGAAGGTTATATTAAAAGTCAAAACAATAAAATTTGTCAGGATTTTTTAAAATTTTTAGTAAAACGATTATTTGATGCATTATGTAATGTATTGTAAAAACAATTAATATAAATATTTGACAGTAGGCACATTTAATCGAAAAATACTTAATATTAAATAACTGCTTTGAAAATTTATTTTTAATGGAATTTTAAAAGAAATTATTATAATTTTGGATAATTTTTGATGACATCTCAAAATTTATGAATTTTGACGTTATTCGAATACATCACATATTACAGTTAGTCACATTTTTGATATTCCAAAACGAACTAAAAGATCAAAATCCAATCTCTAATTATCTATGACATATTTGAAATACTAATATAATTTACCATATACGATGTTATTGTTTATGATGATGATATTTGTATGTAGGTGTACAGTTATGTAGACAAATAAAGTTTAAAATAAAGTTGAAATTAGTTGTGATGAAATGTTGAAACGTAAAATAACTGAGAACATTTTTATGGGCATTTCTTATTAAACATTATTATAAAACATTATTATAAACATTATAATCTTGGATTATATTGAAATTTTGGTTATTGACGATAATAAAAAAAAGTCTATTGTATTTTCATTTTTGTTAAAAAACCAATCAATATTTTCAATTACCAAAACTCCATTATCACAATAATCCCAGTACAGTGAGCAATTATTGCACCTATGTAAGAAAATGGACAGAGTAAAATTTCATGTCAAATTCGTGCATTAATTTTACTTTGAATTTTTTGCAAAATTGCATTGAAAAACATTTTAATTACGATTACAATTAGTTAAATTGTTTGAATATTCCTTATTTTCATTAAATTATTGTTAATGTGATTTATTGACTTTAGAAGACTTATAAAGGGTCAAAATATCGAGCGTTTCGTTATACAATATATTTAGTTGGCGTTTTTGATTTTTATTATTATTATTATTATTATTATTATTATTATTATTATTATTATTATTATTATTATTATTATTATTATTATTATTATTATTATTATTATTATTATTATTATTATTATTATTATTATTATTATTATTATTATTATTATTATTATTATTATTATTATTATTATTATTATTATTATTATTATTATTATTATTATTATTATTATTATTATTATTATTATTATTATTATTATTATTATTATTATTATTATTATTATTATTATTATTATTATTATTATTATTATTATTATTATTATTATTATTATTATTATTATTATTATTATTATTATTATTTATTATTATTATTATTATTATTATTATTTTTTATTATTATTATTATTATTATTATTATTATTATTATTATTATTATTATTATTATTATTATTATTATTATTATTATTATTATTATTATTATTATTATTATTATTATTATTATTATTATTATTATTATTATTATTATTATTATTATTATTATTATTATTATTATTATTATTATTATTATTATTATTATTATTATTATCATTATCATCATTATCATCATCATCATCAAATTATTTACGAGTCAATTCAATCTATGCGTCATTAGTGGATTTTAATTATTGAAATACTTTATTTGATTTAACTTGTACTTTGGTTAATCTATAACTTGGGATTTGTGTTACTTTCAAAAACACCAAAAGCCAGATAAGTCATTTTATTAAAAATCCAACGAGATGTTGATGTAGAAATAACAATTTATATAGGTTTTTCAAAGGTTTTTCGATAAACTGCTTGGAAATTTTAGATTGACTATAATGGTGAAATTAATTTTTTTGATAAGTTATCGATCGATTAATTTAAAAATAAATTTGTGGTAATTTTATTCGATTTTAATAATTCACTCTTACCTTTTTGGTTTAATTCAAATTTTTCTAAAGCTTTATAATGAGAATGTAAAAATCTCTGTTGTTCCATTTAATTTATCATTCAATTGCCATAAAATTAACACACATAAAAATTTGCGATCTTTGATAAATTATGTGAAAATATCAAATTTAAAATATAAAATAAATTTTTACAAAATATGCTTTTTCTTCCAAAATTATTGGATGCGTTGCGATATGTTTGAATGATTTTTAAATTCGAGTTATTATAGCATAGGTTTTTAATTAGTAATTAACTTGTAAAACGGAATTTTGATGTTTCAAATTCACCAATTATAAAACATCAGATTAAATAATGATTATTTTATTATGAAAATTTCAAGTATTCTGTCTTAAATTACGGTTAAACTATCAAAACCGATAGAAACCGATAAATAACCCAAATTAAATACTTTGTACAAATGATTTGGTAATAATAAAATAAAAATGGGGTTACACAAGTATTTCACGGCATTAGGTTATTCAAATATTTTCTCATATTATAAATTTAAATCAATACAAATAAATCATAGAAAATAAAATCAATATCGAATAGATATTAAAAGTGTAAAATCAATCAAAATATTATTTACCTGAACATCAAACTTGCGTTCGGCTTTCGAAACTGCTTCACTGATTGGTACCGGCCGATTATCACTGTCACCGACTTTCCTCAATTGTATACCGTTGCGAATAGCCGTTAAAAGGTCGAGTTTTTGTGTGTTAACTGCATAATTGACTATTTTGGATGGCTTGCTATTTGTAGTGATGGGAGCTGCTACAGTTGGCGGTGGGGGCACAGATGGAGGTGGGGGAGGTGACGGTGGGGATGGCACGGGTAATACTCTATTATCGATGTTGGCCGATGAATTATTGGGTTTGTTTTCAAAGTTAGTTGAAATATTTGTACCGCGAAATGAAATATCATTCATATTGATTGTATTAATTTCATTGTGTTGATTAGAGTTCATATTGATATTGGAAGACTTAATTATAAATGAGCAGATTATACGAACTATAATATGCCTTTATTATTATTATTATTACCATTGGGTGCGCACCGGGTTTATGTGATAAATATGACATTGCTGGCGGTGGCGGTGAGATGCTACAATCATCATCAGTAACGCTTTTATCAAGGTTCTGTTGATTTTTTATTGCATTATTTTTTTCCGAATATTCATCTTTAGGTGGCACAATTGTATTATATATAGAAACGTCTTCATAATTGAACTGTGGTTGTGGTAGATTCATTGTATGACCTGAAATGAGCATTTTATATTTACATAATATTTACTAGAGTTCCTCAAAAAAATGAATTTGAAATCGATAAATTGTGATTTTTATAATTGTGAAAATATGGAGTCTTCAACCTTTTTATTATCCCCCTGCCTTTTCTATATTTACATTAACCCATTAGCGGGCTGTGTACACGTTTGAATACATATGTTCGAGGCGTGATTTGATGTTTTCTTTTAGGTATTATTATGGAAGTAATTACTTATTTCAAAACTTTATGACTATTTTATTTATATTTTACTTAATAAACTTTTATTTCATAATAAATAACAAATAAAAATTAATTTCCCATTTAGTTTTGTTTTAGGCGATAATGGGTTAATTAAACTTGGCTAGTACTCCTTTATCTAAAAAGTTGAAAAAGCATTTTATCTTCATTTTTCATCTTTACGACTGGATCCTTTCAGTAATCTATTATAGTGTTTATCAGCCATCGGTGTGCAGATCTTATCTGACTGGTCTGTTAAAAACTTTAAAAGTAGAAGTTGGGAGAAAGTAAAACTGAACATTGTGTCGAAAATGTGCAGAATTTATAAACGCCCGTGTTGATTGTGTAGCTTTTAGTGTTGTTATTCGGTGCTGGGAACAATTGAATGAGTTTCAGTGACTTTCTGCGTTAAAAAAGGAATTGTTTTGCGTTTTTAATTGCCTCCCGTATAGTACTGATGAGAGCCATTAGCTCGAAACTAGTATACTATTAGGCTTTGCACTGGACATCACGTTATGTTTCTTATTATTATATCTATGTATGTTTATATTCAATAAAATGTAGTTATTTTTATATTTGGTACAGATTTTTTAATATAGAAATTTGTCCACTTTATGGATAATGACTTTATTTTTATAATTGAATTTTATTTTAAACAAATATTTAAAATCTATATTTAAATATTTCAATTTTAACTGTTAATTAATTTTTTTATTTAAAGCTTGAGGGGTCCCGCGAAAAAATACAATCAGGCTTCGCACTTATTGGATCCGTCGCTATGTAGTTTATGGATAATTGCTTTTATTGCTTATTAAATAAATGAAAATTTATAATTCAATTTTGTCTCATATGTTACACTTATGGATTACAAATATATGCATTGAGATTAGTAGTTAAAGTGACGTGTATTCACATTTAAGTAAAAAGAATCTGTTTCGGTTTTTATCAATTTTGAAAAGATTTACATATATATATATATACATATATATTTAAAATGTTTGAGTCTCTCTATGTTCAAAACTACAAAAATAACTATTATTCAATTATTTTATAACTTCTTTTGTGATTCTTTCCAATATTTTTTTCCATCAAAACTGTATCACTAAGTCCTTTTATTGCCTCTTTTTATCATCAATCCATTCTCTACTTAACAATTTGTCAAATATTATCTCATTTGTTAATGTCTAATTGTAAATTTTATTTCTGATTATAATTCAACCCAATCTCTATACTTATTATACTTCAATGATATCTGTATAGGATCTCTTATCGTTATAAACTGAGGCTCAATTTACCCGTTTGATGAATTACGATAAGAACTTGAATAATATATCCATGCTATAATCTTTTGGTACATTTTGCCTTTGAATACTTTGCCGCTATAAACTTTCATAATTGAAGAAGAACCAAACTTATACAACTCACTAATCACATTATATTTATTTCATGAGGATATTGCTATATGAACTATATATTTCATTTTTTATCAATAATGCATAAGATATATTTATTTTCATATACAGAGTTTGGTAAAGGATCAATTCATGTACACTATCTCGAATATTTTTAGAATCTTTTTAAAAAAATGTTGATTTTTCATATTATTAGTAGGGCAAACTCATGTAAATCCCTGCTATTAAGAAATAATTTTAATTTTTAATACGGAAAATTAAAACATCGATTTAAGAAAATTATGTAAGATTACAAATGCAAGAATCGTATTTCATATGTAATTCTTCATGGTCACGTTTTTCTTTTGCTCTCGCGGATTTATCCGAGTTTACGTTGAAAGCTTTTGGCTATTTTTGCATCTTTATATTACTTCTTTCACTATAATATTTAGATTATTCATGGCCAAGTTCTATCATATGTATTCATCTAATTTATTGCTATCTGTATAATAGAACTTCTTATGATATTTCTAAATAAATGATTTTCTACTTTCATCTGGTATCCGAATTTAAGTTTCAATAGTTTTATCAATATTGTCAAAATATGAATTTGTTGAACAGGCTAGATTTCATTTTTTTTATTCCATTATTTTTTTATCATTTATCAAATAAATTCTGTTTTTGTTGAAATTAATTTTGTTTTCACTTTGGATGAATTATTAGACAGAGTACAGGTTATCATATTAAACTGTATTATAAATAAAAATTTTAGTAAGAAATGAAGCTTTGCGTAAATAAGATGAAGAATCCTGGTAGAGATTGGTCAAATCCTAAATGTATAGAGTAATTCAAATGAAATGTTAATTTTAAAAATGGAAATTTCGCCTGCAATTTTGAATATTATAAAATTAAATTCTGTTGTGTTATTGAATATATATACTGAACTCTAGCTTGCAAATTATGTAGTAATGCATGCGATTTTAAATCAACTTCATGGAGTTAAAAGCATTTTAATGGCATGTCAGTCAGTGTAGTTTATGAATGGTTCATTTGGGAAATATCACACGTAAATGATAAATTTAAGATAGAAATGAAATTGATGTCTTTAGATGTGAAATTACAAATGAAAAATAAATCCAATATATGTGTGTGTGTGTGCGTGCGTGTGCAGATAATGAATTAGAACAAATCATGAACTGTTTAACGTAACGGAAAATTACGAATCGTTTCAAAATTTATAAAGCAATACCAGAGATGTGAAAAGAAATTAAAAAGTAATGATGGTATTAAAAAATTGTTGTTAGACTAATCATTCTATTAAATTGGTTAAGTATAACTTGTTGACTTCTAAAGTGTATCAGGTAGGACTTTCAGACTTAGTATGCCCTATCAAGAACACCTACCTAAGTATTATTTACTCCGAGATACTCCTTTCAAAGAGAGAAGAGGAAGAAGTTCAATATTTACTCAATACTCTTAATGTTTTACAATCCGATAACTGGAGGGAATCATACTCTCTAGAAGCTCGTGACATATATAACTAACTTTTTCTGGCCGATGGATATTACGATTTTATGTTAAAGGTCAATGACAGTATTTACATAAGTTATATTGTACTTTAAGTAAACTCTACTATTTAAAGAATTTTACATCTATGTTGATTAATTAACTCGTTGACGATCATAAGAGTCACATACATTCACACCCTTCAGACCAATTTATATTAATTTCGACCTTTAGGGTTTTTTGTAATTATTAGCCTTATTAGAACCATAAGAATTTCATATAAATGATAATAACAAAAATAATTTTATTTCAAACAGCAAATATAATTGAAGAATTAACTATACTTATGAAGCCTGTTGAATGTTTTAATCATTTGCTGCAACGAGTGTTTATCTGTTTCTTTCAATTTGAAGCAATGTTCCTTGATTAACTTCTTACAACACTCCACTCACCCCCTTCTCTCATTAGCTTTCGTCCATAAAACAAAATCGAAAAACTCGCATTGTCGTCAGCGTGTTAATAAAACTGTTGACCCCACCGAAAAAATTCACACAATAATGACCCGAGATAGAGATCTACTACAATAAGGAGCTCAAAAACCCTTGAAAATCGAAATTGCAAGATGCACCAAAACAATTGGTGATTGGATCGCTCGAAATGACTTGAATCGGATAGAAGCATTCGATATTCTCCTCTGTTATGAAACGGGTTACATGCTGAAAAATTTCCAAAACAGAAAAAACAACAGCAAAAAAAATCAACTATTATCGACAAGATGAAAATGAAAGATATTCTACTTTCGAAATCAGGATATTAAAACCAGTGGATGAATTAACTAATTCAGGAATAAAGGATTGATGATTGCAAATGAAATTATAACTGAACAAGTCAAAGACAGATTTCACTAATTTTACATATAAGTATGCATTATTCTAATTGTAAATGATTTTTGGATAAATGTTAGTTGTTTATTAAAATTTCATTATTTTATCAATAAAACTGATTTATTTATTCATTATTAATTTATTTATTTTTATTTCAGATTAGATCAATATTATTATTTATTTAACAGTTACCTAAAAATATTAAAAATATTGATAATTTTGTTTTATTTTTTTGACAATTTGTGCAAAAAGAACTTTCTAATAACTGATGGATTAAAATAGATTAAAATAGATTTCTATAATTAGAAAGAAATAATAAATCTATTTTTAAAAGTTTTTAAAATCACAAATCTAGTAAATTTTTTAAACCATCAATAAATGGTGAATTTAAACAATTATAAACATAGATTTTATTATAAATAAAGGAAATAAATATAAATAAATTGAGTTGTATTTTAAGAATAACTCGATTAAGAATTGATGAAATTCAATAAGATAAGAATAAAACAATTTTATTTTATAACTATTTCTATTTTCATCTAAACCAATTAATACAGAATGGAACTCCTAATGCACAGCATTGTCGATGCAGAGATAACTTTTTTAAAAGAGAATGGTGGATTTTGGACACGCCACATGTTATTTCATAAAAGATAAATCAATAAACAAAATTCCATGCCAATTGTGGAAACTGCAGAACACGAGTCTGGAACGATCAGAAAGGGGCAAATTTAGTTTTTCGTCGTAAAACTATAACCAATCGTATATAAAGAATGCCTGCAATCAGAGATGAAAACCAAAAAAATTTCTTTTAATATATTCTGTCGTTTATATAGATAAATATTCTGATATTTGTTTTAATCAGTTATTACTTAATACATTTAGCACTTATTTTAATGGCTATAGAAAGCATGCGGTGTCATTCGGTTTCTCTTTATAAAAGGCAAGAGTAGAGAACAAGTTTATGGTGGTGAGTGCACATCAAAAGCAAAAACTTACTGTTGGTAAAATTACTTTCAGAGTGGTAGAGGCTCAGTTTTTGACAAGGAAAAACCAGAAAGGTCTTGTGATATCAAAGCAAAAATAACAGAACACCTGAAAAAGATTGTCAGAATGAGAGGAAAATTACAACCAGAGATACAACAATGTGCCTGAGTGTGATTAAAAGCACTATTTATACATTACTCAGTGAAGGTTGCATAATAAAATTACGCTCTCACTTCTGAAACGTCTTTAGAGCTAAGATGAGAATCTTCAGATTTTGGCCGATGTTGGAGAGCATTTTTTTAGATAGCATTATTACCTTGGATGTCACACAACTTTCACTATATGTTTCGCAGTATAACTGGAAATCTGAAGAGTGGAAACTGCCTGAAAAGATCTGTTCTAAGAAGATGATGTCATCAACAAGTCACTATAAAGCGCTCATGTTGACTGTGTTTTGGGATAAAAATGATATTGTTCGGGCTGCTTTTTGTAAAGAAAGTTGCGTTCGAATTAACAGCTCCTAATACTTTAAACTTATGCATGAAACAAGCTCCAAAAGAAAAGCAGGGTGTTTGAGCTCTATTGCTTACAAGAAAATTCTCACATTCAGATAAGTAAAGTTTTAATGTGTATGATTGAGATTTGTGCTTCCCAAAACTTCCGATAGTTCGGATTTGAGTCTGTCGGACTTTTACTGGTTTAATCACATCGTGAAATCCCTGTGACACTATTAGCTTGCATAAAAAACTATTTGTAAAATGCAGTGACACATTTTATGGATGAAAAATCTCATCATTTTTTCAAAATCACCTTTAAAAGCCTGGTTCCGCATTGAAAAAAAAATGTGTCGATACAAATGGAAATTATTTTGAGAAACAAACCCTTCATTACTAGGTTATTGTAAATGCTAAATATATTTGCGTTCATTTATTTATTTCTATATGAATCTCACTACTTATTGGGTGCATAATATACGTCGCGATAATAGTTCAATTGCTTTACTTTTTAACCTCAGCACTATTGAATTATCATTGAAGTAATAATCCATAGAAAAATGATTTAGCAAATTATAACATTTTGATTATCACAAGAAATAGACCGACCAAATATCAGTAGCTAATTATTTTACATATTTCAATTAAATTTAGAAGTAAAAAAAATTGTGAAGTTTACAATTTCATTTCTTCCATTTTTATCGCAAATTTTCAACACTGCCTTTTACAATAATTTTTAGCACCACAATTTGCGCTAAATAAGGAAAACCTTCATCTATAGTCGAAATGAAGATAAGTGAAATTTTAAATGAAAAATCAAATAATATGGAGAAATTTGTCAATAATTTTAGCAATAAGGATTAATTAATCATTTCTAATATTCATAATTACTTGAAATCAGCGCATTTATTACTGCTGCTAAGATTATTTCAAAATTTAAGATTACTGGTATTTACCCTCAGTTACGGTGTCTCGAAAGAACTCCAAATGATTGGATCCTGTAGTTTATTGGATTTTATTTGAAACTTTTGATAGAACAGCGGTTTTGATTAAACAAATAAAATCGAATATTTATTCATCAAATGTTAGAAAAATCGATAATAAGTTTAAAATTAAGATTTATCTGTAGGGGGAGGGGCCAGGATTTCTAAATTTTGATGTTGGTTTTTCCATTTCAATCTTTAGTGTCATTTACAAACTATCAATCGATAAGTCATCATCTCACTTGGTTTAATTGTATTTCCGGACTCTTTTCTCATATTTAGAGAGAGGATTCAGGGCTTCTGTCCTAAGGGTGAATATATGGTTACCTTAATCGCTCTTACTGTTAATTTTGTACTTGCGCATTCCGGTACTCACTTATCACGGAAATTACCCTCCGGTGAATTCCCTAAAATTAACAAAAGCGAAACTTTAAAACAGATTTCTGGATTTTATTATTGATTTTGACTTGGTTCTTTATCAGCATTTCAATACTATATATCGGGAAGTAAACATTTCGTTTGGTTTATTTGCTTTGCCAGCTTTGTGTGTTGGGGGGAGTGGGAGAGGATGGGTGACGACAATGAATTTTTCACGGAGCCTATTAAATTAAATAGGAAGAAACGTTTTAATTTTAAGAAAGCTGCCTGATGTTAAACAGAAATCAATATAAAAACTTGAAACAGGTCTATCATTAAAACTATAATAGTAAAGCATAAATGGAATAAATAAAAAGGACGTGAAACTCCCATAAAAACTAGTTCCAGTACCTATTTTTATGTTAAAATTAAGCTGGGAATGTTTTATAGATAATCGTAGAATTCTGTTTAAAAAAATGATAATGAATTGAAATTACTGCTATGGATATTATATTAATAACTGAAACAAATTTAATGATAAAATTTAAGCAATATTACGTAGTAAATATTTTTTAAGAAATTGAAATTAAGTTATTTAAATTTTAAATCAAAATTTCAAATATTCCTACATTCCATTGGCGGTAAAATTGGTGGAGGTAATTCGAAGCCATTAATAGACGTTGAATTTTTACTTGGCTTTTTACTTTTTTCTATTGGTACTTCTGTACTACTATACGATCCATTCAAAACCACTTTGTTATTTGAATCAATAGTATTTGATTTCAAACTATGAGTTTCTGATTTTTTAAGCAATGTATTTTGTTTTTTAGGTCTTCGTCTCTAAATTAATTTGTAAGTTTATTTTAGATAGATTCAATGTTATACTTTTTTTTTCTTTTTCTGTTTTGTTTCTTGGAGCATTTCCTGACACCACAAATGAAAGAAAAAATTAGGATCCGTATAAAATTTCATGCTTTGTTTATTATCATATCTAAATTTATCTAATTGATCTAATGCAGGAGGAGGTTCACATTGCTGATAGATTGTAACTATTGAATTTGGCATAGAATTTGTATTGAGCACTTGCTGATCAGCTTCCATTCGACTACGATAAGGATTCGCTTGCAGAGACATTAATCCAGTCATGAGATCATCTTCTCTTATTGCTGTTTGAGATATTGTTAATTTAAGTGTTTCAATTCTTTGATTAAGACGTTCACTGCGATTTGTAATTCCGATGAGCTGTTCAGTTAATTCGCTAAATATATCACTGGCTTGGAGACTAAGAGACGCCAACTGGCGTGTTAAATTACTTAAAGTAGCGTTGGCCACGTATTCCAATTCGTTATCAACTTCTTTAGGAACTATAACATTACTAACGTTCACAGGAGTAATAGCCCGTTTTGGTAAAGGCATACTTTAGATTACTAAAATATTGATAAAATTGAAAATCTTATTTTAAAATATATAGTCCAATGTCATATAAATATTTAAAATAAAATATTAATATAATAATTTGGAATTAAGACTATTTATTATTACAAATGTTAAAATTTAAACACAAAGTTTATTTTATTAGATATAAATAGATATCTATACTTACAATTAGTGTTTAAAAAACTTATATGGAAATTCATTTTCATTTTTTATCTCTATTTTTCATATCTTATTTTATAAATTACAGATTTGTATTATAAGAGATAAAAGATTATTTTTACAAAACTGTTTTTTAATTAAAATAGGACTCTATAATAAATTCTACAATTATTTAATAGTTAGACAAAATATTTTCACGTCTTAATGAAATTGTGTAAAATAAATATTAAAATCTAATTTCTAAAATTGTTAATTTTGTTGGAATCCAGGTCACGGCGAATTACTTTGTTCTAACACTGCCCAAGTTAACATGTTACATCAGTTATTTACAATATGAATGTAAAATAAATTCTTAATTTTCACAAATTAAACGTGGTTAATTTTGAATAGAAAATAAAACATGTAAAAATTTGTTTTTATAAAATTTATCATTTTTTGGTTGTTTAAAATTCTCAAAAAACGAAATGAGCAGAGTCAGTTTTTAATTTAAAATAAAGATTGTATCCGATCGTTGGGATTATTATTATTGTTAGATTATTCTGAAGACTATTTATAGATCTAATGAAATTAAATAAAACCATTATTTTGTGCATTCTTAAAACAGAGCCGCTCTTGTGGAACTATTTAATAGGCAATAAGGGATAAAATTATAAGATGTTTTGTTTATCATGGAAATAAAACATGGAAATGTTTTTACAAATATTATATATAGTTATAATCATTCATTACAATAAAAACTCAAGTATAAAGTAGGTAACTATATTTTAAGATCTCAAATATCTGCTTCATTAATATTCTAATATTAATGGGTTTCTAAGGGTGAAAATTTTCTGAGACTTATGGTTGTTACCCAGGCTACATATTCAAATATTTTAACTTACCACTCGTCATCCATTGCAAAACAACGCTGAAGCTGCTTTCTGGTGAGTGGACCGTCCACATAAAAAAGAGCGCTATAATTGACTGAAGGATTCACGGGTCCAACAATCTGCCCAGTAGAAGGCCTCTGCTCGATTTCCATTTTATGGTTCTATTCTTCTATCATATTCAAAAACCTAATTCGTCCTGTCATGAACTGAACCCCTGTGCAATTAATTTGCCTTACAAGCTTATTTTACCTTCGATTCGTAATCCCCAAAACTTACGTTCCTATGGTTCGTTTAACATTACTGTTGGGCAAAAACTGATAAAGCCCACATTTGTTTGAACAGCACGATAATGCCTGTGTGTTTTTGAGAGGGAAACTTAAATTTAAAAAGAAAAATGGAAAATGTAAAGAAAAATAAAATAAAAAAAATTAAATTAAATTTTTATACAAAAAAATGTAAAATTTAGAAAATAAATAAAAAGGAATTAAAAAATTTTAATTTTAGAATATTCTGGAAAATTCCTTGTTTTACCATATCAAAACACACACCGGAAATCGTGATATATAAGGCAATGCTGGTCGAGCAAAAATCACTTCCTTCTTTTTTAACTCTCTTTTAACTCTTTTTACTCACACTATTATTACTTGTTACTATTACTGTTCAAATTTTAAATTATTTTTATTCATTACGATTTACGGTTTCGGAAAGAAGACAAAAGTAAATCTTTGTTTTATTTTTATTTATTATTATTGGAAGTTTTATTTGTTTTTTATTAAAATGACAGGGATTTGTTGTTAATTGCGGAAACATAATTTTTTTTATTTTATGAAAAATAAAGTTTGGATTAAAATATTTTTTTTATTATTTTACGCTCGCAATAATTTGCTCTATAATTCTTTTTATTATCGAACCTCCATCACGAGGATTAAACTGAAAGGTCACCCTCAAAATTTATTTCTGTACACACCATAGCTTACAAGCACACAAGTGATTAAAATGAAATTTTTGTTACACCGGATCAAACCGGTGGTTAGCGGGGAACCTGTGGTGAAGGAAGTAGCTGGAACCGCTCAGTCAAAGGAATAATCGAATAATTGTGGTTTTTAGAAAACATTTTGAATTATTACCTCACAACCGATCACAAATAGCTATATTTGATAAAATCATTCCAAGGTAAGACCTAAGATATGTAATCGTCTGTCATCACATTCAGATCTTACATTATAAATATTGTTACAGATATCAATTTTTAACATCATTACCATAAGTTACCGAATTTAATATCAAAGTTGCAAAATTTTATGTTTATTTGTAAAACGGGGGTTGCCATACGAACCGTATAAATTAAACCACTTTATCTTAATTTTATATTAATCTTAAATCGGGACCTTAACTTTTCATAAAAATTATTATTATTATTATTTTTTTTTCCTGTCCAGTGTGATCATTGCCAGAGAAAAGGACATAGTAATAGTCTATGTTGGTTTAAAAATGAAGAGCAACGAAGTCCAAAGAGGATGTGGCCAGATTGGTTGAAAGGTAATGGTGGGAAAAGTTTTAGTAAAATGAGCACCAATAGTCAGCGAATTAATGATAATATACAGTGCTATAATTGTGGAAAGAGAGGGCATGTATCACGAAACTCTTTCGCAAGATCAAGATCTCCATCAACGTTACCGTCACCTCAAAGAGATAGAGTTAATTTACAAGGCCGAATTCAATGTCATTCATGTAGAAGTTATGGACATATGGCGAGGTCATGTCCCAGGAATAATGAGAGATTTCAAAAGCCAATCTTAAAGAAATTAGATTCCAAAGTGACAAATCACAAGCAGACAACGTTGCTTTTGTGCAGCCAGATAATTCTAAAAATAGAATTGAAGACGAAGTGAAGACGAAGTGAAACAAATGAGTCGACGTTTGGATCGTTTAATATGCAAGTTTGAATCTGATGAAGAGACGGATAATCACATTATGTATGAGCCGCAATCAGAAACATCAGACACAGAGTTGAGAAGAATGATGATTAAATATGATCTGCTAAGCGAAAAGGCAATAATGATTATGTCGAGGATTAATAAATTAATAGAATCGAGAGCAGCGGAAACGTCTAAAATAATGACATCATTACTGGAATTGAGTCAGATGTCACTGAGTGTACAAAGATTGAAAAGTTTAATTGAACTGTGTGCTGATTATTATGAGGTGAATTCAAAAGATAGAGATGAAATAACAAATATAATGAAAATATTTGGGAAAGCGTTCAGAGAAAATAAATGGTTAGATTTTATTTTTATTGATGTTGTAGATGAAAGTAGAAATAGTGTGATCTGTATTCGTTGTGAAATAGGAGATTATGTTAAAGATTTAAAAGATAGATTAAAAGAGAATAATGGAAGACAGATAATAAAGGTGAAATTTAAGAATAGATATATAGAAGACGATGAATTTTTAATAGATTGTGGTTTTATACCTGGAAATAAAAATAAATTGCAGGTTGCGTGTATGATTATTGAAGAAGTAGTGGAAAAGAGTGATTCACAAGAAATAACAAGAGACTTAAGAGATGCTTTATGTGATTGGGATGGAGTTAAAATTTCGGAGAAATTAAAATTAATTAATAAAATAGAACTAAAGGAAAAGACTAAACTAGAAATAGTAAACATAATACTATGATATTTATATGATATTTATGATATTTATATGATAAATCGAGGTATGGAGAAAAATTGAAATGTTTGTTGCGAAGATTTGGTAGAGAATTAAGAGAAACTGGAATGGAATTAAAACCATTTATTATAGCAATAGATTATGAAGATTGTGGAAAAACAGAGTATATAGAGGAAAATTGGTGTACAAAGGTTCAGAAATTATGAAAAAGAGCTGCAAACCGAATAGGAAAAGACGGAATGCGATTGTGGATTTAAGCCACAGGAATTAAATGAAAACGGATACCTAGATGCCGATGGAAGGGCAGGGTATTTAGTAAATTGTGTGATAGCAATAAAGGAACATAAAGTAGACTCAATGAATAATTCGGAGAATTCAAATACAGATATAGAGGACGATAACGTAAACTGAATAGAACAAGAAAAAGTAGATGAAATTTTCAGTGATAAGGAAGGAAATGAATCGAATAATAAAATTTAGGTAGAACATTCGGAAAAACAAGAAATTTTTGAGGCACCAAGAGGTGAAATAAATAATGAAATAATTGTTAGGAAACCTAGAACTTTATACGAGATAAAGCAGAGTTTAGTTAGAATTGAACAGGAAGTTGATGAAACAAAAATAATATTAATGGGCTTGATTAAAGCATTATATCCGATGTTTGAAATAAAAATGGATTTAGAGTATGAGTTAGGAAACATGTTAACTGAAATGAAAAACAGACTTTCAAATGTCGTGCAAAGATTTGGAGAAAACGATAAATTTTGTGATAAGAAATTAATTGAAAATTTGACTAAAAATGGAATTGATAAAGAAGTAATGTTAACAAGTTTAACTTATATGGTTTTAGAAATTGGAGCTCATGCGATAGTAGAAACGGATAATTTGGAAAATTTGGTAGATGGAGCGGCACGAATCTCAAATGAATATTTTATAGAGTGGGTTAAAAAGAATGGAGGTTGGAAGAAGTTAAACAATGATCTTACAGTAAATGAAAGTGATGAAGTAAAGTTACCATACAAACTGTTAAATGGGAAGGATAGCCCCTGGCTAAAAAAAAAGATGATATTTCCATGGGCAATAGTTATGCTCTTAATTTTATGTACAATAACACAAGCTACAGGTATGACAGCTTACGATTGTTCCCAAACAGAAATAGGGAAAATTTATTCGGTTGTGGACATGTCAGAACGTCTGGATGCATACCCAAAGCAATTGAAAGTGGAAAATGATGTAAAATATTATGTGTATCAGAAATCTGATCTACGGCGAACTAAAGTTAGAGAATGTATTGTGAAGCGAACTACTTTTGTATTTTTCTGTGGTAAATGGAGCCACACGTCACTGATAAAAATGCACACTATTCAACAACTAGTAGAGGTAAGGCCAGAAAACTGTTTAACTGCGGTTGAAACAGAGGAGTTTAAAATCAGCCCGGAAATTAAATTGAAAGCAAAAGTAAATCACAGAATAAGAGAGACAGTTGTTGTAAAGGAATAATACAACAAGATGGAACGTGCGAAGGAGAGCCATATAAAGTGAATGGGAAAATTATTAAACAATCAGTGGTGATTGAAGAATATCTGACAGAATTGAGAGAATTTGAAAGATTTTTTGATGATGAAACAAGAAAACTTCAAACGCATCCGTTTTGTAATATGAGACAAAGTAATTGCCAAACCGGAGAATCCATTCTAGTATTTGATGTTAAAACTAATGTATGTAATTTAGCGCATTTGAAAACTATGACTTTCAAATAGTTAAGTGGAGAACAGTTTAGAGAAAGCCCGGTAATTTTAATATAAATAATTAAATCGAATTTCACAGTCATGTCGACTCCAGCATGGACGAGGAAAACCACACCAGTATTAATGTCGACATTACCAACAGATAGTAAGCGTTTTATAAAAAAGAAGGCTACCAATAAATGTGGGCAAATGGTTTATGCAACAAATTACAGAGGTGTTTACGTATCAAAAATGGTGGTGCATGAGGCGAAAACTAAAATACACACAAATGATATTAAACTCACTCACTATTTTAACAATAAAATTGTTTATTTGTAGCATTTTAGTCAAAACATTATAGAGAACATATATCGGGAAATGATTTTAAATGATTGTAAATTGAATAAAGAAATACTTAGAAACAGGATGGTAATGGCCATTACAAATCCAAACTTAGTAGCACCTATGCTAATATCAGAAAATGGTGTGTTTGCCAGAATCTTCGGAGAGGCCCTATATAGATACAAATGCAAAGCAGTTACAGTAAAAATTATGAAATACGAAAAATGTACAAATGAATTGCCGGTGAGTATAAACGGAAAAATGCGATTTATGGAACTCATAACAAGAATATTACTGGAAGAGCATACTAAGCTAAAAATTCTTCGATGCAATAGATTGCTTGCTCCATTATATCATTTAGCACAGGATTCATGAATAGCATTACCAGATTACCGAGGAGTGCAAACTCCAGATAAATTTATATTAACAAATCTAAAATATCTAGTAAATTTTACATCCTTAAATAAGATGGCACAAATGGGTTTCTATTCAAGCGAGAACATCGAAGAGGCTCAAAGAAATTTGTTATTTCCATCAAAAAATGAATGTGTAATCTCAAAAATGATTGATACAATATTGCCTAACGAGGAAGGTAAAGTCAATTATGAATACTTTCTAACACCAGATCCCTTTAGAAAGGCAACATATAAAACGAAGAAAAAGATCTAAGGCGAATTCATGTTTTTAGGACAAGCATGCGCAGGATTAATTGTATTCTATGTTGTAATCATAAAAATAAAGGTAATAATGTCGCAAATATTATCGCCTCATAGAATATACGTAATATCAGGATTGTCATGGGAAATGATTATTGGTTGTTTTCCACATTTAGCGAGTATTTCATTAGTCATCATCAATATAGAGAAATGCAATAAATAATCATTATTAATATTTCATTAGTACTTTTCTTGAGTGATGGAAAATATTGGTCACGAGGCATCTCGTATAGGTCAAGTACCAAGGAAGCGAAGCTTCCCTGGGACTTGATCGAGATGAGGAAAAATCATTCTATTTTATTTTTCATTAATATTGGTTTAGTATTAAATAAATTGATGAAAATTCAAAAAATAAAAATAAGTCATATTATTCGAATAAAAAGAATATTTCGATACATTTTTAGACCTAAATACTACAGGTGATAACCTATAAAAATTCAATACAATAGCACCTATCCTATATCTTTTAAACATATAAAAATAATGATAAAATAATAATAGTATAAAAAATAAAAAAAACTTTTCCTTACTTCGGAATGAAAGATTTCCATAACAATTTCTGGGAAAATGGCATTAAATTGTGTAGATCTGGCATCGACTTATATAGAGGGGGGTTTACACGCTTGTTTTTTTGATGCGATAAAACAAAACGCTTACACGTTTTTACCATATTTCATCACTTTTCCCCTAGTTGTCAGATTTTCATGATTCTTTTTTGTTAGAGTTTCTAATTACATTTTAAGCTTAATTCTCATATTTATTTTTTAGAATATAAGCGTTTTCTATAAATTTGGAGCCAATTTGATGAAATAGGTTAATTTTACTAAAATTTAATGTTTTTTGATTCTTTTTAAATGTTTTTAGTTATTTTTTATATATTTTTTGTATTTTTCTACTCTTTTTTTTCTACTTTTTGTATTATTTAATGCTAAATATGCTATTTTTGATGATTTTTCGTCCATCTGCATTTTGCGCGTCCTAATTTTATCGGATGTCGTGCCAGATAAACAATAATTCAAAAATATTTGTTTTTGCCCAACAGCAGAAAGACTCACCATTTGCTAGCATTGCATTCGTTAAAACATATTACTAACGTCCATTGTAGTGGATGCCTAGTAGTAACATCTTTGTTATTCATATACTAGATAGTGATCTGTGGAATGTTCCTATTTAAATGAAGCTATATCTTGCGGCTCTCAATGCCCATTACTGTTTATTATCACATAGGTGTGTTGGGCCAGAACACAAACGGCCTTGAAAATTGTTTAAATGCATCAGTAATACAGCAAGAAAACCCAGCACCAAGATAATTTAAAATATAACATACAACACCAACTAAACATTTTAAAATCTGAGAGAAAATAAATAAATATAAAATCAAAAACATAAAAGTAAAATAAAATAAATACAAAATGCATCAAGAACCGCACGAAATCTACATAAAAAATAACATAATAACAAGGAAATTTGACCGTAAAATGATCATTTATAAAAAAGAAAAAAATTAATGAATTAAATGAATAAAAATAAAATATTTTTGGATGAATAAATTTAATTAAAAATGTTAAAAATAAATTACCAATTTAAATCAAGAAATTAATAAAAATTTAATTTAGGTAACACAAATAATTTCAAGGTCGAATTTTGTTTAATCGCAATAAAATTAACACGCAAGGTTAAGGCCAAATCATAGGTATATATACTGATGTGTTTTGACAAAGTTTCAGTCTTATTTTTCAGAGAAAAAGTTTCTAATATACCTCGAGTTAGTGTGGATAACTAGCTGAGACCCGTGCATTCAGCCAATTAACACTGATAAGTGTTTTGACTGAACACGTTAACTCTCAGATAGTGCACGGATATTGATTTATATGATGTTACGAATTAATGACAAGTTGATTTTATGCCAATTTATTTGATTGATACTACGCAAATTTGCGAAGTATTATGAATTATTGACAAGATTATTTTTTTGCCAATTTATGCGAAAGGTTATGAATTAATGACATGAATTGTGATCAAGATGATTTTATGTCAATTTGCAGGACGAATTTATGTATGCCAAATAAATATTTTAAAGCCACAATTTTGTGCATTGAAACTTTTACTCAACTGATACGGTAAAACTTATTTATTATTTCCTTTTTTTTTGGCCCACAGCCAAAACATATCGCAAGACAGTAAAATAAAACACACTATCGAACTGTGTAAGTGCGTGTACAATCGTCAGTAGTTCGTGCCCGTGAAGGCTCCGGCGTGAGAACGCAGGAGCTCGAACGTCAATATTATCCGTATATAGGGGAAATTGAAAGGTAAGGGATTAGTTTTGTGGCTGCTCCTTCATCATCCGTTTCCTGAAAATTAGACCTAAAAATCACTAATAACAATCGGCTAAAAATCACTAACACTGAGTAGTCCAATGGGCACTCATTAACTATGAAATGAACATACATAGATCTTAAGGACAAAGAGAGGGAATGGATAGCGGGGAAAATTGCGAAATCGTTGCAACAGTTAAAACGAATAGCCATCGGAAAAAGATTAATTCGAACGACCAAAATCATGAAAAATAATGTTTTTAAATAATATATAAGAATTAAATAAATTATGTTGAATTGAAACGGAAAATATGGGCAGAACGCTGAGCAAATTTTCAGAAATAGTTAAAACATTTATCATAAAAAAACTGTAAAATAAGGGCGGAACGCTGCTCAAATTTTCCGAATTGATTAAAATACTTACAGAAAATAGTAAAACAAAAGTGAAATGTTGTTCGATTGTTAGTATAATATTCTCTTGAAACCACAAAATGAGGGCGGATCGCTGCTAAAATTTTCCGAATTAATTAAAATACTTATCGAAAATAGTAAAGTAAAGGTGGAATGTTGTTCAATTGTTAGTATAATGTTCTTATAAACTGTAAAATAAAGGCGGAACGCTGCTCAAATTTTCCGAGTCAATGAAAATACTTTATTGAAAACTACAGAATAAGGATAAAACCGAAAAATAAGGGTGGGACGCTGCAAAAATTTTTCGAATCAACAAAAATACTTTATCGAAAACCGGAAAAATACAGATGGATTACGGCTAAATTTTTATAAAAGAAAAATATTTCTTAAAGCTGAGGAATAAGGACGAATCCCTACACAATAATTTGTTAATAATATTGATAATAATTATAATAATTATAATAATAATAATAATAATAATAATAATAATAATAATAATAATAATAATAATAATAATAATAATAATAATAATAATAATAATAATAATGATAATAATATAATAATAATAATAATAATGAGGATAATAATAATGTTGGGCCAGAACGTAAACGGCCTTGAGGAATGTTTAAATGGATCAGTAACACACACGCAAATATAACATGCAAGTTTAAATAAACCTATTAAAACATCAATTAAACCCTATCAAATATGAGAAAAAGAGAATTAAATATAAATTAATAAACATAAAAATAAATTAAAATAATAACAAAACGCACCAAGATTCGCACGATACCAACACAAACATAACAAGAAAACACAACAAATTCGACAAAATCGAAAAATTAATAAAAGTTCATGAAAATGAAACTTAAATCAAAAGATTTGAATTAGTAATAATTCGATAAAAATTCTAAATGAAAAATTATTAAAATAAATTGAAAAATAATAAAATTAAAAAATAGAATACACTAGAAAATAACAAGGTCGAATTTTGTTTTACTGCATCAAATTTAACATGCGAGGTTAGGGACAGAAAATAGGTATAAATACTGATCCATTTTCACATTAAATTTAACCAAAAACCGTTTTTCGAAACACACCATTTTGAACTAAATTGTTTAATTTTGTTTAAAGATCTTAGGTGAGAAATATTTATTTTGGAGCCCTCTCTCCACAACGCATCCTTGCAACCTCGGCAGAGCTCTGCTTGGATGTCGGCGTGGGGGGAGAGGTATTTTTATTTTATTTTATGCAATATTATGAAATTTTTATTTTATGGATTGACATGGAGGGTAATTTATGTTTATTTGTTTATACTTAATAAATATTATTAATATTGATAAACTGTTTTTCTATGTTTAATAAATAAATAATTCTGTCGAAATTTTTCCGGCCCACAGCCAATACATATTGCAAGATAGTAAAATATACATAGTACAGATTTGTGTAAGAGCGTGGAAAATCACCAATGATATGTACCCGTGAAGACTCAGCGTGCGGAACGCAGGGGTCGTAACGTCAATATTATCCGTATAGAAGAAACGAGAAATAAGGAAGAAGTCCCTGGCTGCTTCCTCGTTCCTCATTTCTGTAAAATCGACCTAAATTTATTTTACACACGGCTCAAAATCATCACACCGAGTAGTCCAGTGGGCACTCAGTAAATATAATATAAACACAATGTGCGCCTAAGGTCTATTAAAGGGAAAGGGTACGGGAATAAATGAAATTGAAATCGTTGATACAGCTAATTCCGTGTTAATATTTTGAGATAAATTAGATAAAACTTATTGTTAAAAGTAAATTAAATTCATGTTGTAAATAAATTAGATAAAACTTATTGGTAAAAGTAAATTAAATTCATGTTGTAAATAAATTAGATAAAACTTATTGCTAAAAGTAAATTAAATTCATGTTGTAAATAAATTAGATAAAACTTATTGCTAAAAGTAAATTAAATTCATGTTGTAAATAAATTAGATAAAACTTATTGCTAAAAGTAAATTAAATTCATGTTGTAAATAAATTAGATAAAACTTATTGCTAAAAGTAAATTAAATTCATAAGTTAGATAAGACTTATTGCTAAAATAAATTAGCAGGCGTTAATAAATTCATTAATTCAAGGGTTAATTAAAGAACTAAAGTAACTATTGATGGTAAGTAACGAAAAGTAAAGTGTTTCATGGCTAAAAGTTAAAGTAATTATTGGGTAAAAGTAAATCATGACTTAAGTGATCGTATTAGAATAATGATAGCAATTTCCTTAATTAAATTATTATACTTCGTTTCGATAAGATTAAAATAATCATCAAGCAAGAGCGAGTAAGGTATTGCGTTAATCAAAGTCAATCATTGATAAAAATTGAAGTAATTGCCGAATTGAATTCATCGACCTCAAATAACGTATCAATTATAAGTACAGTAATCCACGGACTTCAAGGCACAGCAACCCGTTAACCAGAAGTAAAATAATTCATAGATGGGGAGTAAGGGGTTAAAAGTGAAGCGATGTATCAAATTAACTAATTGATTAAAGGAAAAGAATCCTAAAGGGAAAATAAGTACGAATATACTAACAATTTACTAAAATAGACAGGTAATAAAATCATCGTTACGGGAACTAAGGTCGTAATCGTAAAGCAAATTAATACCGCTAAAAAGAATCGAAATTACCATGAAATTGCCGATTATTTTGCTAAAACGAAATAAAATTGACGAGATGAATTCAATTTGACAGTAACATCTAAATTGAAAACCCACTAAAACTTCAAAATCAGACGAAAGCCAAATATTAACTTAATTTAAAATGAACAAAAAATCAAATAACAAAAAAAAATGTAAGCAATGGGAATAGTAGTCAAAGTTTATTTTCACATTACGTAAAGTCCAAATATAAAACGTTTTTATTAATAACAAAACACTGAAAAACTCACCGCCGACATCAAAGTTCGATAATAACCATAAAATAATCATAAACATCCCGACGAAACGATGAATGAAAAACTCCACATGAGAAAGATAATAAACTTCAGATACATGAGATGGCACAGTATTGAGAAGGAGTTCCCGAAAGCTACGGTGGATTGTAAGAGTCTTTCTTCTAAGTATACCGATAAGAGCATCCAAATGAACGACAATATTAAAATTCCGAAATTGATTAAATCGATTAAATCGGATACGTCAATCAAAATTGCTCTAAAATTAAGTTGATTTAAGTAGAATAAACAAAGTATGACCTACCACGACGAAATCGTCGATTCCAAATTTGACCAAATTACCGGACGTCCTGTCGATCGTCGACATTACGATTAAGACGAACCGGTCATTTAACGGAAACGCACCGTTACAATGATAAGCCAAAATCGATTTTTCTCATCGCCGTATACGAGAAGTGATAAAATCATTAAATTCACCGATTCAACATACCATTTTACCCGACCTCAAGATAAATAAGGACCTCGCATAAATTAAATTTTTTGTAACTAATTCTCAACCAATTAGTCCATCATGACTCGCAAATCCGATGGCGACGTTCCCAAACATTAGGTCAAGTTGCCAAGTCATCCTACCTTTTGATTGTTGTCCTTTAAAGATCCAACGACTAATTAGACACAATACAAATATGACATTTTAATCATGATGGGTCTTGTTAACTTGTGATCAAAATGCTGACCTGAGATACCACGTAAAATCTAGTGTGATGATCATCGCAAGAGGAATTTACAATATTGTTTGACGCAGAACGTAGTCCACTATTAATAACCATTACGCCAGTTCTTTCAAACTCTAAGGAGGTAAACGCCCTTACGACCAACGTGAATAAATTCTTCTATACTTCGCATCTAATGGTTTATTCATAATATCGTTTCAGATTATGCCAGTCGATTGGACTACATCACCAGCAACTAGCGGAAAACACCTGAGGCGGGCACCAAAAGTCGCAGACACCATAGACAAACTTCGACCACAGTGGTCACACCCTACCACTTGGAGACTATTGGGCCTCGAAACGGACCCGTGCGGACTCGCCGGTCAACAATATCCCGCCGAAGAGATATACGAGCATGCTCGGAACCTCCTCACCCAGTGGGAAAGGGTGCAGGAGCAGGTGGACCTCAATGTGATAAAAGCCCGGATGTACCTCGCAAACGTGGAGGAGGACATCCGCGTCGGGCGTATTGCGGAGGCATATCCACCTCGCCCAGTCCGCGATACCCGACGGCCCTATACGGTGGCGGCTCTAAAGAAAAGCCTGAAAAGACATTTCCCCGAGGAATAGATTCGATAGTTACAATATGCATGTCGTAATTGATTTAAAAATTAAATGTCGTTCGTGTTATTTCTCCTTATAGATAGATTTGTTCCATAAATTTTGTTTAACTGAATAAATTATGATCTAATTAAGTCCATAGGAAATTAAAATCCTCTCTTTTGTTATAGTGATGTCTTCCCTACAAATCCTACAAACTGAACTGGATCACGCGAGGCGGTCAAACGCGGATCTGCTCGCCCAAATCATCCAATTGACCCGAGAAACACAGCAGATAAAGGCAACATGGTCAGATCCAGCAAAAACGAGAGCTGTCTACCACCGACTCACGGCGGCACAGAAAGGCTGGGCGGAAGAGCGACAGCTCAATCAGAGCCTGCGCACTCAAATTCGAGGACTAGAAGTCGCCCTAGCAGTCTGCCGGGAGGGGGAAGCGGTAACATATCCGCTCGTCTTCGCCCCATCCCAGATGCCGCAGAAAAGTACTCAATCAGCGGAGCAATCTGTCACTCCAGTAAATAATCGTCGGCCGGGACGTAAGGAACGTGCCCGACGGCGAGCAATCCAGCTTCAAACCCACTAACTCGTAAATGCTGCGTGTATTGTTGATTCGAATAGAGTAGTCATAGTCCTAGTTGATTTGTTTCTTTGATACATTGTATGCCAGCGTTATCATAAATATTCGCATCACGTCACCGAATCTTCGTCTCATCTTTTCACAGTCAAATACGAACCTGATCTTGAATTTCTACAAGGGACAGAGCAAAGCGAGCATAGGTCTTCTATCGACAGCTCGTGAACCCGAGGGTTGTCCGAGCAACTACAGTACTAGCAATAATACTCAATTTTTGCGGACAGTCCACCACTTGAACACATTACCAACGTTGCTTAGAAACGGGTGCCAAGTGGCAGTTAGAATCATTTTGTATGGCGTTACTGGGGTAATCACAAGGATAAACAAATAACGAAACCCTGTAACCCACCAATAATAAAAATAATGATCATGGTACCTATAATAGTATTGATAAAAATTATGATGATAATAGTAGTAATAATAATAAATATAATGGTAATTAGAGTAATAAGAATAATAATAAATGTAATAGTAGTAACAATTAATAAGGGCAATACAGATAATGGAAACAATGATAATACTAGTATCACTAATAGAGAACATTGTAGATTTAATAGGGATAAGGGTAAGAGAGCTAGTGTGTGAATATTTAACATAACAAAGGGTGTACATGCCATAGAATAATCATCAACACGGACGACGATAAGAAGGACTATGGGAATGGACATAACAATGAATGATATGAGAGTATAGGTTAACCTTTGAAAGAGATAAGAGAATAATGGGACCTAAAAATCGAAATCGAGCACAGGCCTTCTATCGGCAGCTCGTTGGACCCATGGATCGTTCGGTCAATTATAGCATTAGCAATAGCGCTCACTTTTTGCGGACGATCTACCCACTCGAACACAGTTCCAACATTGCTTAGCAACGGGTGCCGAGTGGCAAGCGAAAGATATTTGTATGGGGTTGTCTGGGTAACAACCATATAGTTTCCAAATATTAACACCCAGAAACCCACCAGGTGCTTGCAATTTGTAGCGATTTTTGATATTTTTTCTCAACACGTGCCATACTTTACGTTATATTAATTGGTGCATTTTTGTGGATTTTAATTGAACTTCTTGTGAGTGTGAATGTATAGACTATTAGCTCATTTAAACAACCAAAAAACGTTTCTGCACAAAAATGATGCATTCAAGACTTCGGGTTTTAGCCAAATAATATCACAAAATACAAAAAGGCAACACAATCTTAAAGATTCCATGAAAATTCTGAATTTATTTTACATCCAAATGTTTAACTTCTGGTTAAATATAATATATTATTAAAATAAATTGATACTGAATTTATTTACCTAATTTCATGACAAAAAGATTAAAAGTTTAATTATTTTAGCAGCATATAAAAGGTTTGTATTTTATATCTGATTATAAAAATTATTTTCATATATGCATAGATTTAATTAAAATTAAAAACTGCTTATAATTTAACTAATTTATTAAATTAATATATTTGCCTAAACAAGTTTTAATATCAATAAATTTATTTACAATATGTGACCACTTTTTGTTTAAGTTCTATAAATAAATATTTTGTTGATATAATGGAGATTACATTAGTTGTCTAACTTTAAAATTTAATGTATTATTAAATATATACTTGCTAATTATTCAACGTTTTCTAAGATGGCATTAAGTTGTGCTGCTTTTAAAACTGAAACAGAAGAACAAAAAAATCGCAAAGAATCCAATAAGCGGATAGAAAAATGTATTGAAAAAGAAAAACGATCTTTCAAATCTACTCATAGGTTGTTGCTATTAGGTTAGTATTAATTTATAATAATTTGAAAAATTTAAAAGTTTATTAAAGTCATTAAATTAATATTTAATTAGCAAACTTTTATAATTTTTTTTATTTCAACTGTATTTATAAATATAAGGTGCTGGAGAATCAGGAAAGTCAACTATTGTTAAACAAATGAGAATTTTGCATATAGATGGATTTTCCAACGAGTAAGGGGTTCAATAAAATTATAATATTCACTTTTCCTCTTATTAGAGAGAAGAAACAAAAAGCTGAAGATATTCGAAAAAATTTAAGAGATGCCATATTGGTAAATAAATAATAATACAATAAAATTTGACCTAGATAATACAGACAATCACCAGTGCCATGAGCAATATCAATCCTCCTACAAAATTAGGTAACCCGGAAAATCAAAAATTTTTAGATTATATGCAGCATACAGCATCAAAACCAGATTTTAGATATCCGAGTGTGAGTTTAATACCATGTAAATTAATTTTATTATATTTTAAATCAATTAGGAATTCTATGAATATTGTGCAGTATTGTGGGCTGATAAAGGGGTGCTTGAAACATATGAACGTTCAAACGAATATCAACTAATTGATTGTGCAAAATAGTAATCAATTCCTCCATTGAAGTAGTGATTTATAAATGCTTTAGCTTTCTAGACCAGGCTTTGATATTAGGACAGCAAAACTACACACCCACAGAGCAGGTAAAATCTGACTAAAAATTAATTTATTACTTTTATTTCAATATTACATTTTTTTCAGAATATTTAATTATTTACGTTAGATTTACTTGAAATATAATTTTAAGACTTATAAATGTTTAATGACAATTTAAATTTGACAATACAGTTCATCTATTATGTCAATTTAAATTGAAAATTAGGAATTGTTTAGAAACAATTTCATGGATTTTCATAATTTTGGATTTTACAGTATTTTATTGAAATAAATTAACAAATATTGATGAAATGAATGTAACTATGGTAAAATAGAGAAATATTGGGTGGCGGCAGAAAATTGTTAATAACCAACCGCTTTCGTTTATATATCGAACTATAACCTATAGGATATTCAAGGGATAATTGACAATCACTAATAATTAATAAGTGTAAATAAATAATGTGTTGAATATATTTGCAATAAAGGATGAAAATATTAGATAACTAATAGTTAATTTTTATTTTCAAAAACAATTAATTTGTTGATTAAAATAAAATTAATGTTTAAAACGATATAATTCCATATAAATTTTTATTTATGAAAAATTAGAATAAATATCACTTAACGCAGGATCGCAAAGGGAAAATGTACGAAATATTCACTTAAAACCAGCATTTATTAATTTCTGATTATCGTTCTCATGAATAAATGGGAAAATTATAATTCTTTCATGTAACTCATCGTATATTTCCACTCGAAAATAATATTGACAAATAGTTTTGGTTATGTATAATATTCAAGTAGAGACGCCGGTTAACGTATTTCCCTGATACATGTATCGTATAACGACGAAGACTCTACGATTCCAAAAACCTCAAAATTGCCAGTCATCGGCATTGTTAATAGAAAAATAGCCTGACATGAAAGGATTAAGGATCCACAAAGACTAAAATGACTTTAATTTCATGCTTAGCATTTTCCAACATAAACAAACTAAAAAGTTTAATAATTTCATTTAATAAAATTGTATTGATCAATGTTACCTATTGAAATATTTTATAATAAACAGTAATTCTAAAATTGACAAAATACATGAATTAAAAATCATGTCAACTCTAATGCTCAATATATCAAGGGCTGATGTTAACTTTTATGGGCTGGGTTAAAAAATAGCGTGGGACTAAAAACTAATACGTTATTTATTTTGTTATAAGTACATTATGTAGGATTATCGAGTATTTAGTTGTTATTTAATAATATATAAATTCAAATTCACTTTAAGTTGCAATAATTACAAAAATAAAATTCCTAATTTTCTGAAGATGCTGAAAAATTGTATAATAAAATATAAAACTGTCGAATTAAAGCAATATTTTTGGATCTTGTATAATGATTTCAGCTTCATGAAATCAAAATACAAGCCTAGAAATTTACTTTTTTTAAATCTTAGTAGAAACCTCTAAAAATGGCTAATAAGTAACAGTACATAAATGGCGTCACGCAATTTTAGACTATATTTGATAGCTTTCTCTCGCCATACGTCATCACAAAGAGTTATTACCACTCAGATGTTACATCACATAGCTCTATTCCCCCTTAGAAAATATTACTAATGCGTTCAGTGATAAAACAATGAAATATAATGGTAAACTTATCAAACTGTAAATAATTAAAAAATTTAAAACGTGTTGATGTAATGTAACGCCACATTTCTAAAACACGCCCGCCTCATTATCACAAGTCTTGACAGATTTGTGACCCTTTTTAGACGCGTGAAGTCATTATGGATAATACCAAACTATATGATTTCTGAAACTCAACGCATCTTCTATTCAATTTGCACATCAACTTGTATTATAAGAGCTGTAACTGATTGAAATAGCGTATGCAATCATTATAATAACACGTGTATTTTTTTTACTGTTAGTTGGTGATTTTCTAGTAGGTTGAATGGTGGGAGTTTGCTTTGTCAGTCATTAAGTGAAAGGGACACATTGATGAGTTCCGTAGCTTAAAGTGAGCGTATTTATAAGTTGCAGTCATTATAAAACACAAGCTGGGTTTCGAGTAATGAACTAAAACCCACAGCCCGCCGGCAATGTCTATATCACAAATACTTAAGCTAACTGGAAACAGTGTCAAAAGTCTTCAACTTCTAGCCAAATTTTTAACCTGGTGTAATTTATTATTATTTGCTCCTATTGCAACCGTATTTGGTGAATAATGGTAATTTTAGTGCTACTCCTACTTCGGATTTAAATATTTTTAAACGTTAACTCCTTTTTTCAAAAATTTTAAATTAAATTAATTGACAATTAAAGATTTTTCAATCAACCTTTATTTAATTTAAACAAAAAAAATTTAATCCAAAAGCAAACTTCCAAATTTTTATTTTAAATAAAATTTTTATATCAATTTAAATTAAAACAATTTTAAAATACAATTCAAATAGCTTTTATTTTTCACTTTCATATAAATTATAAACACTAAGATCTCAAGCAGAATTCTCTTGTATACATAAGATTTAGCAGACATTGAGATAATGGAATATAAAGAATGAAGATTAAGAATATAAAAAAGTGACAATAACAAAACAATAGATAGAAATATGTGTATTATATAATAACATTTTTTGTTTCACGTGCAATGTTAAAAAAAAGTAGAGTCATGAATATATTTTGTTACTCCTTATAAAGATATTGTTTCTATTCGATATTCCTACTCTTACTCCTTTAAAGATCCCTCATTCCTACATCCCTGCCATGATTATAACCATATACCAGTCAATTATCCGAAAATAAAAAATCAAATTTGAAAGTAGAAACTTCCACAAATTAAAATTATTTTAATAAAATAAACTCTTTGAAGTTGAATTATTGTAATCAAATTAAATTATTTTCATTTTAAAAATTTTTGTCACATTGAAAATAAAAGTCTTATCTGTATTGTCTAATTTTAGATCTAGTGATTCAGTACCTAAATTTGAATTATTGCTTAAAAATAAAAGTATACCAATAATCAGAGATTTTGAGAACATATACGGGTTCATTTGAAATTAAGACAAAGATAATAATGAATTTTGAAAAAATAATTTTTCACGAACAGTCATTAACTATTTAGATAATAATAATACAAATTTTAAAATATTTTTTATTTTTGGAAATTTATGAGCTTCTGAAAAATACACAAAACATTCTCAAAGAAATTCTTCAGTTTCTTTATTTAATTCAAAATAATTTCAAAATCCTTTTAAATTGAAAAGCAAATTAAATAATTGTATATAGAAATCAAACAAAAAACTCAGGAAATATTTATCTACGTAATAGAATAAATTTTCGGTCTAATGTGGATAAATTGATTTAATTATTACTATTGAAATAAATTTTAAATATAATACATTATAATATTTGACCTGAGTCTAAATAAAATACTCATCCCTATTACTGGACCTACCAATAATCAATAACAATTTTAACAATTACAAAAATTATATTCAAAATATTTAAATATATCAGATTCATTTAAATATAATATAAATGGTTTAAGAAAAATTTCGCTATAAGATCTTGTTAAAATTTTTGATATTTTCATTTCTATTTTTTCATAGTTGCTGAAAATATCTGATATTTCATCCTTAAAATGCATTCATATGCATTCGGTACAAATTTATTTTCGATTCTATGGGGCATGGATCCCTATGGGAAACCCATCAAGTGTTAGTAAACACAATCGAAACTCTCAAATAGATTCTTGGACGATGTATGCTTGATTTTTCCTTTTCAACTTTTATCTTTTTAAAATATATATTCCTTTCGCATTTTTTAAAAGTTATACCTCTGCTTTCTTCGACCATAAATTCTAGCATTGTTGAGTTGACATTTTATATAGAGGATCTCTCCTCAACATCTTATTGGTTTTCATCATTTGTTTTTTACCGCTTCGGTGGTTCCTCGGGAAAAATATCTAAACTAAATTGAATTTGGAGGTCCTTAGTTACCCACATAATAAAATTGATTTTCGGAGATTTTCTCCATAATTTAATTTACTTTGTTTTCGTCATTTTAATTAATAAATTTATTTATTTTTTTAATAACTTACTAGGAGTCCTAAATTAATTTTAGATTATTATTTTTGTAATCGTCTCGTCGGTGGCATCGGTACATACCTATCAATATTTCACGGGTGAAATACTGAGTATTGAAATTAATTATTTTATTTTCTGATTTTGTCAAATTATTATAATTTTTGTAGAATTGTGCAACCCTAACACACACATGTTTAATGATTTTTATTTTCTTTTATTCAATACATTTCAATTTATGAAATATTTATCTTTCCATGCATTAAAGAGAATATAATTAAAAATTCATTTTTTCTAATATTTCATTGATTAAAGTTCCGTACAGGGTGTGTAAATCTTTCACTTATGGATATTTAAAATAAATTAAAAATTTTATATGTATTGAAAATTGAAATTATCTTGAAATTCAATTGAAATGTTTCAATGCATTTTTCAATGAAAACGTTTATGAAAATAAAATTTTCAAAACATGTAATGCTTCATTCATTTATTTTTTTTGATGGCTTTTATTTTTAAAAATATTATATAACTCCTTTATATGAAATTTTATTATTGTAGAATCTGTTCTTTACTCAATTGTGAGCGGTTAATTTTATATTAAATGAAAATTCCTTCTAATTATGGATATGGTTTTTGAAATTTTCGCTTTTTTAATATTTGACATGGTTTCTTATATCAAATGATTTCACAGTATACTGTCTGTTGATGATTTAAGAATTTCACCTCTAGCACCAGCATACATATGCCCTCGGTCGTCTCTTTTAATCATTACTTCAGTTTCGAAAACTAACAAAATAAAACCGAAGTCTTATTTTATTTTTCCATACAACAATATACAAGCGTAAGCCTGCTTTAGGCACTCTAATTTTTTCAAAGTAAACTTGTCGGTCATCCTCAACATACATTAAAAATATCAAATATATACACAACGTCTTAGGACAAGGTAGCTTTCAATTTAAATTTCAAACTAGATATACCCACATATAAACATTAAAATATCCTATAAACAATTCAGGATCTGAGATCACGTGTCAAAAATGTGACTCATTGCTTCCTAAAGGCAACTATTTAATACCAATACAATTGCCATAAACCTCGATATGAAATTATACAATGGTTAGGACTACATCATCGTCCCACATATGAGTCATTGGTCTGTTAGAGAAAATGATATGGCTGGTAGCGAACGTGCTAATGTAATTTTAATATTTAATTCAAATGTTTTAACTAATTATTTGAGATTTATTAAATATAAATCATTTTTGTGCTTATTTCTTTTAAATGAAATTTCAAAAAGAATTTGATTTGACTCATATTTTTATTAAATAATTCTCAAACAAAAATGATCCACGCGCTTTTACAATTAATTATTAATTAAAGATTCAGCAATTTTAAACTCATTCATATTAATGTGGAAATAATTATTTATACCGAGCTATTTAAAGGATATTCTTCGGTGTCGAGTTTTGACGTCTGGAATTTTCGAGACAAAATTCACAGTTGATAAAGTTAATTTTCACATGTTTGATGTCGGTGGCCAGAGAGATGAACGTCGTAAATGGATACAATGCTTTAATGACGTCACTGCAATTATTTTTGTTACTGCATGTTCTTCATACAACATGGTACTCCGTGAAGATGCCAGTCAAAATCGTCTTCGAGAATCCCTCGAACTTTTAAAAAGTATTTGGAACAATAGGTACATTTATGTTTTTTTTTAAATAAATATATTTTTTTAAAATTAAATTACAATTAATTTTTAATGATTTTCGAAAAAATAATTTGATGTTTATTTTTTGAAGGTTATCACCAGGTAAAAGTGACTTAACGATATGAGTTGATTTTTTGCTTTATTAGTTGAGTCATATTGCTGATTTAACATTAACAATGCAATAGAATGATTTCGCGTGGTAGATTTTGAACTAAATTTGCATTTAATATTAATTTTATTCCATCTTTAAAAATAGGATAAATAGTTTTGATTATTTCTGTTTAGATGGCTGAGGAATATATCGGTGATATTATTTCTAAACAAGCAAGATGTGTTGAAAGAAAAAGTATTAGCTGGAAAATCAAAGATTGAAGACTATTTCCCTGACTATTTGCGGTATACCTTGCCAGCTGATGGTAAGGTTTTTTAATTGTAAATTTGGTTGAAAATTTATGATTTGTTAAATAATCAATAAAACACTCTTTCGTACGATAAATTTTGACAGTTTAGCTGTTATCTTCAGGCACCAAAAATAAACTGAAATATATTATGGATTATTAATATAATTTAAACAAATTATTTTTTAAATACTTAATAAATAATTAATTAAATATTTTAATAAATAAATATTTAAATAGTTACAATAAATTAAAAAAAAAATTTTTTAATATAAAATTTTTTTTCTCTATTAAAATAATTTTAAAAGGTTTGTTATTTTTAAGTTATTTAAATAGTGGTAATTATCGTTGTAATTGATTTATGTCGATGGTTTTGGGATAGGGCCGAAGCTTAAAAATTCATTTACCGGTTTGAAAATCAAAACTTTCATAAATGCCCTTCAACAGTAAATGCATACAAGGGAGTGGCCTGTCTGGTACATTTCAAAGAAGAAAAGACACTGGTTTTACTATTGGGTGAATACGTGATTAAATCTGTGATGAAATAATTAACAATATAACCAAAGCAATTATTGACATCGAATACAAACTGGTAATAGATGGTCTTTGACTATATTATATAACTTATTTGATATAACAGGTATGATGGAAATAAGAGGGAAATATGGAAATGAGAGGGGCACCACATTTAAGAAAACAATTAAAAACAAATAATAATTCATTTAACAAAATCAAGTTAATGTATATTTATATATTAACCCAAATGCTTACATAAGAGAGTGAAAGATAGATAATTTATCTATGAAAGAAATAAGATAGGAAATCAAGGCAGTATATTGAAAATTTTTGTTATATAGCATATTATTTACAAAATTAATTATTATAATATTCTACTAAATAAATAACTTCTCCTTCATTTATTCTTAAAGTACACGTGATGTAATTGCACCTTGCATGGGAAGTTAACGTAAAAACAGGTTGGTAAGATGGAGGTTAATTTATTTTATTTAATCATAAAACCTGATAAGCATTTAAATATATTCATACTCGAATATTCGATTAATATATGGCGTATGTGGATCACTTGACTATTAGGAAATCGTAAAAGATGCACCAGCTTCATTTTAAATTGGTGATGTTTACAAATAAATTAATCTTTAAAATACACTAAACCACTTATTTAATACTTTTATTAATATAGTTTTTTTTAAATATCTTCACAATTATTTAAAATTTGAATAGATTTTTAGGTTTGAAAATTTTATATAATTTTTAATTAAATCTAAACTGTTACACCTAATTCTCTTTTACGCGATAGATACGTTCCCAGAAAACTTGCGTTAAAAAAGATATGGTATTCATATAAAGGTAGATGATCGATTCTACATTTGAAAAATCAACTAAAATAATGTAATTAGATATATAAACTCAAAGTTTTTATATGCTTTATATTTTTTTTTATTTAAATGTATATTAGATATGTTTAGTAAAACACATAAAACCTAATTAAAAATACTATTTTAACAATAAAAAAATTATAATTTAACAAAACATAACTAAAAAAATTCATTTTAATGAAACAAAAAACGGCGATATTTAACATAAAATATTTTTTTAAATTGATATCACTGCTTGATTCAATTCTCATTCGTTTATGCATACATACTGGAACGCTACTTTCGTCTCTAGAAATATTTTCCACTACTTTCGCAGTATAAAGAAGATTTCAGTGGTTTTAGTTTAAAAAAACACTAGCGATACCTGTGTTCCTGTTATGTAACTCTCTATAATTACCCATTAATAAGTTTAGTCTTGTTGAAATTTCTCAGGTCTTTCCTCAATAGGATCATGCTCGCCAAAATGATTACTCAATTTAGCAACCAATTAAAGACCTTCTTTAATTAATTCGACGGTAGTCTACTACATCGTCACCAATTTACTGAGCATCGGGTGTCTCAAGCGCAAAACCGGTAATTTCGTCTTTGCTAAGTGCCTTATTGACTAACAATATTTCAATGCCTTTTTGTTGAATCGCATAAAAAGAGAATTAAGTGTATTTTTTAAAAACCATTAATTAAAGTGGAAAAATGTTGATTAAAGGGTTTTATTTTATGAAAGTTGTCATTTGGTCGAGGTCATCCTGTGTACTTTAACGATATTCATAGTAATTATTGGCTTTGTTTAAAATTAATTTAAAATATAAAAAGATTTATAAATTAAGATTTGTAAATTAACCCTGCAAAAGTTATGTCTAAAATAAATAATGATGTTTCCTGAAATAAAAGAAAAGGAATACATTGAAAATTAAATAATTGATAGTTTTAAAAACGCGTCAGCTTAAAATTTATTATCCAATTAGTGTTTCTTGTTCAATTGAATTCGAAATCGATTTCAAAAAATTCGGTTATTTTTAAAATAGTAAATAGAAATAACTTTGGCTAGTTTTATTACACATATAAAAACTTGCACACATAGAAAATTTCAAAATTTAAATCGTATGACTAAAATTGAAATCTGTGTTTCTTACGTAAAATTTAAGTAATCATAATTTTACTTACCATAATTAATTTATCTTTTCAATCACATTTGATTAATTGTCAAATAAATAACAACTAAACTGTTTAATTTTTATAATGCTCTTACAAATTGGAAGGAAGATTTTATTTATGGATTTAATTGTTTGGGTTCTTCTTCTCACTTCTTTTAATCTCAAAATATATGTCCGCAGTTTGCTAGACCAGAGACGTAAAAGCTTTTTACATTTGCAACACTCCAATTATGACAACTTGTAGATAACTCCAAAACTGTTTAATAAGAAAGTGGGGTCAAAATAATTCATGTAATGTTAATTGCAAATTAATGACATTTATAATTGAGCCGTTTTTGATTAAAAAAAATTTAGTGCCAAGGTTATATCTAAATAAAGTTTACTCAACAAGTTGGTTTAAAATATTTATTTGAAAGTAATGTATATGAATGAAAGATGTATATATTTTTTCATATACAAAATATATACGTTCACGTTATTGTAAGATTTTTTAAATTAAAAATAAATATCCTATAAACACACGTTAAAATCATTCATCATTTGTTTATTATTCGATTAGGTTACTTATATTTAGTGGTGTTATTGCTAAAAATAAAACTTGTAAATTTGTGAAAGTTTCCAAGGAATAGGAAAAAGTTACACAAGCTAAATTTGTGGTATTACCAATTACAAAAACTGATGATAAAAAGAAACTCAATTTTTCAATATGCAAAAATAATAACAAAATCTTGAATAAAACAGCTAATCAAAAGTTATATATTGAAAATTATGAATATTTACAAAAATTCCCATATAAGACCGATTTCGCATTCTTGTTTATTGAAGCCCTCTTTGTAAATTATATCGCAATCGTCCTGGATTGAATTTCTAGGAGCGCTTAGATATTTGAATACCCTACAGTATGTATAATGATTAGTGCAACCAAGGACTTAAAATACCAAATTTAAATAGAAACGTTTAATTAGTAGGAATTTTGATTAGGGATTCAACGAATTAATTCAGAAAATATTTTATTAGAATTCCACTCATATTTTAGTGAAAAGTTCCAACCTTTCTGGGGCTGCGAGACTCATCGATAACATTTGTAACGTCATTGTGACCCGGCTCAAAATTTAATCGGGTTACTTCACTGGATTTTTTGTAGTCATCTATTATGTATTTGACTTCTAAAATATCTGATAATTTTAAGCACCTTGTTTTTAAGTTAAAAATTATCAACACAACAATTTGTTATGATTTTAGGTTAATATTATTAAAAAAATAAAATGTTTACATTTTAACTGTATATTGTGCAATCCACATTAAGAGAAACACAATTGAAGCTACTAACTGTAATTTTGAAGCTTTATAAAGAGTTTTCAAAAGATCTTATGGGTCGCAACCAACCAATTTGAAATCACTGCCTTAAAAAAACATAGCAATTATTTAATTATAAGAAAGTGTCACTCAAATATACATTATATATCGAAAGATCCTTACGATTTTCAATAAATTGATCAATATTGTAGCAATGTCTGTGTGTAATTTGACTTGCATGTGCAATAATAGGCGTAAGGATGATGAGTCTAAATTTGTGTTGGTATTGCCCTACTCGGAAAGTTTTGCAGATAAGCAAGTAATTGATAAATTAAAATTATTTAAGATCGCCTCTAATTCGTGTTAAGTACGCAATATGTTTTAACTGCTGTTGGATTTTGTTTGTACTACATTTATCAATTTGCACCGAATGAGCGTAATGCTACATACACATCTACTCGAGTTCTTGACGAATGTCGATTTTAAAATTTAATTGAAGCATTGTCGATAAGGTCACTTGATTCGATAATCAATACAGGTAGTCCCCGACTTACGACCGAGATAGGTTCCTAGTCATCGGTCATAAGTCGTAAGTCGAGTTTCATCATGAATAACTAAAGAAAAATATTAGATACTGTACTACTAACTTTTAGGATCAGGAGAAATGAAACTACCGAAAATTCATATAATGAAAACTTTATTAAAATTTATAAAATGAAATAATAACCCAAAAATATATATTAAATATGTACTAATAACACATATTATATATGTAACAAAACAAAAATACATAATAAGAAATATATATAATTAAACAAAAACATTTTATTCAACTTAGCGTTATTTTCGTGTCGTCATCATGTTTACTTATTACTAGAGAGCAATCCATTGCGTTGTCTTCAGAAACAGAATATCCAATCCTAGTTTTCTTAACAAATCTGTCTAATGTAGGGAAGACCACGAAACTATTTTAATCATTTTCTATGAAAAAATTGAAAAAAAATTGGTCGTAAGTCGAGCGGTCGTAAGTCGGGGACTACCTGTACTCAAAATGTGGTCAGCACTTATATTTTGAATGATTTCAAATGTTTCATATGGGAATGTGGATTGTGGTTGTTGTTTTCAAATGTATTAAATTATTATATCAAATGATTTTTAATTGTTATTGTCAAAATTTAAATGAATAAAATAGAGAATAGAATTAAAAACTGTCTTATAATATAAAAATAAAGGAACCCACGATGCTCACTCAACATCTGTGCCAAAATTTAATAATTAAAAATTCATAATTCCATTATTTCAACCGGAACGGCATTTTTAGGAATAAGTCGTAATTGCGACACAAATATTGATAATTATTGTTCTTCATTGTATTCTGCCTCCTTAACAACATTACCAATTTTATATATCTATCTGTTTATTATTATTGTGTTAAAATTGTATTTCCAGTTCAGTGTCACAATCACATAGAAGAAGCAGAATTTACTCGGGCAAAATATTTTTTTAGAGACGAATTTCTAGTATGATTTGCTGTTTTTTCATTTCGATTTCCCAGTATATGAATATATTTATTTATTTATTTTAGAAAATTACCACGACTGGCAATGATGGACGTCATTATTGCTACTCCCATTTCACATGTGCTGTTGATACAGAAAATATTCGTCGGGTATTCAATGATTGTAAGGATATCATTCAACGTATGCATCTACGCCAGTATGAGCTTCTTTAGAATTAATATTCAAAATTATGATTCTATCGAAATCTGGACTCTCATTACTGATATATTAATTATTACCTAATGTCTGCGTTCAATATCAGAGCTTTTTAGATTTTAAAAATAAATATTTACCTATTATATTATTATCTCTGATACTCTCAACGGTGTCGTTAGTAATATTCAATTTAATGAAAAAAAACAGATCTGACAATTGGTTATGCTATGATTATGAATGGTAGTGTAAACAAAACCCAAGTACTGTGATTTATTGATCTTAAAGAATAATAATAATAAAAACTAATTCTCGATCCATTTATTGTTTAAAAAATTTCAAATATCTTCTTTGCTTTCTTTTTAAGTGGTTGAATAATTTTATTTTTGAATTATCTGTGATCTTTTAGCAATTAATTTGGTTAAATTTATTTTTGGTATGTTAGAAATTACTACATTTTTTGTTTGTATTTTTGGAATTTTTGTGTTGTTTGATAGCAAAAATTTATAACAATGAAAGTTAAATAATAGTTCTCTATTGATTTAATTCGTCAAAGAAATTACTGTTGATTGATGATTGGATAGTTTCACGCACAAAATTATTCTTAATTACGGAAATTTATTATTAGTTTAAATTATGAAATTGACGCAAAAAATCTAGTGCTAATAATGTTTGTATACAGAATAATCAATTCGAGTTTTTATATTTAAAAATGATACTGAAATATGAAAATGTTGAAGATCTGATTTTTGTCTTAAGTTTGTACTGTAATATGCTGAAGTATGGTTGTTAACTTTTAAAATTGTTATGTAGATAAGAGTCAAACTGTATTGAATTTTCAAAACAGATTTCGTTTTGTAATGCAATTATAAAGAATTTGTGTTTTACAAAATAAATTGCAAATGACTTTTTAAAAAGTTTAGAAAGATTTGTATTTTTAAAATTAAAGCAAAATTTTTACTTTTATTTCTATATCATTTCCAATTTAAATAAATTATTTAGATTCAGATATCCGAAATTTATTTTTTTGGTTTTCAAAAATCATTTAATTTTTAATTATGGTGGTTTTTGCATAAATTGGCATATTTTATAATGATAAATGTGATGTTCTAGTTCACATATGACCAGTAGTTTCACGTATTGATTCACATTTGAAAAGTTGTAAATAGGTGACATTTGTAAAATTAGTTAACATTTTTATTTAAGTGTCAGAAATATATTGCTATACTGTTATTTAAATCAATGAGCCTTTGTTTTTAAAGGTAATATAACGTGTTGTTCTTTCATGGGCTTGTTTGGCAAAAAATATTTCATCACCCTGAAAGAGTTAGTAAGTTACAGTTAATGTCGTTTATTCAAACCATTTTTATTACTTGTTTTGATTTGTGGCCCGTATTAGCTATTCTTGAATACTGCCATTTAAATATTGAATAGAATATTTATTTAAAATTTATCTTACTCTTCCTTTATCACTTCGATATTTTCAATCACCATTCTAATGTTATTCTTTATTATGACTACTAAACGTTCTTCAAATATTTGTTATATTTCCTAATCGTCTTTCGATTTTACTGAGTGAGGTAATATCGTAATAATTTCATTTTAGAGCTGTTGGCGAATAGGGTTGGTTTTTATTTATTTTTTCTAGGGTTTTTGTGTGACTCTCACCTAAACGCCATCAAGATTATTATTCTATTCCTCCTATGTACCCATGGTGATTGCCATGTAGTACTGTACATATGGGTTGAAAATTCATGAGCAGGTGAGCTCCATTTCTAGAACTACTCCTCATGATATTTTCACTTTCGGGTTCTTTACTGTCGATGGAAGGTCTTACGTCTTTCTCTTTCTATATATTGGTCCATACTCGTCTATTCCTACAATTCCCATACTTATTTTTCATCTTTAACCATTATTTATAAATGTATCCTTCAAAAATTTGAGCAGCGTTCCTCCTTTATTTTTTGATAAATTTTCTATTTCATTTGTTTTGTTGGGCCAGAACACAAATGGCCTTGTAAATTGTTTAAATGAATCGGTAATACACAAGCAAATACAACATGCAGATTTAAAATCGAACCTATTGGTGGGTTACAGGGGTTGCTAATAGTTGCCCCAGTAACGTCATACAGAATATCACTTTGCCTACCACTCGACACCCGTTGCTAGGCAACGTTGGAAATGTGCTCGAGCGGGTGGATTGTCCGCAAAAAGTGAGTGCTATTGCTAATACTATAATTGCTCGGACAACCCTCGGGTTCAACGAGCTGTCGATAGAAGACATGTGCTCGATTTTCTTTGTAATTGGTCCCCTTTACGTTATTTATTATTCAAAGTCTGGAGAGTTTCGGGGATTCTGTCATACTCTTCTGGGATTTCTCACCTAGGTTAACGAAGTCAAACTACGAAAATGTATTTTATACAGGAGCTACAATGGTCCGTGAAATCTGACTCGGATCAGGCTGGTAGTTTGGCGGCACGACGTCTAGCTCTCTCTTTGCGTCCGGGACGTGAATACGTCTTTATGGTTGTTGTAGGATTTGGGGTTGAAGTCGAAGTAGCTACCGGCTCCCGGTACGCTAACTGAGCCGGTGCGAACACGAGCGGATAGGTGACGGCCGCTCCTTCCTGACTGGCCGATAGGGCGACCTCCAGTCCTCGGATTTGTGTGCGTAAACTTTGATTGACTTGTTTTTCTTCGGCCCATCCTTTCTGAGCAGCCGTGAGCCTCTGATACAAGGATTTAACCTTTGCTGGATCTATCCAGGTGGCTCGTATTTGATGCACCTCTCGTGTTAATTGAATTATCTGATTGTAGAGGTTCTTGTTATCTTTTCGGGCTGTGGCTAGTTCCATCCTCAGAGTGGGTGTAGAATCCATGTCTGGAATTTACAAGGTTAAAACAATAGTTATCACCACCGAGGTAACTAATAAAACAAAACTTTCTGAATGAATTGTTATAACAGCAACCCAAAATTAAAACAAAATTAATGTTTATTCGAACGCAATTTCTATTTTAACAACAATTATCAAGCTAAAAAGAGTTCACAAAGTGATTTTCATGAGTCTGAGAAACCTCTGGCTACCCAATCCTCGGGGGAGCAATTCGGTATGATCATCACCGGCCTCCTGAGGTTTCGACCTCGGTGAGTTCTCGTTATCTGGGCATTTCTTCTTTTTTCGGCGTCTTCGTGCAGGGGTCCGCGTGACCGTGGATGATAATAAATCTCGGCGATCCTGCCGGCTTCGAGATCCTCCTCAATGTTTGCCAAACATTGACGGGCTCGAGCTACTCTCAGATCCACTTGTTGCTGGTGTTCGAGAAGGTCGTCGAGTAGACACCGCGCATGGGCGTAGATCTCCGCCGCGGGGTGCCACTCCTCCCAGAAAGGTTCTGGTACCTCGTGAGTTTGGTCGAGATACTCTGGTCTGCTGCTGCTACGTCGGAAGTTGGATGGGAATTTTGAGTGCTCATAGAGCTTCCAGGCTTCCCTCCATCGGTCGGCGAGTTGCATTGGGATGAGATCGGGGTCTGCATTTCCTGAATAATTCATAATTAGTATGCTTATTGTATAAGATAACGAGTGGTGATATGATCGCTTCAGTCATTCTAAGTGGGATGTTAACTGGGTTGACTATGTTACGTGTAACGAATTCTTTCCGCTTAATGCTTCCTTATCCATTGCTAACAGTTACTATTTGCATCATCCGTTCTCGGTGGGAAAAAGAATTCCCAGTGACTTGAATATTCTGGGTCGTTTTCATTTCGAAATCTATCGTGGTGTTTGCGACCGTATGATGGATGTGAATATACTTACTAAGGTGCGAATGTCATTATGCGGCGTATACTCATTAAACTCTCATGTTTAATCATCATATGTGCACAGATCATTACCTGCGTGTTCGGATTCAATTGTGGACCTTCTACCGGTTGGGCTATTCGAAATGGTTCGCTTCTTTGGATTTTGTGGTGAGTACATTGGCACGTTTGATTGACTGAGTTTCGGTGAAGATTTGTATCCTATTTATATAGTTTTTTAATATAAATTCGTTGATTAGATGATTGTATATTCATTCGTCATTCGGTGAAAATGCAAAAATTATTTAATGGAATTTAGTATTGTAATCTAAAATTTCATAATTTAACTGATCGTCGACTTTATGAACTGACCGGATATGTCGAGGTTCAAGTTCATCTTCATCATATTCATTGTAAACACTGGTCGGTGCTTTAAGAAAAATTTGGACTTTGGGCGCGTGTCTCTATGATTGGCGAAACTGTTTAGACGTAAGTTTCCGGTTGGTACAAGTTATCGATTTTTGTATATATTATTTCTAGATTACATTTTCGGAATTGGTGGAAACTTCAGAAAATTCTATGGTTCGAGATGACGCTGTCGACTCTCCGTACGGGTTTCTAGCTACCGATGGGTTAGTTTTAGCTGAAATTCACTTTACTAGTTATGAATCTGTAGTTTCAGGTTTATTATTCAGCACAAAAATGGGCGTTCGGTGTTACTAAATTGGTTACTCTCCATCCGATTTTCGTCGTATCGAGATTCTCGTTGGGTTGGATGAAAACTCTTTCGGCGTGCTGACCTATGATGAAGTTTCATGCTTTCGTGGATTTATACGTCGAACTTTCCTCAAAAGAAAATTGATTTTCATATGCTTTTCCCTTCGGAATTATTAATTTCACTGTCATTTACGCCCTTATTGTGATTTTGATGTTTGTAAGTTTTTGATTACATAGATGATTTTTTGTGTTAAAAATTTTTAAACCTAATTCATATGAAATTTCGATTTGATGTTGGGGATTACAATCTATTTTTGTACACTGATGCTATTGCTATCAACTATTAAACAAATCATGGAATTAATAATCGGGGCTTGTGATGAATTTATAACGTGAACTAATTTTAATGATTGTGCATTGATAACTAAGTTGGGATATGGGTGGGATTGATAGCGTGAGATGAAGGTTTATCTGTGATAATGATTTTTTATGATTAATTATTTAAAAATTATGAATTTTTAAAGATAAGTTTGGATAGGGCTATTTTCACTTAAAGGGTTTCAATTAATTACCTAATAGGGTTTGGAATTACCAACGTTGTTCTACGGTGAATGATTTTTGATTTACCATTGATTAACCACATGAATCAATATTATGAAGAGATTTGTAAAATGTTTCTACTAATACTATGTCTTCCTTATTACTCGATGATTTACGTATGAAGATATTATTAATGAAAGGGTTTACAATGAGGTTAAATCTACTATTCAGAGTTTATCCTTAATAAATTTTACCATTTATTATTACTAAAAGACTAGGTGATGAATCGTGTAAGTAGTAGGTTCATAATGCGAGTCGATCGTTAACAAACGATGTACGGATAAGGACAAGGGTTTCAATTTAGTTTAAATAATACAGAGTTACTACATAAAATCCGGATAACTTTTTGAATTTAAATTTGATTTTTAAGATAGATGTTATAGATTACGATCATGATTTTATAGCATATAACAACGATTCCAAATTTTTCCATTTAGCTTCCCGTCACCTGCCTTTAATTGACCTTAGACGCGAATTATGTTCATATTATAGTTAGTGAGTGCCCACTGGACTACTCGGTGTGGTGATTTTGAGCCGTGTGTGATATAATTTAAGTCGATTTTACAGAATCGAGAAACGAGGAAGCAGCCAGAGACTTCTTCCTTATTTCTCGAATCAGCTATAGGGATTAATATTTACGTTACGACCGTTGCGTTGCGCACGCTGAGTCTTCACGGGTGCATATCATTGGCGATTTTCCACGCACTTACATGAATCTGCACTATGTAGATTTTATTTACTTGCATTGGGTTTCGGCTGATTTATTTTTATAATTTTTTATTTAGAATTTTATTTGAATTATTACTAATTCAAATTTTCCGATTTAAATTTCACTTTAATGAACTTTAATTGATTTTTCCAATTTCGTCGAATTTGTTGTGTTTTCTTGTTGTGTTTGTGTAGATATCGTGCGGATCTTGGTGCATTTTGTTAGTATTTTATTTTATTTTTATGTTTCTTAATTTATTTTTAATTCTTTTATTTCTCAGATTTTATATGGTTTAATTGGTGTTTTGGGGTTTTATTTAAATTGCGTGTTGTGTTTGCGTGTGTGTTTCTGATCCATTTAAACATTTTGAAGGCCGTTTACGTTCTGGCCCAACACTATTAAAACATCAACTAACCCTGCTAAAATACGAGAAAGAGAACAATTAAATATATAATCAAGAGACACAAAAATAAATTAAAATAATAACAAAGTGCAACAAGATCCGCACGAAATAAACATAAAAATAACACGAAAACCTAACAATTTGACCGAAATTTGACAATTTACCAAAAAATGCAAAAATCCATGAAAATGGAATAAAAATCAAATAATTTGAATTGGAAACAATTCAATTAAAAAATGCAAAAGAAAAATTGTCAAATAAAATTACAAAATAATAAAATTAAGAATAGAATAAATCGAAAATAGACTAACTGGATATAACATAAATAGAATAAATCGTGATAACAAATATACTGATTGAATATAAAATAAATAGAATAAATCGCAATCCTAATTAAATGTAACAATAAGTAGAACAAACAGCACTAGTAAATATATTAGCTAAATATTGAAATGATTAGAATAAATTGCAACAGCAAACATCCTATCTAAAAGATTTAGGCTAAATCGCAGATAGTAAGCATATTGGCAAATATATTAACTAACCATTACGATAATTGGAATAAACTGCCAACGATGAAAAGACAGATTAAATAAAATTGAATTAATAAAAACGGATAACAGCTCACTGATGGTAAACATATAGGTGGAGTAATCGCATAATAAAATTGAGTAATACATCATGAGTGATGGACCCACAAATCACTGTCGATAAATAAGATGGGGAAAATGAATAACAGATAGGCCGACAATATAACGTTCGAAATGTAGGATAGATTACCAATAGCCAATATACCAATCCAATGCCATCAACCGACTCCTTCCAAATTGAGAAACTGCTCCCATTAACTGAGTTTGCAATATAAATAATGGGGACAAAATTGAACAAACCCACTCGAAGAATAGGCCACCCTATATAAGGGATTTAGAATACCAACTCTAGTAATAGGAAATACAAAGATAAACAAATACATAAATAAAATCTTACCAAATAGAATAAAGAGAAACAATCAGTAATAGTAGGCTGCAGGAAAATGTAGTCGCTTCAGATTCCTGAAAAACTAAATAGTAAATCAACAGCACCATGATCGAAGAAATCATGAGAACAAATCACGTGCAGACAAACTCGTGTGTAGTTCGATATTTCCTAAAAATGTCAATCAATAAAAAGTTCAGAATACGATTATCATAGTCGCTTACCAGAAATCGGGACATACCGATACACCGCTATGAAACCGGTAGGTGTGTCATGCAGAGAATTTGATTCGCTGATGAGGATGTGTGCATACACATTCATATATCAAGTCTGGACTGGGTAACGTTAACCACAAAAATAAAATCAAAATGTCTGAAAAGCCAAGTTATAAAAATTCCGCAGCAGGATCGACGAACTCACGATACTCCAGTGTGTCCGACAAAGACCTACAGAGAACCGGACCAAGCTCGGAGAAACGGAGAACATCCGAAGGTAATGATTAATACTGTTGTTAGACTAATAATAAATTTCCTTGAGCATTGATTAGGCGAATCAAACGACGAAGATCGTTCATAACGGCCCCAGCCCATCCCAAGACTGGAGAGCGACGGAGAGAAACTAAACCGTGTTATGGAAATATATATTTAAATTAAACTGCGAAGTTATCGTCAATGAAAATTTTTATTGTTATGTGAGATCCAACTCCTAAATACAGACCCATCCAGTTCCACACTCTCAATACCTCATATACAGCCGATCGTCACATGTCACCATCGTTCGAACCCTTAACAAACAGGAGTGTAAACTCGTAACGCTTTCACGCCAATGAACGTTCAACCATAATGACGATATGAAAGATAATGATTCAACTTACGTAACTTAGTTTATTTAATAATGATTACCTAAATTGATTCAGTCAATTCTCTTTGTATGACTCTGATATTTTATACTGATTTCCTTGATTTTCTCGATTCATGTTATTATAATTTTTTTATTTAATTATTTTTCATGGTACTACTCCGTGATTTAGTAATGCTTCCCGTAATCTATTTACTTGATTCCCATCTAGAAACGCTCATTACCTTACTTGATATATTTAAGGGAGATTCCCTTAATTAAATTTAGTCATATTTTATTTTTTCCTTTCATTAGTATTCAACCTACCAGTATTACTTCGATATTTTGTAATGATACATTCTAATTTAACTTTTTTTTTAGTTTTCCTTTAGAGTACTCAGAGATTTTGTAATGTCCCACCTAATTTTATCGTTCCAAATTTGCTTTCATCCCGTCGTAATTTGTCAGTACTGTTTTGATATTCCAGTCATACACCCAAATTCTAGCTCGCGAATTTTAATTCACTATACATAAGGACTCAGTTTTTCCCGATAGAAACAAATTCAATTCGGTACGTTTGTAGAATATTTCATTTAATCTGAGGTTTAGTCAAGTATATTTAACTGATTCAACCTGGTCTAATATGTAGGTAATTCATGTTATGCAATCTTCGTCTTGAAATGTTCACTCCACCTGTACCGAGAATATTCGTACCATACGCAGTCAGCATGTCTCGAACCGGACACTTGTAGCTTAAACACATCAATTTCAGCCGCTAAACTTCGACTGTAGATGAAAATGATTGATCATTGAATTCAAAAATTCAAACGTCCTAGATTAATGGTCATCAATATTAAGATTACCCCCCAGAAACGACAAAGATAATCTTGTTCAATACCAGCCCCAAATTAAATGGACGGGAAACCTTAGCAAACGCGAACTCTAGACAATTGATACCTAAAATGCTTAAAGGTCTTTTCCAAGGGTATAACCTCGAAATCGAACGATCGGTGAGGTGTGATGGTTGAAGTAACGACCAAGGGAAGGGTCGGTAAAGGTTCCCCACAACAGGGCTCGACAGGGATAAACCGTATTAACGAATTACTGAAGTATAAACCAGTTCGAAATGGGGAGACCTGAGTAAATAGATTCGGTAGTAAGAATCTTCGGTACCCTGACCCTACTTTGGATTAAAACATAAATAACCCATCACGCTACCATTGAAACGACCTATGACTGAAGGAACCTAGACTACCAACTCAATAACATAAGCCTAAATGACGAGTTATACTCATTAATGTATTATTTTTTTCCAGGGGACTCGTGGATTGACGCGTGCCGGGTTACACTACGCTTCCCGGCACATTCAGCTGCGCGGTGCGGCAAGCGATGTAGGACTTGGATTCTCGATCTCACCGGTCAGAGAATCCCGAATGGAAGATCAGGAAATCAGCGACGACATAGACCTCCCCTTCGTCGCGATCAAGCGAGAGCCCGGTCGAAACCCGGCGCGGGAGATAAGAGGTCAAGCGGATTACCTCCTTGCACGCTTGGAGGAGCACCAGAGACAAACAAACCAGTAAGTCCGAAGGGCACAACGGCACCTAGACGAGATCAACCGGGACATTGAGGCCAGATTGATCCCAAGTACGGACGGGTACGCCCCTCCATACAACACGTCGTTCAATTTGGACGATCCCAGACTGAACAGGCCAACGGAGGCGATCAACGTAGTAGTCCTACGCCAAATCTGGACAGGAAGAGAAGGAAGGACAAACAAAACGCCAAGCACCCATCGCGAGCACCCATATGCTCTGGGGCCACCACGAACAAGCTCCGACCGACATTATTAGACATTTGACTCACCGCGATGATTTTTCTTTGGTTATGCATTAAATACATGTGTTTAGTTAGGTTATTCTTTGTATTGTTAAATAAATATTCAACTTAAAAAAAGGGGAATACCAGTCGCAAATCGACGTCATAAGACATAAGACCCACCATAAATTTAACTAACACCTATTAGCGATGAATTGATTTTACCCTTCTATTGTAGATATGAATCCCCACAAGATTCTGCAACAAGAACTGACAAAGGCGCAAACGATAATTAAAGATCTACACCAACAAATCATACAGCTGACAACAGAAGTTCAATTGACCAAGAATACTTGGGTAGAACCAAGCAAGGCTAAACGTCTATATCAAAGATTAAGAGCGGTGCAGAAGGGTTGGGCTGAGGAAAAACAGCTCAACCAGAGTCTAAAGACACAACTTAGGGGCTTGGAGGTGGCGCTGTCTGCATGTCAAGAAGGAGCGGCAGTGACCCACCCCCTGGTCTTTGCCTCGGCGCAGCTAGCATACCGAGAGGCCATGTCAACTTCGAAACCTGCTGCCAAACTAGTTAAGCACGGCCCCGGCAGATCTGAACGAGCCAAACGACGGGCCGTTCAAGCAAAGGACCCGAAAGCATGGAATTAGTACAGAATGTTTTTATTAAATAAAATTTGTTGAGTGTCATGTTCAAGTAATGATTTGAATTCTATTAGACCAAATTTAGTTAAATTAACCCCACGCGAATAGCGTCGATCAGACAGCGAGCCAAAGACGCGAGTAAAACCATCCATCATCAATAAGGGACGGGAATGATAAATCGCACAAAGACCTTCTAACGGTAGTGTGTTGGACCCAGTTTGAGGTCGGGCCAGAGCAGTTCCAGCGTGGCGCTCACCTTTGGCGACCTCAAAACCCATGGCTACATTTCCAACGTTGCCTAGCAACGGGTAACCACTGGGAGTAAGAAAGAAAAATTTTCATCTGGGGTCAAGTTTGTTGAAACCATAAACCCCACAGTTTAATCACTGTATCGACTACATTTTCGTCTTAGTTTACCGTTTATCTGCAGTCACTTTAATAAACACTACTCTCATCTACCACATTACATCCTTCGACTATTGGAAAATGCTTTCAACTTTACGTTCCTACACTATCCGATCCTTTTCTTCTTGAATTTCCGACAATATTTTAAATTTTCTATGTAAAACTTTATTCCCCCTTAACTAAAGCCACACTTCCCGTGATTTTAAATGCTCACTCCGGCCGACGTTTCCATCAAACGCTGTGAGTTTTACAACGACGCCCTATCAGTAAAGTCCTGCGTCGTTTGACCAGGACTCTTCATGGACAGCCGAGGTATTAGGTCATGTCTAACGGGCTATTTCTTTATCGGCATTTAATTTGTTCAGGTCATGTATACTGTAATTGGACACCGGCCGGTATTGTAAGGTTTTCAGCGATTTTCCTAATACATCTAACCGATCGATGCGCAAACTGAAAAGGCCTAGGTAGGTTTAAATTAGCTAGAAAAAATCTGAACAGTTTTATGGAAATGAAAAAATGGCAATGTTTGGGTAACATCCTGTTAATTAAACGAATAGATAATTTTCTGTAAAATATTGGTGAATAACTTCTCAAATCTCCGAAAGTAATTTAAAAAAAAATTATTAAATTGAGAAATAAATGCAGTTCTCTATTAAAATGTCGAAAGACACATCAATAAAGTCTAATAAAATTTACATTTGAATCAAAAACATGGAAAATCGATGATCATATCTTAGAGCATTGAGTGAAATAAATACGTAAGACCTTCGATCGGCTGTCAGGAACCCGAAAGTGAAAGTACAATAAAAATAGTTTTAGATAAATAAAAGATATTAAAAAAATTTGCCAATTGCACAAAAAGAAAACGAATTGATTGTCGCTTTCTATCCTTCCTGCCATCGTAGAAACTGACAGGATTTTGAAAAACATTTTAATTAATTTTTACCATAACTAGTGTCCACTCTTCTTTTATTATTTCTTTGGCTTACAAAATAACACAAAACAATTATCACTAAATTGCTGATCTTAGAAATGCTTTTATTTTCCTTTCATTGATTTTCATTACGACTATAAGTTAATTTTTACTTCTAACAGAAAATGAACGGTTGTGAAAATTTAAAACAAAATAACTTACTTAAATATTAAAATCCTTCCACTGTCCCTATTCAGATACCAAAGGGTGGGTATGTTTCTAACCACCTTACTTCATAAAGTTATAATACACTTTAGCAAAAGACAGTGACGATTCTTACCCGACTTGATAAATTTAGAGTAAACATTATTACTTTTATAAACTAATATTGAACATTGCCAAAAAATGCATTTCACAGGCTTCGAATGCCAAAAATAGCATATTAAACAACGGAATTCGAAAATCCACTACAAATAAAAACAATAATTTAAGTATGAAAAATAAAACTAGTCAACTATCAAAATTAATGTACGACAGTTAACTACACCTTTTATATCATTTTAAATGCACGTAAAAATTCATCACCCGTATTCGCAACCTATCCTGAAGTCTTTGACAACGGACGAGATATCACTTCTAAAACTTCATAAATAGATAAAATACGTAAAACAAAAATACAAAGAAACATTTATTTAGAAAAATCCAAATAAACTTATAAAGAGCAAGACAAATTCAAAACCACTAAATAGTTTGACTAGAAATCAATGACAAGCACAAACATAAAAATGACCAGTTCTTAAATGAAATTGTAATATTACAAGCATAATTAATCCAACAATTCCTAAATAAATCAAAATAATACTCAAACTTCAATAATTAAACTCAACTAAAATGATATTGCAATTACAAAGAATTTTTTAAAAATTCAACGAATCTTATGGCTTGCACACCAACACCTTGGCTGTTTTTATCAGCCCCTGCACCACCGGCAATAATAAGAAAACTTCCAGAAGCTGATTTACAAGCAGCTATGGCTCCTTTAATATCACCTTTAAAATTAAAAATACAAATACTATCTTCAATATCTCTTGTAAACATTAGCTTATAATTGCCATATACTAAACCATCAGGGGATGATTTAGACTTAATAAAACTAGCTAGTGCAGTGATTTCAGTTACCGTTGGAGTAGGCCCATTATCTTTTGTACGACTAGTACATATACAATCTCCACTTTCTGTTGCAATTGTAACCGAATTGCATTCTGGAAAGTTATTATTCATATAAGTGTCTAAGTTATTATCCCAAGCTGCCCAAGCCATTACTGAAGAATTATTTAGTGATTTACGTAATTAATTAGAATAACCTACTTAAGAAATGAGATTTTTATTGATAAAATAATTTCTAAACAAACAAATTGATACATTAAAAGAAGAGGAATTGTAATTCATAAATTATAAATTTTTTATAGATTATTACAGCTATTTCATAAAACTTAGCTTTACATTTATATGCAGACACTACTTTGAACTATAAAAGAATTGTTAAAAATAATTAAAAATAAATTGTTTTGTTGTGAAATTTGTTTTTAGAACCCTTATTTGTTTAAAATTTTTAGTAAAACCCTACTTACTGAATATTTTTAAAATATGATAAATAATATAAAGAAATTTATGAATTTTAATGTAAAAAAATTAAAGGTAAGTAAATTAATATTCTTTATTTAATATAATTAATTCATGCAATTATAAAAAATACAAAATTTATTAATGTCTACTATATATTGATAAATGAATAGTAGTCCCCGACTTACGACCAATTTTTTTCAATTTGTTACATATAATATGTGTTATTAGTACACATTTAATATATATTTTTGGGTTATTATTTCATTTTATAAATTTTAATAAAGTTTTCATTATATGAATTTTCGGTAGTTTCATTTCTCCTGATCCTAAAAGTTAGTAGTACAGTATCTAATATTTTTCTTTAGTTATTCATGCTGAAACTCGACTTACGACTTAATCGACTTACGACCGATGACTAGGAACCTATCTCGGTCGTAAGTCAGGGACTACCTGTAACGGTTATATATTTCTTTATTGTATTCTTGCAATTAGATTAGTAAAGGCTCATTTAGATGTTCGGAATCCAGTTTGAGAAAGTAATCCTGGTTTTATTCCGTGTTGATAAGTAAAAATTGTCTGTATCAAAAGAAATATTTGTTGCCAATATATCTGCAGGCCACCTGGCGAAGAAAATTTATTGGTGTGTCCAATTTCAAGATATTACCATCAGACATGAGCATAAGAAAAGATTACCATTTGGCACTCATCACGAGTGGAGTTGGAAATGTGCTCAAATGGGTGGTCGTCAATAAAAGAGGAACCTTATCGCCGTGACGCACCATTCGTTCCAGAGATAACACATTTTTTACCCATAATTCATAATATTTCTAAATTTTAATACTACAATAGGCTTTTTTTCAAAAATTAACCTAAAATCGATAATTTCGACCGAAAACCGAAACTTTTGACCCAACTTAGACATATTTCAACAAAAACGGCCTTTTCATTCTAACCAAATGTTCTTTAATTTTTGACCATTAATTGATTAATTTTGAGCTTTGATTGTTGAAAAATTGAAATTTTAACATCATGTAGACCATTTCAACAAAAAACGTCTTTTACAACCTCAAATAACAACTATCCTTAACTTCTGGCAATTAAAACATCAATTTCGAGCCTTTAATGTCAAAAATCTAAGATTTTGATTTAATTTAGATCGATTTCAAGAAAGAAACAGGCTTTTCACACATTGAAATCATTGTTCTTAATATTTCGTAAATTTCCATTCTAAAATTGGTTTTTTTGTCAATAATATCTAAAACGTTTTTAAAATCGAAACCGACTTCTTTGACCAATAAAAGAAAAATTCAAAATGAATACCATTTCATTAATAAATATTACATAATATAACTACCTTCAAATGACCTTGACCATGTCTGGGGATAATGCGACTAACCTGACATAGTACACTGCATGCATATTAAAAACTAACAATGTGACATAATTTCATCAACCAAGTAGCAATGTTTCGAGAACAATTTAAGGAATCAAAAAGCCGACACATAACTAAAGGCTTCAGAAATGATAGCTATCTTACTACCGCTTAGTGCAGTGGTTCTAAAACTTTTTGGTCTCAAGGCACATTTTAAGTATACAAGTATTAGGACGGCACCCCATTGAATTAAAACTGTAATAATGCACTTGTAACACTGAATTTTGAGCAGTTTTTAAATGTCATTTTAAAAAAGTGTTTCTATCAGTCTATTTCTGTAAAAAAAACATCACTTTATTATTAAAATACAGAGTACTATTTAAAAATATAAATAATTGAATACTAAAAGTAAGTAATCAAGAATTCTTAGGTTGGCCCTGGTAAGGTGTTACATTTGATTAGGCATAATTTAGATATTTTAATAATTTTTAAAGTAATGTAGAGTTCGGTTTATTTTCTATTGAACTACTCTAGATTCATAATAAGAATACTTCAATAAAACGTGTTTTGTAAACTGTTCAAGTTTTATCAATGGCAAGAAAACATTTATATATTTCGAATTTGTCAATGTGAGATATGAGCTTGATGGATTCTGCATATTTCCTCAATTCTTCGACGACTTTCCGATAAACAAACTCTCATTTCTTCTTCAACACACTAACTTTTCTCTCTTTTTGTATTTAATATTTGTTAGAGTTTAGAACCCGAGTTCACACAAGTAGGATGTGGAGAACTGCATAAGAGTTTGCAAAGCCTTCTTAGCAATATTTGGATATTTCTTTTCTGTCCAGAATGCGCCTAAAACATTTCAGCATTCTTAAGTTTTAAACTTCGATCAGAGCTTTCAGCGTAAATATGCTTGTTTTGCTTGCAGTTTGAGCGAATGGGTCTCCTACCCAATCATAGTGTTCAGATGACAGTGAAGGAAAGTAATGTCAATTCTTTCTCCAAGAGTGTTGAGGTAACCATATATCAAATGTGTCATTTCTTTGATAAATTTTGTTGAAACAAGCGGAAACATTTCAAATTGTCGTACATTATTCTATATTTCGTAATATTCATTTTGCGTTGCAGAGATACAAGTTTTTCAGTTGAACTTAAGAGGTTTTCATTCTGACCTTTAAGACCAGTGTTAAAAACATTAAAATGTTGAAATATATCTGCCATATATTCCTGCTTAGCACACCAGTATTCATTATCAAGGCAATCACAAAAGTCACTCATCTTCTCATTTCTCATCTTTCAGCTCAAACACCCGAAACAACACTGTTCCTATCGATAGCCATCTAACTTCTGTATAAAAAATCAAGCACAAATGCTTAGATTCCATAGCAATACAAAGCTGTTGGAATAGTTGTGATTTTAATGGTCTTGACTTGATGTAGTTTACCGTTTTTAACCTGATCTAGAACTAGCTTCAGTTCATCTTTTAGTGTTCTTGCAACAAGAGCTTCTCTATAAATAAAATCATTTGTAGTCATCAAATTTGGGTTATTCTGTTTTACAAGGGACACAGAACCTTTGACTGATCCTGTTATCGATGGCACACTATCTGCGTAAATCCCAACACAAGATTTCCAAGATAAGCCAAACAGTCCCAGATATTCTGTCAACAAATCAAACAAATCTTGACCTTCTGTAGTTCCTAAAAGTTCATGCAACACAAAAACTTTTCAATGATTTTATCTTCGTTTTCAAATCGAATGAAACCTAATAATTGTTTTTTCCACTAATATCAACCCGAAGCTCAAACTCACGTATTTTTAATTTGTTCATAACATATTCTTCATGATCATGACATATCTTGAATTCTCCTCTTGATCATGTCTTGATTTTTATTAATTTCCAACCCCGCTTCATCACCAAGCATTGTTTTTACAACTTCCAGGCTTGCGACAGAAAATTTATTTTTAAAACTAAAGCATTAATATCTGTGCCATAGATTATATATCGTAGAAGATATGAAAACAAAACAAAAAACGACGAACAAAGCAATAGTTTCTAGTTTCCAATGGTTTTCAGGTGCATCTTAATTAGCCTGCTGTGTCATACTTGGCAGATGCTCAATGCACACCAGTGTGCTGCGACACATCGGTTGAGAACCACTAACTTAGTGACTCGAGTGAGAAAAGCTTAAATAATGAGAATATAGCTAAACTAGAAAGGGATACGCATTGTAAGCTCTTGAAGTGAGCTCGTCGGGCAAGTAGTTATGTTAATATTAAGTATGGAAATTGAAGAGCCCAGCAGAGTCTTCGTTAAAATATCTGCCTTGGGACAGCTGGGGTGAATGCTATGTGATAAAATTATAACAAAACACACATAAACTAATATAATATTTTAAACTATTAAAAACGAATAATCAAAAATCGACGCACCTGCAAGTTGCTAAATGTATAGTGAATAATAACAATAATAGGTTTTCTCTGGCTGAGTTGAATATTTCTGAATCTCCATTTTGATTTCTTTTTAATTTCCTAATTTCGATTGTTTTTGTTAAATGATTTTTTATTTTTCTCCAGTAAGTTTTTAGGATACTTACTATGGGAAATTGTGTATTATTTATTTTATGTATTATTTTTTTACTATAATTAAATTCAATCAAAGCATTAAGGAGAATATGACTGACACCAGTCAACTAAACCAGAAAGGTGAACCAATACACTAGATCATAAAGGGGTACACATTAAAAGCCATTGAAGAGAACTCGTCGGACAAGTACCAATATGATTATTCCAGGTCTCGCAGCAGCTATTGCCAGAATAGTAATGTAAAGTTCTGTAAGAGATAAGAAAGTGCTGAGAGCCATTACAATTTTGTTATTCGGCTATACCTGAAGGTTTTGATTCCATCCCCGACTAGCTTTCTTTGAAAATCAGATCTTCTCTTCCACAAAGAAGCTCATGATCAGCGTGTTAAACAAAAATGTATGGATAGCCTGTCAAACATTTAGATTTTGATTTGAAGACACTTTAATCGCACACAATCGACAGCTTTGTAATCAGTAATACAATGCATTTGTTTTATTTCGTACAACATCCACTGATTTCGTGTCCACTGGTCCTGAGACGTGGGAGAAGCAGAATGACTGCATTAGTGACAGACGACTGTTGAGTTTTAAAGCAGTCAATGACAAATAGCATTTTAACCAACTGCAGGTGGTAGCTGATCATCCGCGGCTATTCACTTCAACCAACAAAATATATTTGAAGAGCAGTTCTGGTTGACAATCGAGACAGTTGATAGTTTGCCTGACATTTAACATTGTAACGGTATATCTAGCATCGGTATTGCATTCACAAACTACACATTGCTAAAGTGTTTATTGTTAAAGGCAGCTGAGTTCAGATAAATCTTCTATAATATAAAATAAAAATCAATAATCTTATAAAATATATACACACCAACTCACCATTGATGTTGTTATTTGATCTTGCGTTGACATAAGCCCTATGCTATAGAAAATCAAAAAGTGGTAGAAAAACAAAATAATGCACACAAACCCAACACATAATAAAAAGTTCATGCAAACTTTTAACATGTAGTCAATCAGCATTGAGACAAACTCCTATAATAACTTAATTATAGAGAAAAATTAGTAGAAAAAAAAACATGGCGAAATAAATTTTTTATTTAAATTTTGAGGATTAAGCCATGAATTTTTGTCTAAATGAGGATCTATCCTTTTAAGATTTAAAAATAAAATAAATTTAATATTTCATAAGTTTTCAGACATTTGTCAAAAAATACAAAACCTGAGATCCGAACAAAAAAGCATAAATTGTAAATTTTATTTATATGTTTTAAAAAAGTTATCCTGAACTCAATTATTTTGCACATATTCGAAGAATTTTTCCAGGATGCATAAAAAAATTCTATTTATGGTGATTAATTAATTTATTACTTCAAAAATAATTTAACTCACTTTTTTTCTGAATTAATTCCGAAAAATAATTCATCATAAAATAAAATCATTTCATTATTAATATATATATATATATATATATATATATATATATATATATGAATTTGTAGATCAAAAGTTCTATTTAAAAGCTTGAATAAAAATCTCATTGTTTTATTGGACCTATTTCCTTGTCATATTCTTGAAATTAAAATTTATTTTACAATTTTTAAATTTAGATATAGTTTTTGACGACACTCAATATTTTCAATCAAACAATAGATAGACAGAATATTATTCTCTACAAGATGGTATTAAAATATTTTAAATATGATAATTATTACAGTGTCCAACTTAATGTTAAAATACATACGGTAAAACACGTCTGTAGGTAGAACAACACAACTTGTTAAAATTATAATACTAATGATTTGTAGGGAATTAAAATCTGTCTATACATGGTTACACTCAAAAATGTTTGTAATATTAGATTTATGAAGTAAAATAAATATTTGTTAAGTTATTTTAAAATAATACCTCAAATACCGCAACGTAATGACTGCTAGTATATATCTCTAAATATTTTAATTATAATTTATTTTTTACATTATGAATTAAATCGTTGAATTCAAGTAGTCGAATTCTTCAAAAATACAAGAAAACTCGAAAAGTATAAAATTTTAATTTTCATATAAGTTTTATATTATTATTAAGAAAAACTATTGAAAAAGGTACATAAAAGGTGATTGAAGAAATATTGTTTAAAGAACATCTGAAAGTGTAGAGAGAAGAGTTCATGAAAATCCTTTAAAAATATCTATGAGAAAAAAAAGATTTTTAAATAAATATCGAAAAAAGTGTATTAAGTGAGAAGAACTCAGAAGAGAAAACGAAAGTTTAAAGAAACTTTTGGATGAAGAAAAATGTTTTTAAAATAGGTTTTATAACTTTTTAATTATTATTAATTTTAGTTGTATTTATCTATTTGTGTTTGTAAGTATTTTATTAAAATTTAGTTGATGATACCTCATTCATAAAAAAAACCAATTTATTTATTTTAGGATAACTTGATGCAGCAATAAAATATAAGTGAATAACTGTGAGATATATACTATCAGTAATTACGTTGCAGTATTTTAGGATTATTTTACGTTGCAGTAACATAACATATTAATAACTATTTTATTATTAAAATAACTTATTAAAATAACTATTTTAAAATAACTTAACAAATATTTATTTTACTTCATAAATCTAATATTATTATTCACTAATTAATATATTTTTTCAAATTGTTACTAAATGATGGCAAAGATACCTTTATGTAAACTTAAGTATTTCATTTATCATAGTAATAAAGTATTAAGAAAGTTCAAAGTAAAAATAAATAAATATTTAACAAAGCAATACTTGTCCATATTTACTAAAAAACCATTCAAAATCAATATTAATTACACCTTATAAATACATTTAGAATCATATTAATTTATAATAATAATACTGATTATTTTTAAATTTACGTAAAAGATGATCATACTTCCAATAGCATCAATCAAATGTACACCCGAAATGTTGTAGAAAATTACTGTTAATTAATTCTAAAATAAAAATGATGAATTGATATCTAAATATTTAAAATTCAAATAAAAAACATTAACTAATTTTCATAGAACATTTAATTTTTTATGCTTTCAAAAATTAGCATGACAAACGATTCATGACAAACCATATTTAAATAAAAATACCATTTCATAATTGTTGATGAAATTAATCTCAAAAAAAACATATTTTGGATAATTTTGTGCAGAAAATGAAAACAAATAAAATCATTATTTTATTTAAGGAAAATTAAATTTCTAATATCATAAATTGTACAAAACAATAAAGATATTTTGAACATTTGTATTTTTTCTTTGACTTTGTTCATATTTTGTCGTTCTTCAGCGAAATCTAATAATTTTTGCCATTGTTCGTTTTCATTGATCCTTATAATTTTTTTCGCTTTTGGTGGGTTACAGGGTTTCGCCGTTTGCTTATCTTTATTGTTGCCCCAGTAACGCCATACAAAATGATTCTAGCTGCCACTTGGCACCCGTTGCTAGGCAACGTTGGAAATGTGTTCAAGTGGTGGATTGACCGCAAAAATTGAGTATTATGGCTAGTACTGTAATTGCTCGGACAACCCTCGGGTTCACGAGCTGTCGATAGAAGACCTGTGCTCGCTTTTTAATCATTTGGTCCCCTTGCGTTTAAATTTCTATCGTCTGTCTAACTGTTTTACCGACATTAGTTTGGAAACAAAATGGGTGGTACTGCTTATTTAACCCTTCTACAATGTTATTTCAAAATGCAAATTCAATTTAATTATACCAATAATTTTATCTAATTTATTTCAGCATGTTAATCTAATTTAGCTATACCAACGATTTCAATTTAATTTATTCCCGTACCTTTCCCTTTAATAGGCCTTAGGCGCATTTTATGTTTATATTATATTTACTGAGTGCCCACTGGACTACTCGGTGTGATGATTTTGAGCCGTGTGTAGTATGACTTTAGGTCGATTTTACAGAAATGAGGAACGAGGAAGCAGCCAATCGACTCCTTCCTTATTCCTCATTTCTTCTATATGGGATAGTATTGACGTTCCAACCCTGCGTTCCACACGCCGGGTCTTCACGGGCACAGATCATTGGCGATATTCCACGCACTTACACGAATCTGAATTGTATATTGATTTTATTTACTTGCGATAGGTGTTGGCTGTGGGCCGGAAAAATCTCGACAAATGTTTAGTTAAATTTTAAGTATGTAAAACAATTTATAGATAATATAAATATTTATTAAGCATATAACAAATAAAAATAAATTACCCTACATTCCATTCCATAAAAATAAAAATTCATAATATTGTATCTCCCTCCACGCCGACTTCCAAGCAGAGCTCCATTGAGGTTGCGAGGAAGTGACGTGGAGAGAAAGCTCCAAAATCAAACTGTTTCTCACCTAAAATTGATCTGGCAAATAGATTTTCAATAACTAATATTCAAAATCAATTAAAATGATTCAAATGGTTTTCGTTTAAAAAACGGTTTCAAAAATGGTTAAATTTAACGTGAAAATGGATCAGTATTTATACCTATTTTATGTCCCTAACCTCGCATGTTAAATTTGATGTAGTAAAACAAAATTCGACCTTGTTATTTTCTAGTTTTTTAATCTTTAATTTTATTATTTTTTAATTTATTTTAATAATTTTTCGTTTAGAATTTTTATCGAATTATTACTAATTCAAATCTTTTGATTTAAGTTTCATTTTCATGAACTTTTATTACTTTATCAATTTTTGTCGAATTTGTTGTGTTTTCTTGTTATGTTTGTGTTGGTATCGTGCGGATCTTGGTGCGTTTTGTTATTATTTTAATTTATTTTTATGTTTATTATTTTATATTTAATTCTCTTTTTTCTCATATTTGATAGGGTTTAATTGATGTTTCAATAGGTTTATTTAAATTTGCATGTTATATTTGCATGTGTGTTACCGATCCATTTAAACATTTCTCAAGGCCATATGTGTTCTGGCCCAACATAAAACACTCGGGGGTCCATAAAATTGCGACCCGCAATTTCAATTGATTTTTCAAAATAATATATACATTTCCTTTTCGACATTCACATTCCTAAAAATATCTACGGTAAAGTTAATCATCAAGGTAAAGATGGACTTAAGGTCCGGCTACAGTACATAATCAAATAAAAATTGTATCGTTCAATATCAATGTGAGTCAGTCTAAGTTAATAGGATCAGTTCAAATCAATAGTAGTTACTGTAATTCAGTTATATTTAGTTTCGAATAAATCACTGGCGGCTTGGGTTTCACTTTCGAGCTGGATTTCTCTTTGGGCTGATCTTGAAGGGTGATTGATGGAAATATGCGAGAGTTTTGAAGTTTCGTTGGTTTGATTGCTTTTTCGGATTTGGATGAACATTCTTCTGAATTTTTGAATTGGAGTATTCTGCCTTTGTTGGTTTTTCGTTAGGCCGAGGATGAGACAACATATTAAGAGTATCATGTTGGATGTTATACTAATTGGTAGTATAAGCTCTATTGATAGAATTGTTGTACTGGGTTCGCTTTTCTGTTCCACTTGTTTTCCTGGTTGCTTGGTGATTGATAGGACGATTTTTCGAATTTCTTGGATTGGTTTGTTGTTAGGATTTGCTTTGGCTTTCTTTTGGATTTGTCAGGTAATGATTTCTAGGGTTTTCTTTATCTCTCGGTTCTAATTTTTTATAGTGGTTATCTCTTCATTATTTTTCAATAGGATTTGTACCATTGCTTGGGTTTTTTCGATATTCAGTTTCAATTCGTCCTTGTTCTCTTTCGTGGGGCATTGAATACATTGGAGGTTTATCTGTTGACATTCCTCGTTTTCGGGGTTTCTGCAAATTTCTTTGAAATCAGCACAGGTGCTATCTTCTCTTCTGAAGGGTTGGGTTTTCTTGCATTTCTCCAACGGGTTTTCAGTATTACACTTTCTTATCACTATCATTATCATTATCCACATTTTTGGGTTCATGATTTCTATTTTCGATATATAATGATCAATTTTATGTTTATTTACAAGATTATTTCATTTATTTACAGTGGAGTTTAGCCCTTTTTACTCTTTCTCTTTTTCCATAGTTGAGTGTATCTCGCACTCCTCTTTAATTCTGTTTTCTGAAAATCTCATTATTAGAACTTGGGCTTTTATTAATCGCTCGGTTATTTTTGGGAGTTCTTTTAGTCGTTCTTTATTTTCTTTAAGTATTCTTTGTTGATTATGGATTTTCATTTGAAGATTCCTTTCTTTTGTTTGTTTTCTTTTGAGTTGGCGTTTACTATTTATTCGTTTAGCTGTTTGTTTTTCCAATTTTCGTTTTGGTTCCTGGAGTTGTTCTGTTAGCGCTTTGATTTCATCCTGGGTTTGTTGATGACTTTCTTTTATCTCTCTGGCTTCTTTGCAACTGTCTTCTAGTTGTATTACCTATCTTTGTTCGCTTTTTCTGCTGTCTCTATTCTTTCTGCTTCGGTTTTCCAATAATCTTCCAGGACTACACGAGTTTTTATCTCAGCTAATTCTCGTCTCAATCGTTCATTTTCTATCTTTTGATCTCTGTTTTCTCCCATGCTGGATGTTAGTTTTCGTTTCACTACATTGACTAACTGTTTGGATTGTATTAGTAGTTGATTTATCCTGGCGATTTCTGACTCTTGCTCCTCCACTATCTCTTGCCATTCTTTTCTTTCGGCTCTCCACCGTTTACTGTAATACCTCAGTGGGTCTTGTTCGATTGGTTGTACTAATTAAATTGGGCTTGGTATACATTCTCCGTCTTCTAGATTCATTCGGATTTCTATTTCGTTCGAATTCATACTATATATACATCGGTTACAATTTTTTGTTTTTATCATTTTTATTATTTTTATTATCTTTTTACACTTTTTACAATTTCTCCCTTTTTAAATTTATACTACCGCTTCGTCCGTCTCCCCGAATCCTTCGTCGGGTTCGGCGGGTACTTGAGTTGGTATTTCCGTTGGATATAACGGCATGAGCAGGATTGGTGGTCGGTTCTGCAAAGTATTTATTTCTTCACGCAAGGTGTTTGATATTTGTATCTCTTCGTCTAAGAGATAGGCGAGATATTCCACATTTTCTGTTAACTCTTCTACTTGCGTTTCCAATCGATGCGTGTTTTCTAACGCTTTTAATTTTTCAATCTCTTTCCTCAGGTTCTGCTCATTTTCCTCATACCCTTGCTTTATCGTTTCTATTTCTGCTTTGACTTGTCCTTTCAACTGTTCGTTGACTTCAAGTTGGTGTCTCAGCTGAATTTCTTTAAATACTGCAACTCCTCGGTGTCCGTTCACCTCCTGTTGGAGTTCTATTATTTTCTCGTTTAGTTGTTGGTTTTGTCGTTTTTCGTCTGTAAGTTGATGTCTTGTTTCTGCTGCTCTCTTATCTATTTCATTGAATTGTTGTTCGTATTCCTTTTCGTGTCTTCTGAGCCTTCTTATTGTGCCTTGTCTGATTTTTTCCTGAAATTCTAGTATTCGGACCTGCTCATTCAGTTCCTCAATTGTTTGTTTCTGCTCTTCGACTTGTTCCCAAAGTTCCCAATCTTCGGTATTTAATATCTTTTTGGGTAACAGTCTTATTTCTTTCTTGGCTTCTTGGAAATGTTCTTTCCATTTTTTCGCCTCTCTTTTAATTGCTTTCTCCTTGATCTCCGTTTTCCATTGTTGGTTTTGTTTTTGTCGGTGCGCTTCGTCCTGCTCGATTTGCATCTCTTTTACTCTAGTTTGTTGCCGTACTATTTCGTGATCTTGTTTTTGTATATGCTCCCATTGCATCGCATTCTCGATTCTCGACAACTTATACTTGTCTTTCCACTTTCTTGCTTCTCCTGTTGCTTGGATCACCATTCTTTCCTGTCTGTCATCTTTAGGCTCTCTTATTTTTCTTGATGGTTTTGGCCCTTGATTTTTCAGTTTGTTGATTTGTATCTTCGCGTTCTCCCATTTCGCTTTATAGGCTCTTGTTCGATCTTCTTCTTCGGCTATTTGTTGAATATAATGTCTAATACGTGACTCCCAGTTACTTCTTGATCGTTCTCTATCCTCCGTCCATTTGGTTTTCCAATGAAGTGCTTGACGTTTTGCCCATTCTTTGGCTTGTTCCATACTCGTCCTCTTGGTCTTCTCTATTCGGTATTGAGTGCTAATTTGTCCAATTTATTCCTGCATTTGCTGTATGATTTTTATAGTCTCCTCTCCTTCTTCTTGTATTTCTGCCTCTTTATCTTTTATTACTTCTCGCAATCTTTCGATTTCACTTTGTTGATCCTGCTTTTCTTGCTCTAGGGCTCGTATCTCTTTCCTTTGGTTTTTAATTCTGGTTTGGTTTTGCATAAATTCCTTCATCAGTTCCTCTTCTCGCTCTTGGTACGTTTTCTCCTTTCCTTCTGGATAAGTTGTTCTTTGTTCTATTTGTTTTCCCCACTTTTCTCTCATCATTTTTGTTTTTAAAGTCTCTTGTACTAATTCCTCTTCTGCGATTAGTAGCATTTCTTTTAGTTGCAGCGTTCTTTGTCTCCATAATTCTACTTCTTCACTTGTTACTTTTATTGATTCTGGTTGATCTTTGATTGCTGGTTTTGACCCTTCAGCCTCTTTTATCGGTTGTTTTTCTGTCTCGTTCAGGTTCATCATTGTTTTCTGAATATTAATATCGATTATTCTCTCTTTTCAATTATATCAAAATTTTATCATAATTTACATCATCATTTACGTCGTATCTCGTATTTTGTGATTTTTGATTTTTATAATTTTTTGTTATTATTTGTAATTATCTTTATTTACATTTTTTACACATTTGCTCTCGTTTTTTATTTACTGATCAGCGAAACGGAATCCTTTGATCCGCCCGTTGATCGGCTTTCTACATACTGGGCATATATCGACTTTTAACCCGCATGCTTCACATGTGACCATATGTCCACAAGGAGTATAAATTATTTCAACATGTTTCTGCCAACATGTTACGCATTGATGCTGCTCCAAAATAGCTTCTTTTATCATTGATTTGTCACGATTCTCCTTAGGTTTCTCTTGATATCGCTTGATTGCTCGGATTATTGCTTGTGTCGAGTCGTACCATTCCAAATTATTAGCTAACCTTTCTTTGATTATTTCTCTCATTTTTTGAGTTTCTACTCCTGATAATAACATTATGGTTCTCGTTTTTGGTCGATCCAAGATATCTTCTACTTGTTGATTTGTAATTACTACTTCTATGTTCTTTGACTCTTTTTCTTGTTTATACATACATTTTCCTTTATGCTTTAGTTTTTTAACGTTCTGATCTGGTATTGGTTGTTGATTTTTGCATCCTTCGCACATTATTCCTCTTGCTGTTTGACAATATCCTTGACTCGCAAATTCTGCTGCTCTTGGATTTCCTTTGAAGGTTTTAATTCTCTCCTCGAATGTTCTTTTTATAGTCTCTCTTTCCCATATTAGTTCTGCTGGATCTTCGAAACTCTTTATTATCGTTATCTTCTTCTCACCTCCCTTTTCATCTTTGTCTAATTCCGACTGTCGAAATCCTTTTAATCTGTTTATCGCTTGGTTTCCGACGTCAATGTTAATTCTAAATGGGCAGGTTGAAAATTTCCTCAGGTGTTCTCGTTTTGCTGTTTCTCCTTTCTCCCAATGCGAGAGTCTTCCTTGACAATAAATACAGGTAACTTCATCTGGTAGTTCGGGGGTTCCTGAGAAAAAGAATCCTTGTGCTGCCATCTCTTTACTTTGTCGGTCAGTAAATACTTTGTTGTCTTTGAATGTTAGGTATCTTTGCTCCTCTTTTCTCAGCTGTTCGTGTTTTACTCTTCTCTGTGAGTAAATTACTCTCCTCATTTTCCAGGGTCGTCCGTTTGTGTCGAAACTGGTATAATGTTGAATTGCGATTGTTAAGGTTTTGATTTTTTCCTCTTCCTCTGGTTTTTTCCACAGTCTCGTCCATATCGAATCTGGTCCTTCTCTTATCTGTACTGTTATCTCTTCGTTGATTCTGCTTGTCATCTAAATATCGTCATTATTTTTGAGTTTTTGTTTTTCTGATTTTTCTGATTATTTGTAATTTTTTGATTTTTATTTGATTTTTATTTGATTTTTATTTTATTTACATATTATTTACACTTTCCTTTTCTCTTTACAACGTCTTGTCTGGCTTCTCTACTTCTAATTTTATGTACAAATTATCTTCTCGCAAGAATCCTTCTCCTCTTAGTCGTTGTTGCGCATAGAAACGTGGTGTACCAATTGCTGTATTCCAGTCGGTTGTTGGTCTTCCCATCTGTGGTTCATTTCCTGTTCTGATTGGGTTACGATAATCCTCTTGTCCTTTCATTGTTAGTATCATATTTTGTTTGAAAGGCCATGTTGATAATTCATCAAAATCTCCTCTTCCTACTCTGACGAAGACACTGATGTGGGTGCCCGTTGCATTTCCATCCCCATTTGGATACAGTCTAATGCCCAATTTGTATCCATTCTCCCAACTATATATTGGTGGACTGTCTAGAATTCTCTGGGTTCCATCTTTTGCTCTCTGGAGTTTTTCTGTGAATTCGGTTATTTTCCATATAAATGGTGTTGTAGGATGTTTTCTGGCTATAGAGCTATTTGTTTCTAATTCCTTTAGGCTGTTGGTCATCTGTTGCATTTTCTTTTCCGTTTCGGCCATTTTCTTGAGGGTATTTCCTTGGCTTCTCTCGAAATTCTTTCTGGACTCTAACGTTTCTCTTATTAGTACCTTTTGTGCATCATTTTCTGTTTGTAGGCTTTTTACTTCCCATGCCAACATTCCTATCGTTTTCATCATGATTTCCGTGTGTTCGATACTATTTTCGATCATATGCTTTTGCATCTCTGCAACTGGTAGTTGTGCTTGACAATTGAATAATTCTAACGGACATTTGACTGGTTTGCCGATACATTCGTTCCAGTGTTCCTTTAGTTTAACTTTATCTTTCTTGTCGCAGTTGTTTGCGCATATTCCTTCGTATAGATCGCATATTTGCTCCTCTTTCGGATTCCGATGTTCCATTTCTATTTTTATCCATTCGTCGATGACTCCACAGAATTCGCATTTTTCCTCTCTCTTGATGCACACTTTGTGGTGTTCTTTCATGGTCTTTTTCGTTGTGATGGTTTGACATTTTCCGCATAGTATCTCGTTATATTCACACTCATTTGTGTGACTTTCGGCTTCCTTCATAAGTCCTTTCCATTCACATTCTGTTACTCGGCATTGAACTAATAGATTACTGATCTCTTTGTTGGTGGCTTTATCCATTGTTGTAGGATCTTTATCTCTTTCAATCGTCTCGTCGCATCCAGGGCATTTTATTGTTTTTGTTTCTATCACTTTTATCGTACAATCTGTACATATTCTACATCCGCATTTCGTCTGTCTTGCTCCAATCAGTAATTCTTTACATTTGCAACATTTTAGTCTTTCTTTTATATCGTTCACCACTCTAATTTTTTCCTTCATTATTCGTCTCGTAGCTTCGGATGGATTCTCGCTTCCTCTTATTCTCTCGATGATTGTCGTTGCTTTACTTCTATCGTTTTATTTTTACATATTTACAAGGTACGCTTTATTTTTACTCCACCGTTGAATCCGGTTCTGGGGTGAATTCTGGCATCGATGCTATCCATTCCACCCAACTTGCTGGATCTACGTGCTGTTGGTTGTTACGTAATCTTCTAATTTCATCAGCTTGCCATCTAATTTGATCTGCTAATTGTTCATTTATTCTCTGCAATTGTAGTATTGTTCTCTGTTGCTCTTCCAGTCTTATGGCTTGTTGTAAACCTCTGTTCACACTTTCCGTTAGTACTAGATGAGTATTTGTCCATTGAGTTTGCGCATTGTTGGTTATTAGTGTCATTAATTCGCATTGTCGTCTCCATGTTGCCTCGATTCCTTGATCTTGGTATATTCCATGATCCAGTTCTACAATCTCTATGGGTACATTGGCAGCTGCTGGTTGTTGTATCGCTTCTGTGAACGGTGGTATTCTAACTTGGTTTTGTTGATTCATGTTATTCGGATCCATCTGTTGGTTATAATACATCATTAATTCATCGGCATTCATTTCTGTTTGCTTACTGTTTCTGACACATTTTGTACAATATTTATATATACATATACATACTATTACTACTATTATACTACCTAATATTTTACACTATATACAACGTCCTTTCTTTGTCTTACACAATCGTCTCCGGGGACTCTATACGCAATGTCCGTATGTCCCCATATTTCTCATCCATTATTTGATATATATCAAATTCATTTGACCATTGTTGTGCTTCGATAATGGGCGGTTCTTTTAACCAGAGTCCGCTTGTACTAGAATTTCCTATGATTTCATATTCTTCGGTTCTTTCTGCATCATATTGTCCTAATTCGATATCATAATTGAATTTTTCTACTGCTGGCCATAATCTTCTCTTCGTTGGCTTCTTTCTGCATTTAGTAGTTCTCACTAGTTGGATTATTATCAGCATTACTACACTGCTTACTACCGCTGTTGTTATCCAGATCATTTTTATCATGTAACTCGTTTCATTAGGCTGCATAGTTGTGTTTTCTCTTGCATTGGTTGTCTCCATTCTTCTTTCTTTTGGTTGTACATTTTTAAGTGATTTCTGGAGTTGTAATGCTTCGTGAATTGAAAGGTGGCTGTCGTCCATGAGCATTCCCTTTTGCCATGTCTCGTTTTTTCTCTCAGATTGTTTTGTTATAGATTGATCTGTCGCATTTAACTTGGGTGGTTTCCTTGTTATCGTTCTCCAATGTTCATGAGTTCCCTTTTGGATATTTATTACGTATTTTCCCAGTTTTCTTTTCGTTGGGATTCGATACTTTTGATTCTTTATGGTTTTGCTTGTTTCACATTGGATTCTTTTGTTTACTGTTTCGTTTCCTTTGGGTTCATATATGCAGAATTTTGTGATAGGTTTTTCACCGGTGTTCTCAATTACTATTTCTTCTTCATTTGCCGCATTCAATTCTATATTTATTATTACTGCTTTGCTTTCTCTAATTTGGCGTTGATACGGTTCCTCTTTTGTTTCTTTTTCCGGATGTTTCGTCGTGGTTGATGTTAGTAGTTTTCTTGTTATTGATTTCCAGTAATCATCTCTTCCTTTCTGAACGTGTACTATATACTTTCCACGTTTTCTTTTTGTTGGAATGTGGTATTTTTGATTTTCGATATCTTCATTTGACTGACATTTGATTCTTTCATTCATCGTTCCGTTCTTTTTAGTTTCGAATATACAGACTTTTGTAATAGGTTCTTTGCCCATATTTTCGACTATTATTTCCTCTCCACTCTTTGGGTTTGATTCTACTTTTATTATCATTTCTTTATTTTCTCGTACTCGACGTTGATATGGCTCTTCTTTTAGTGTTGTGAATTTTTCTCCCAGGGTTTTGGCTAATGTGCAGGTTGACACATATTATATATTCTGCATTGCCCTCTAGACTATCCCATTCGCATTTCTTTCCTGCTTTCATGTTCATTTTCCAACAATCGATAACTTTGTTTTGTATACATACTTGTTCAATTGTTTCTATTCCTCTGTTTATTATTCGTAATTTGCCTATCCCTGGTTCTACTTGGATTCTTACGTTTCTATCTTTCGTAGCATCTCTACATACGTCTTTGGTGGTTTGACATGATGATGAGTTTTCGGATCGTATTTCCATCTTTCCTGGTTTTCCTATGGAGTCGAATTGACAGCTTATGCTTGTATTCATTGTCAGTTGTAAGCATATTCCTTCACTTGCGCTTCCTTTCTCATTTATTGTTCGTATTCTGAACGATTTTATTTCTTTCATGGTATTTTCATCAGCTTCCGTTAACTTGATGGACGTAATCAGTATCATTATTTTTTGAAGCAGGGTTGGTCGGTTTTGATTTTTTCTTTGTTGTAGTATCTTTTTATTATGTAACAGCATCCCTTGGTTTTGTTTTCTCTCGTTCTTGTTGTTGTTCGATTCTTGACGTTCCTTGTTGGATGGTTCCTTTTTCTCTTGTTGTGCGGGTTTATTTTCGTCTCTAACATTTGGTCTGGTATCTTGATCATCTTGGTTTTTGCTGTTGTCACCACCTCCTTCTCCATTATTATTTCCATCCGGGGTTTCCTTTGAAATGTCGTCCTCGACATTTATTATTTCGATTATTTCTTCGTATACTTTTATTATTCTTGCTTTTATATCGTCCATCTCTTTTATCTCTTGTTTGCTCGCTTGAAATCTTATTTGCTTTCGATGCCATCTGTGTATTATCATCAATAGTTATTCTTTTCTGTCTCCAATTCGTATTGCTTCTTTTGGATGATTGGTGAATTTCAGTCCTTCCCATTTCAACATGGCTTTTATCGTCTTTGGGAATAGATAGTGGGCATATATTGTTTCTTTTAATAGAACGTTTCTATTTCTTACCATGTAGTTTAAATCGAATACTTTAAGTGATGAGCCTTCATAGGTCCATTTCATCAGATTGGCTGCTGCTTCGTCTTGTTTGGCGTCGATAGCTTCCCATAGTGTTTGAATTGTTTTGCCCATCATTTCTCTTTCTCTTATTGTCGCGTTGGTGGTTATAAATTTTATTGCGCTTGCCTGTCTTGATTTCAGTCCATTATCTTTTTCCTTGAACGAGGATCCTGTTTTTAGTAGTTCTATCAGAACTGTTGTAGAAACATCTGCTGCAACTGCGAACAATAATGGTGTTTGTCCCTCTTCGTTTGGTATATTTGAGGTGTGTCCGCATTTCTGCATGAGTTAGATTATATCTATTATCCTTTGAGTGTTTCTATGTTGTACTGCAATATGTAGAGGTACGTTCCCCTCTACATCTGCCATGGTGAAGATCATAGGTATACTTTCTTTGATACGATCCATTTCTGGTGGACTTCTAGCTCCTTTAGCGTAATCCATTGCGATTTTTCCCGCCTTGTTTACTATTCTCATCCATCCTTTTCCTTCGACCCATTCTGGCATTATCTCTCTGACGGCTTTTACTATTGCATCCATCTTGTCTACATTATCTTGGGTCGCGTTTAAAGTTATTATTGGTTCATCTGATTTAGGTTCTTCTACAGTATTATTTGATGTTGCTTCTATTTTTCGACTCATCGTTAGTCCGTTTATACTCAGTTGTTGGGTTTGTGATCTGGTTTGCATACCTCGATTCTCTGGTTCCTTTGTTATTGTTCTAGGTATCGCTTTACATCTACTCACGTTTACGTATATAGGCCTGGTGAGTGGTTTGTTGACCAATTTAACTCTAGCGTTATTCTCGTTTACATACATTATCTCATATGGCCCTTTACCACTTCTTTGTAGTTTTCTGGCTACTCCTGGGATAATTTCTGGTGTTGCGATTATTACCCAATCTCAGACCTGAAAGTTATGTTCGCGTACGTCTCGCTTTTTATCGTGCAGTTCTTTATAGCTCTCTTGGTTAAATCTAATGTTCATACCTGCCGTTTTCCAGATCTCTTGCATTCGCTCTTTGAACTCTGTTACATAATCGTCAATTTCCATATATTGTGATATCGGCGGTTGGTATTCTAAGTCTATCGGCATGTTGCATTCCCTGCCATACATTAATTTGAATGGACTCATCTTTGTTGCTGAGTGTATCGACATTCTATAAGCCATAAGGCATAGATTTATATATCTATCCCAATCTTTTTGGTGTCTGCTTACATAATTTGACATCATTTCTATTAATATGCCGTTGAATCGTTCGGTTTGTCCGTTTGTTTGCGGATGGTAAGGAGATGTTCTCAATTTCGCAATTCTGAAGTAATTTGTTATCTCCTCTATGATTTCGCTCATAAAGTTGGTTCCTTGATCGGTTAGGATCTGTTTGGGTGTTCCGTATCTACAGCATATTTCCTCTACTAGGATTCTCGCTATTGTTCTAGCTTTTTGGTTTGGTATTGCGAATGCTTCCGGAAATTTCGATAAATAATCTGTTACTACTAATATATAGATATTTCCATCGTTGGTTTCTGGTAATGGTCCTACTACATCATCGTCATGGGTTCTGGCTGAATTGGCATTGGCTTTAGCGGTGCTTTCAATTTACTTCCCGTGCTTTTTCTGGTTGCACATATCAGACAATTTTTTATCCATCCTTTTACGTCTTCTCCGATATTTGGCCAATAATATTTTTGGCGCAGTCTTGCTTCCGTCTTTTTTGCTGACATGTGTCCTCAAAGCTTCCCATCGTGGTATTGCATTAGCACTTCTTTTCGTCTGCTTTCTGGTAAACACATGAGTCGTTTTTCGCCATCCATTAATAATAACCATCCCTTTTCTACTGTATATCGATGTCTATGTTTCTCCATATGCTCTCTTAATTTACTGTTGCTGTCGAAGATTTTCATATCATTAGTTTCCATAAATTCGATTATTGTTTTTAATTCTTCATCTTCTTTCTGCTCATTTCTCAGTTTTGTAAAATCGATATCTTCTGCGATGATCATGCATATTCGTCTTACATCCTGATCCATTAGTTCTTCAAATACAAATCTTGACATGCAGTCTGCGTTAGCGTTGGCTTTTCCTGATTTGAATTTGATATATGGTGAGTATTCTTGCAACTGCATTGCCCATCTCATTAATCTGCTAGAGGCTTCTTTGTGTTGGCCTAACCATACTATTGGTTGGTGATCTGTGGTGATGTATATCTCGTGACCCCATAACAAATATTTGAAGTGTTTAATAGCTTGAATTATTGCTAGAGCCTCTCTTTCAGTCACAGAGTAACTCTTTTCATGTTTCTTGAATGTTCGACTGTAATATCCAATGACCCGTTCCCTTTTCTCCTCGTCCCATTGTCCTAGGACTGCTCCAGATGCATATCCGCGTGCGTCTGTCGCTAACAAAAACGGCTTCTTAAAATCTGGGTGTACGAGTATTGGTGCTGATATTAGTTTGTCTCTGAGTGTTTCAAAGGCTGTTTGTTGTTCCTTTTCCCATATAAATGGAGTGTCTTTTTTGGTTAATTCTTGTATTGGTTTCGCAATAGTTGCATAACTCTCGATGAACTTTCGGTAATATCCGCATAGACCTAAAAATTCTTGCACCTGTGTGACTGTTTTTGGTACATGGCAATTCTTTATCTTTTCGATGTTTCTTGGGTCCGGTTCTTTACCCTTTGCCGACACAATATGTCCTAAGAAGGTGACTTTTTCCTTTGCCCAATCGCATTTTGAGGGTTTCAATTTTAATTTCCATTGTCTCAGTCGAACGAATACGTTTCGGATGTCTTTTAGATGTTGCTCGAAGGTACTAGAATAAATTAACAAATCATCAATATATACCATACATTGTTTGATGCCGTGCGTTACAAAGTTCATACATCTCTGAAATGAAGCTGGTGCGTTGGTTAATCCGAAAGGCATTTTCTTAAATTGGTATAGATCTTTCCCAATTGTAAAGGCAGTTTTCTCTCTGTCCTCCTCTTTGACCTTTATTTGCCAATATCCACTTTTTAGATCTAATGATGTAAAATAAGCTGCTCCGTGTAATGTTTGTAACATCTCATTTATATCTGGTAACGGGTATGTATCTCGTTTCGTTACTGCGTTGAGTCGTCGATAATCTATACAGAATCGTTGTGTTCCGTCTTTTTTCTTTACCATGACCACTGGAAATTGCCATGGCGAGCAACTTGGTTCGATTACTCCTGCGTCTAACATCTTTTGGACTTCTTTTTCTGCTACTGATTTTTGAGCTTCTGCCAATCGATATGGCCGTAGTGTTATTGGGGTATCATCTGTTAATGGTATCGTGTGTTGCGTCACATCGCTTGTACCGAGGTCTAAGTCAGATGCTGCAAATATATCTTTAAATTCCATTAGCAGTTTTTGTAATTGTTCTTTCTCGGTTTCGTTTAGTAGCTGACTGTCGATTGTCCATAATTCCTCCTCAGTTCCTTCAGTTTTTGTTGTTGGGAGTTCAATGTCCATCATTGGTGTTAGTTTTCCTAATCTTTCGTTTTCGTAAATTACTTTATCTTCCTCGTCAAAATTTGTAATGTTGATTGGAATTTCGTTGTTGTTGTTCACATATACTATCTCTCTGGCTAGTGGCATTTCTTTCTTTTTCTCGAATTTGTGGTTAGGTTCGAAAATCATTTCACCTCTGGTTTCCTCGTTCACTTTTACGTAACAAATCATTTGTGTGAGTCCTGGTACTACTATTTTCTCCGAGCATCTCACTTCTGATTTCAACATACATATTCGTCCGGTTTTATCTCTCAACTCCATCGATCCTAGATCGATTATTATCTCTTTTAATAATTCTGGCATGAGGTCTGTTCCAATTATACAATCTGCGCTCAGTCTCCTGATGACCGCTAAGTACGTATTGATTTTTACATTTTTATATTCTATTATCGACCAGATTTTTCCGATGACTGCTACTGATTCTTTACTGCAAGTTATTACATCCATGTTAGCTTCTTCTATACATGGCCACAATCTTCCTGGTATTTTATCCATTTTTATTGCTGAGATGTTTGCTCCGGTGTCGATCATTGCTTTTATCTCTACTCCGTTTATCTCTATGGGTACCGTTAATGTTGGTCCAGCTAACGTTTGTAACATAGCTATGGTTCGAGTTTCTGGGTCTTGATCTACACTTCTTGATCTTTGGCTAGTTCTTGGTACTAAGTCTGCCCAATTTGGTTCGTATGGTACTGGATAAATGTTTCGTAGTGTTGTTGGTCTTGGTATCGGTACGTGCCTTTCTATCGGCGTATTTCTCTCTACTGATGTTGCGGCTTTCTTTAAACATTCATATACTGGAGGTGGATGATTATAATGTCCACTATGTCTTGTTTTTCGATTTTCCCATTGTTTGAGTTGCTCTTGAGTTAGCATCTGTGTTCCTCCTTGATTTTCGTCATTGTCGCTGTTATCACTGCTATCATCTTTGAAGTTTATCCATCGTTTCCAGTTACTCGTTTTCTGTCGCTTCATTCTGGTTTTCTCGGCTTCTAATCTCATTATTGCTTTAAATTTTCGTCCAACTTCTTCATCGGTACCGTTCATTTTAGTTAGGATTCCTACCAATCTCTTTATCTTGTGAATATCTTTTGAGTGTCCATGTAACACCATTGTCTTTGCAAAAACGGTAAGAAACCAATTGCCATTTTCCAGTTGATTTTTCTCTCTCTTTTATATATATCGAAACATGCTAACATTTGTGTAGGATCACTCTTACGATTTGAATAATGAGAAATTATTCCCAAAATTCCTGCCATCATTTGTCCGAAGATTAGGAATCTTCCCCACATGGCTTTCATCATATTTGCGGTAGCATGTTGAAAATGGTCTGGTGATAGTAACAATTCGTAGTTAGGTTTCTCTCCATAGTTGTTACCTCCCGTTATTGTCACAATATTGGATAGTATTGCTTGCCTTTGTGCTGGGAATAGTAGATGTTCTCTGGCTCGTTCCAGATCTTTTGTTTGGTATATCCCATTTTGTGATATATCTACTGGTTTGAATTCTGCTTCACTGGCCAACTCTGTAAGTCCAAATATTTTTGGTGGTGCTACTATTACTCGAGTTGGAAATTGTAACCAACTTCCATCTCTTATTTCGAATAATGGTCCATATACATTACTGCAACTGAACATATTAGGTACGAATTTTTCTGGATTTATCATCCTTGTTACTGGCTGCGCGAATCTGATTTTTCCTTTATGCATTATTTCTAATTCATTTATGCATTTATCTCTTGAAATTGTTGAATTCTCTGGCAATTTTGCAATTGTCTTTTCACATTTATACGTGTACATAACTTCTCCAACGATTCTCCCAAAATATCCTTCTTGGAGTGGTAATAGTGGAATTGCGTTATCTGGATTCGTGATTGCCATTGCCAATTTTGTTTTTAATATTTCTCTGTTCAAGATACAGTCATTTTTAACTAAATCGTAGTATATTTTCTCTGTTGATGCCAATCCTTTATGATATAAAAAATCCATCTTATTATTTATATACAGAAATAGTTTTACATCTTTGGGGTCTATTTGCGCTTTTGCGTTCGGTATTGCTGTTCGCGATAGGAATATTCCTTTGTAATTTGTACTGGCGACCATTTCGTCGCATTTGCTCACCATTCGTCCTTTTATGAATCTCATTCCGATTGTAGTATCAGTTGATATTACCACCGTTGGCGTGACCTCTGATCCGATAGTTGTGGTAATTGTTGGTTTTCCGATTCTTCCGGTTCTCCGTAATTCATCCAGTGCGCTTTTTTGCGTGTTGGTTTCTGTTTCACTGTGCACTCGTCCTTGCACTTCATCAAATATTGCGCTTTTCAATAAGGTGAGTCTACAAGTTCTGGTATCGGCGTGGTATACGATCGTTGACATTCCCGTATTGCATTATCTATCTGTTGCCAGACATTGAGAGTAATTTTTCATTGCTTGCGTGTCTGGATCAAAATATCCTTGATATTTCTCAACTTTACTTGATAACTTTCAATCACTACTACTCCTTTGACCAATTGATTCAATAGGGTGTACTCTCCTCCTTGACACGTTCCGTCTCCAGCCGTTATTCTTCCCGCAGCGTATACTCGGGTAGTTTTTATTTTTCCTTCCTCGGCTGCTACATGCACTCGTCCAGCTATTGGGATGCGTCCTGTCGTGAATCCTTCCTCACATTCGCTTCGCGTTATCGAACCACTGTTGTTTTTCCTGTTCCAGCTTATATAATTCTGTTGATGTGAGTGTGTCCGCATGAAATGGCCACAATTTTCCTTGTTACTTGAAATTCCTTGAATTTCGTTTTTTAATGAAGTTACCTCTTGGTATACATTATTGATACCTGCTGTAGAAATGTTGTTGTACTGCCGGGGTTTGCAGCTTTTTGCACTCTTTCCGTTTCTGTAGTGAGTATTTATCACCATTTTTATGTATCACAACATATACTACAAACGTTTTACTCCTTTTTTAATGCACATATAATATGAAGTATTGTGGTGATTATCGCGTTCATTTGATTCCTTTTTCTGGCTGTTTTTTGGATACTTGCATTTAATCGTTTCTCGAATTCCGTTAATAGCTCTTCAACTCTTGTTTGCAATCATCTTCAGTTTTTGGGTCTCTTTGCTTACTAAATTTTATAAAATTGCATCCCCTTGAAGTTAAGATGAATGGTTCGATACTTTCCTGGATAATGTCCGTTATTCGGCGAATTCATATCGTTTTGGGTTGTATCTTGGGGGTTAGCTTTTCTGTAAATATCACTATTGTATTGTACATCAGGTATGCTATTCCTACCAAATATCTATTTGGGTCGGTCTGATCGTTTTGTCAGGTGATTTATTATCAACAATAATTCCTCTGGATCTTTGGTTGTAGTTCGTTACTTTGTTGTCCTGATTTTATTTATTATTGCTTTATTGCTTGCCGCAAAGTTGTTTCGCTCTGTTCCGATATTATTGAGTTTTCAAATTTTCTTCTTTATTTCTGGATTTGCTAACCATCATAATCAGCTACTGTCTGGTTGAATCCACTTTGCTCTTGTTCCTGGCCTTTCAGTTTTCTTGTACTGTTTTGTTACTTGGCTAGCTTTTGTTTAATTTCGTTGTCACTTGATCCAATCTTGCATCTGTTTTTGGGTTTTTTCTTTTTCTGGAGCTGGTTTGTCATTTCGGCCGTCACTCTGGATTTCTTTTCCATTGCCGTCCTGTTTTCTTTTCGTTTTGGGTTTGCTCATCTGCCGTTTCTCTGGATGTTGTAGTTCCTCGTTCAGATTTATCCAGTTATCCATTCGTCTCATGTCGAGTTTGGGCGTCTCCTCTCTTTCTTTTTTTTCCTCTCGGTATCGTGGCTCTATAATTTCAACTGGTTGTCCTTGAGCGGCATACTAGTTCGTCTAGTTGCAATCTGTTGTCACAATGTCGTTTTCGTTCTCCTGTCCTGACAAATTCTTGATTCCGGTATTCTCCTAGTTGTTTCCTCATCCAAATATCATTAAAGATCAATTTTAGTATCCTCTTTCATCTCCTGTTGTGATGACGATTACTTCACCTGCGGCGGTGTGAACTTCTGGCGTATTTTAGACTTTTCTCTGGTCGTCCTATTGGTGTTTCGTTTTGGATTTCTCTTTTGTTTGAGTTCTTACCGCAATCTTTGCTACTGTTAACATATATTTATTAACCCGCAGTTGCATTTGTCTAACCCCGATTTCGAGGTCGTCATCCAAATGATCGTCCTTCGTATTGGTAAATGAAATGGCAATTCATATGGTATTCTCTTTTCACTTAACTTACCTGGCAGTGATATAAAATTCTCTTTCATTGGTCGAAATCTGGCGTCATAATTTTTAAAATCTATATTTTCTCTATCGTTTCGGCTGCCCATATTCCGGTGTGTTTCCATTTTCGGCCATAATTTTCTCGGAATTGTCTGGGTACCACGGCATAAATTCTCCGATACTCCTCGTATTTCCTTTACGAATATTTTCGTAGATTCTCTACTCTGTTACTAAGAATCGATATCCATTTTGCCAATCTGTTACAGCTCGTCTTTAATTCTTTGCTCCGGTTTCTCAATATCGCTGTAATCTCTACATTTTTGCGTTTCTGTTAATGTGTTAATCTTCTCCACAGAATATCTAAATCTGTGCAAATTCGTCGTTCCTGGAATTCGTTTTTCGAGTTAACCCACTGATTCGCGGTCTTGCTTGTTCTTGTTGGATTCGCAATTTCCATTTCTCGTTCGTTTTCTACTTTCGATTGTAATATTATCGGGTCGTCTTTTACGAATTGAGGTGGTCACATGTTTTTTCAGTAGAAATTGTGGTACTCTCTGCAACATTTTCAGTTGGATTTTGGCTTCTGACTTATCATAGATCTTGGTCTACTCCATTTTTCACTAGTCGTTTCCTTACCCATTTCCGGGTTTAAGCGATTGAATTATGACCTTTTCGATAAATGGCCTCTAACTTTTCCCGTCATATCTTGCCTCTTGCTAATAGAATACACTGATAAATTTTTCCTTTTCCTACCGCCATCCTCCGTTTGGGTACACTCTGCAATTTCATCCGGTATCCTCCGATTTCTGTATAGAACTGATGGCTTGTAATACGCGAATGATTTTTCTCATCCTCAGCCGATTTACTTTTCAGCATTGCCACCTATTTTCCATGTGTATGGGGCTAATCGAGCTCTATCATCTTATTTCTTCGTCTTCTTCTGTTTGCCCTTCCATTTCGTTAGCATTTCTCTGGGTAAATTTTCGTATGGCTCATCTTCATATAATCTAAGGTTGTTTGCATTAGCTCAATCTTCTGGTCGCTTCTCTGGTATGTATTTTTCTTTACATTCGATTCGGTTCTCTCCATTTTCCATTTTTCCACTCTTTTGTCTTTTCGTCATACATCTTTTTCCAATGGTGTGATCGGCAATCGTGGAATCGTCTATCGTTGTAATTTTGTGCTCAACTTCGCATGCTGTCCTCCATACTTGGTAGATGGTTATATTGGTCCATTTTGCCTTTTCCCATTTTCTTTGCTTGAAATTCTTGAATTTGTTGTTCCTTTTTTTGTATTTTTTTCCTCTTGTTATTCCTATGGCTATGATATTGATAGTTGTCCGTCCTTCCATATACTAATTCGTATATCGGGGTTCGTTCTCCGCGGACTATTTGCCGTTTGTGATACATTATTGCCACGTCTTCTACCATGCATCATCACTGTTTCGATTATTGGCGTATAATTTCTCTGTTTTATGTCGGTATATTCATGCATTGAAGCAATCGGGATCTACTAGTATTCTTATTTCATCATTTGGTATTTTATCTTATATTTATTGTTCTCTCCTCTCATAATCCTTTGATTTGTCTCCATATTTGGCTATCACTCATCTGTTTTCTTCATTAATCAAATCTCATAAATATCTGTGTCTCGCACAAGCTTCTATCTAACAAACATTTTTCATTGAAATCGGTTCTGGTTAATCGATAATCGGTTAATATATTCTTCTAGCTTGGTCTTATTGCTTGCTCCTGTCATTTTGATCTGGTTTTGTCTCATTATCTTTTGTCTTCTCTTTTTCTAATCCGGGTTTTATTTCTTTGTTATACAATATTTGAATTTCTGCCATACTTTCTGCTGTTCGTTTCTTCGGTTTTCACTCTTGTTTATGTGTTACCTACGTTTATTTTTCTCCCGTTTGGCCAATTAGAGCATCCGCTGAGTTGTATATCTCGCTTATTTCCTTCTTGGTAATATAGAGGTTCTTTTATAAACTGGGTCTAGCTTTTTTCACTACCCAAATTCATACAACTATTTGTGCTTTCGCTCTGTGGGTATTATCTGTCTCGGTATCTCTGGAAAATCCATAATTACCTGATACTCTTCTTTATCATAATCTTCCAATTCTCTTGGTACTTTTCTTTATAATGGTCTTTCACCATGAATGCCCGGTGAATGTACCATTATCTTGTTGATATCTTTCGCAATTAGTTTCATTATTCTGCTATGCGGTTGTAAATCTTTGAGGTTTAGGAACATCGATTTCGATCTACTTCTTCTACAATCTCATATTTCTTTTACTGATCTCTGTTTTTCGTCTTTTCTGGGTAACGGTTTTTGTTTCCATTTCCTCTAATTCGGATTTTTGATTCGTCTTTAATTACGGTTATTCCTCACATGATCTTGAAATATTTCTCCACCCAGACTGCTTATTTCGCTTCGTCTTCATCTGTTTGATCCGTCTGGTATTTGTCTCAACATATTAATATGTGGTTGTTCTCTACTTATCACTTATCTTTGTTGGCCCCTTTGTTTGGAACCATAATCTCTTTTATTCTGTTTCCGATTTGAGCTCGCTCCACATGGGCTTTTCTTTTTCTACTCTTGTTTCTATTTTTTGTAGCAATATCCTCTGGATCGATTTTTTGTTATATATGTTCTGATAATTTTTCCCTTCTTTGAACGTTGATGTTTCTTGTTCGTGTTCTGTTGTGTTCTAGTCTTGGTCTTCCTTTCTTGTGATAGGGCTCTCTTTGGCCAGCACTTTCTATTTTTTGATCTAGTTGCCTGTTCTTGTTCTAAATGTTTTTAAACGCTCGTCTATCTTTAATTATAGTGGCCTTCTTTCTTAGTTCTGCTTTCTCTTGTTTTAGGATGCTTCTTTTTCTTTTAATTGATCCTCCTCTTGTTCTAGAGCTTCCTCTTCGCTCTATTTCTCAAGTGTATCTTTTTTTGTGTTTAAATTTCTTTTTCGAGTTCGTCCATCTCTACACTATGTTTCCTTTTTTGATCCTCGTTATCATCATCTCTGCTTGTTGATCTCTTGGGTTTCTGTTGTTCTTTTCCGGTTTCTTCCGTTTGTTCATTTCTTTTTATGTCGCGGTCTCTGTTTTTTTTCCTCCTCTGTAAAATCTTTGAAATGGCCTCTAATTTTTTCACATCGTCATTTAATTCAATTGTTTTCTCATAATTATCATATTTCCTCCCGGAGGCCCCTTACGTACTCAACATACATCTGCTCGCAAGTGTGAATTTAATGACTGGAATTTCCAATTCTCATCATTATACATAATATTTTTTCGGGTTTGGTTTTTTCGATTTTCCCCCATCTTTGTTGTATTTCCTTGAGCTTTACCTGCTGTTTGTAGTTCACTTGGCCATTTCAGCTTGTTGTTGCTCTTGATATTCTCCTAGTTCGCAGCTCTTGAATTCTTCATTACTTTCATTCATTGATTCGTATGTTGTTGTAATATTGGTGGGCATCTGTTGCATTATATCTCCTTTAATTCTATGGGCATTCGCTGTAAGTGTTTCTTTTCGTAGCATGTCTATCTCTTGCATCACGTTAATTTGTGGATTTCCCATAGAGTTGTTGATTTGGCTGGTTTGGTTCTCTTCTTTATGTTACATTGCCTTGCCGAAATGTCCTTTGTGTCACAATTTGTTAACATGCTTGTAATAGGTTGTCTACATATTTCTCAGTATGCCCTTCGTTCTACCACATTTTTGACAAGTGTAATTTCTGAAAACAATTCTCTGACCGAGTCCTATTCTTGGCATATGGAGCATTTTCATTTTGTATGTGATTGTTCCTGAAATTATTATTATAAACTTACTGGTATTACTCTATCTCCGGATTTCTCGTTTGCTGGTGGCATTTAACACTGCTGGTGCTCTTGAATGAATGAATTCATAGCTGGATGATATTATTGTTTTTGATTGTTGGCATTGACTGTTGATGTTGTTGGTTTGTGGCCCAGACTGCCCACTTGATATCCCAGTCCCAGATGGGCTTCACATCTGTTTGCGATTGCTATCTGCTTTATCTAATGTTTTTCTGGTGCCAGCATCCAAGGTTGGCTCGTATGTCCTTCCTTCTTTAATTCCTCTTAATGAAAGAAGTCTACCAAAATTTTAATCTCGGGCAAATCTACATCTCCCGAAAGCTTCTTTACACAAATTTTCTTTAATTCGCATGCATATACTGCATTTTGGATTCGTCCTCGCTTTGTTCGATGTAGGAATGCCAATATCTTCCTATTTCCCTTTTTTCTCTATTCGAATATTTTTACTAAGAACTCTTATCTCTGTCACCGGTTGTCAGATTTTGTTAAGTCTCTATGCTTTCTTCATACAAATACATCATTGTGCGCTTTCCTTTCCAAATATAAGGGTAGTCCGCTCTTTTAAATACCATTTTGATCTGTCCAATGACAGATATTTTTATAACTCTCGAATTCCTTTATAAATGTAAAATTAATTTTGTTGAGGCTTGGCCGTACGAACGTTCTCGCTCTTAAACGTTTTCTTCTTGATTCTACATTATTGCATTTGTTGTATTATCATCGTGGTTTGGCATGCGGAATTGTGTTGGATATTTATAGAATTTGCCATGTTTGGATTGTTTGTCTAGATTTCTCTTTCTTCATTCACGATGATCCTATCGTTTGCAACTGGTTCTCGGGTATTAAGTAGTTCGTTTCTTCGCTATTGTGATTCAAAATCGGTTAATTCCGCTATCTGTGCCGGTTTCCCTGTTGCTGCGTACATTGATACTTCATTTCGTTGGTATGGCAACTTCTACTGTTGCGAACATCTTTTCTTTTCTTTTCTGCTTTTAACGACAACTATCTTTTCGTTATTCTCTCTTGTTGAATCGTTTCGGTTTGTCCGTTTGTTTGCGGATGGTAAGGAGATGTCTCAATTCCGCAATTCTGAGTAATTTGTTATCTCCTCTATGATTTCGCTCATAAAGTGGTTCCTTGATCGTTAGGATCTGTTTGGTGTTCCGTATCTACAGCATATTTCCTTACTAGGATTCTCGCTATTGTTCTAGCTTTTTGTTTGTATTGCGATATGCTTCCGGAAATTTCGATTAAATAATCTGTACTACTTAATATATAGATTATTTCCATCGTTGGTTTCTGGTAATGGTCCTACTACATCATTCGTCATGGTTTTCTGGCTGAATTGGCATTGGCTTTAGCGGTGCTTTCAATTTACTTCCCGTGCTTTTTCTGGTTGCACATATCAGACAATTTTTTATCCATCCTTTTACGTCTTCTCCGATATTTGCAATAATATTTTTGGCGCAAGTCTTGGCTTCGTCTTTTTTGCTGACATGTGTCCTCAGAAGCTTCCATCGTGGTATGCTTAGCACTTCTTTTCGTCTGCTTTCTGGTAACACATGAGTCGTTTTCGCCATCCATTATAATAACCATCCTTTTTCTACTGTATATCGATGTCTATGTTTCTCCATATGCTCTTTTAATTTACTGTTGCGTCGAAGATTTTCATATCATTTAGTTTCCCATAAATTCGATTATTGTTTTCAATTCTTCACTTCTTTCTGCTCATTCTCAGTTTTGTATCGGATATCTTCTGCGATGATCATGTCATATCGTCTTACACCTGATCCATTTAGTTCTCAAATACAAATCTTACATGCAGTCTGGCGTTAGCGTTGGCTTTCCTGATTTGAATTTGATATTATGGTGAGTATTCTCTGCAACTGCATGCCATCTCATTAATCTGCTAGAGCTTCTTTGTTGGTTCAACCTACTATGGTTGGTGATCTGTGGTATGTATCTCGTGACCCATAACAAATATTTGAAGTGTTTAATAGCTTGAATATTGCTTAGAGCTCTCTTTCAGTCACAGATAACTCTTTTCATGTTCTGAATGTCGACTGTAAATCAATGACACGTGTCCCTTTTCTTCCTCGTCCCATTGTCCTAGGATGCTCCAGATGCATATCCGCGTGCGTCTGTCGCTAACAAAAACGGCTTCTTAAAATCTGGTGTACGAGTATGTGCTGATATTAGTTTGTCTCTGAGTGTTTCAAAGAGCTGTTTGTTGTTCCTTTTCCCATATAATGGAGTGTCTTTTTTGGGTTTAATTCTTGTATGGTTTCGCAATAGTTGCATAACTCTCGATGAACTTCGGGTAATATCCGCATAGACCTATAAAATTCTTGCACCTGTGTGACTGTTTTGGTACATGTCAATTCTTATCTTTTCGATGTTTCTTGGGTCCGGTTTATTACCCTTTGCCGAACACAATATGCCTAAGAAGGTGACTTTTCCTTTGCCCAATCGCATTATTGAGGTTTCAATTTTAATTCCATTGTCTCAGTCGAACGAATACGTTTCTGGATGTCTTTTTAGATGTTGCTCGAAGGACTAGAATAAATTAACAAATCATCAATATATACCATACATTTGTTTGATGCCGTGCGTTACAAAGTTCATACACTCTGAAATGAGCTGGTGCGTTGGTTAATCCGAAAGGCATTCTTAATTGGTATAATCTTTCCCAATGTAAGGCAGTTTTCTCTCTGTCCTCCTCTTGACCTTTTTTGCCAATCCACTTTTTAGATCTAATGATGTAAATAAGCTCTCCGTGTAATGTTGTAACATCTCATTTATATCTGGGTAACGGGTATGTATCTCGTTTCGTTACTGCGTTGAGTCGTCGATAATCTATACAGAATCGTTGTGTTCCGTCTTTTTCTTTTACCAGACCACTGGAAATTTGCCCATGGCGAGCAACTTGGTCGATACTCCTGCGTCTAACATCTTTTGGACTCTTTTTCTGCTACTGATTTTGAGCTTCTGCCAATCGATATGGCCGTAGTGTTATTGGGTATCATCGTTAATGGTATCGTGTGTTGCGTCCACATCGTTGTACCGAGGTCTAAGTCAGATGCTGCATAATATATCTTAATCCATTAGCAGTTTTGTAATTGTTCTTTCTCGGTTTCTTTAGTAGCTGACTGTCGATTGTCCATAATTCTCCTCAGTTCCTTCAGTTTTTGTTTGGAGTTCAATGTCCATCATTGGTTGTTAGTTTCCTAATCTTTCGTTTTCGTAAATTACTTTATTTTCCTCGTCAAATTTGTAATGTTGATTGGAATTTCGTTGTTGTTGTTCACTATACTAATCTCTCTGGCTAGTGCATTTCTTCTTTTCTCGAATTTGTGGTTAGGTCGAAAATCATTTCACCTCTGTTCCTCGTTCACTTTTACCGTAACAATCATTTGTGTGAGTCCTGGTACTACTATTTCTCCGAGCATCTTCACTTCTGATTCAACATACATATTCGTCCGTTTTATCTCTCAACTCCATCGATCCTAGATCGATTTTATCTCTTTTAATAATTCGGCATGAGTCTGTTCCAATTATACAATCTGCGCTCAGTTCCTGATGACCGCTAAGTACGTATTGTTTTTTACATTTTTATATTCTATTATCGACAGATTTTCCGATGACTGCTACTGATTCTTTACTGCAAGTTATTACACATGTTAGCTTCTTCTATTACATGGCCACAATCCTTCCTGGTATTTTATCCATTTTTATTGCTGAGATGTTTTTGCTCGGTGTCGATCATTGCTTTTATCTCTACTCCGTTTATCTCTATGGGTACCGTTAATGTTGGTCCAGCTAACGTTTTGTAACATAGCTATGGTCGAGTTTCTGGTCTTGACTACACTTCTGATCTTTGGCTAGTTCTGGTACTAAGTCTGCCCAATTTGGTTCGTATGGTACTGGATAAATGTTTCGTAGGTTGTTGTCTTTTATCGGTACGGCCTTTCTATCGGCTATTTCTCTCTACTGATGTTGCGGCTTTCTTTAAACATTCATATACTGGAGGTGGATGATTATAATGTCCACTATGTCTTGTTTTCGATTTCCCATTGTTTGAGTGCTCTTGAGTTAGGCATCTGTGTCCTCCTTGATTTCGTCATTGTCGCTGTTCACTGCTATCATCTTTGAATTTACCATTCGTTTCCAGTTACTCGTTTTTTGTCGTTCATTCTGGTTTTCTCGGCTCTAATCTCATTATTGCTTTAATTTTCGTCAACTCTTCATCGGTACCGTTCATTTAGTTAGGATTCCTACAATCTCTTTATTCTTGTGAATATCCTTTGAGTGTCCATGTAACACATTGTCTTTGCCAAAAACGGTAAGAAACCATTGCCATTTTCCAGTTGATTTTCTCTCTCTTTATATATATCGAACATGCTAACATTTGTTGTTAGGATCATCTTACGATTTGAATAATGAGAATTATTCCCAAAATTCTGCCATCCATTTGTCCGAAGATTAGGAATCTTCCCCACATGGCTTTCATCATATTTCGTAGCATGTTGAAAATGTCTGTATAGTTACAATTCGTAGTTAGGTTTTCTCTCCATAGTTGTTAACCTCCCGTTATTGTCAAATATTGGATAGTATTGCTTGCCTTGTGCTGGGATAGTAGATGTTCTCTGGCTCGTTCCAGATCTTTTTTGGTATATCCATTTTGATGATATACTACTGGTTTGAATTCTGCTTCACTGCCAACTCTGTATATGTCCAAATATTTTTTGTGGTGTCTACTATTACTCGAGTTGGAATTTGTAACCACTTCCATCTCTTATTCGAATAATGGTCCATATATCTCTGCAACTGAAAATATTAGTACGAATTTTTCTGGATTTATCATCCTGTTTACTGGCTGCGCGAATCTGATTTTCCTTTATGCATTATTTCTAATTCATTTATGCATTATCTTTGAAATTGTTGAATTCTCTGGCATTTTGCAATGTCTTTACATTTATACGTGTACATAACTTCTCCAACGATCTCCCAAAATATCCTTCTTGGTAGTGTAATAGGGAATGTTATCTGGATTCGTGATTGCCATTGCCAATTTGTTTTTAATATTTCTCTGTTCAAGATACAGTCATTTTTACTAAATCGTAGTATATTTTTTCTGTTGATGCCAATCCTTTATGATATAAAAAAATCCATCTTATTATTTATATACAGAAATAGTTTTACATCTTGGGCTATTTGCGCTTTTGCGTTCGGTATTGCTTTCGCGATAGGGAATTTCCTTTGTAATTGTACTGGCGACCATTCGTCGCATTTTGCTCACATTCGTTCCTTTATGAATCTCATTCCGATTGTAGTATCAGTGATATTACCACCGTTGCGGACCTCTGATTCCGATAGTTGTGGTATCGTTGGTTTTCCGATTCTTCCGGTTCTCCGTAATTTCATCAATGCGCTTTTTTGAGTGTTAGTTTCGGTTTCACTGTGCACTCGTCCTTGCACTTCATCAAATATTGCGCTTTTCAATAAGGTGAGTCTACAAGTTCTGGTATCGGCGTGTATACGATCGGTTGACTTCCGTATTGCTATATCTATCTGTTGCCAGACATTGAGAGTATTTTTCATTGCTTTGCGTTCTGGATCAAAATATCCTGATATTTCTCCAAACTTTACTTGTAACTTTCATCATCCTACTATCCTTTGACCAATTGATTCAATAGGTGTACTCTCCTCCTTGACACGTTCCGTCTCCAGCCTTATTCTCCCCACAGCGTATACTCGGGTAGTTTTTATTTTTCCTCCTCGGCTACTACATGATCGTCCAGCTATTGGGATCGTCCTGTCTGAATCCTTCCTCACATTCGTTCGCGTTATCGAAACCACTGTTGTTTCCGTTCCAGCTTTATAATTGTGAATGTGAGTGATGTCCGCAATGAAATGCACAATTTCCTTGTTACTGAAACTATTCCTATTTCCTTTAATGAAGTTACCTCTTGGTATACATTATAGATACTGCTGTAGCTGTTGTCTGTAACTTCCGGTTTGCAGGCTTTGCACTCTTCCGTTTTCCTGTAGTGAGTATTTATCACCAATTTTTTATGTTATCACAATGCATATACTACAAACGGTTCTACTCCTTTTATGCACATCATCCATATGAGTATTGTGGTGATTATCGCGTTCATCCCTTTTCTGGCTGTTTTTGGATCACTTGCATAATCGTTGTCTCGAATTCCGTAATAGCTCTTTCAACTTTGTTGCTCATCTCAGTTTTGTTCATCTTTGCTTACTAAATTATAAAAGCTTGCATCCACCTGAGTTAAATGAATGGTTCGATACTTTCCTGATAATGTCCGTTATCGCGAATTCAATTCGTTTGGGTGGTATCTGGGGTTCGCTTTCTGTATATCACTATTGTATTGTAACATCAGGTATGCTATTCTACCAAATATCTATTGCGTTCGTCTGATCGTTTGTCAGGTGATTTATTATCAACAATATCTCTGGATCTTTGGTTGTAGTTCGACTTTGTTGTCCATGATTTTTATTATGGCGTTTATTGCTGCCCAAAGTTGTTTCGCTTCTTTCGATATTATTGAGTTCAAATTTCTCTTTATTTCTGGATTTGTCTAATCCCATATATCAGCTACTAGTCTGTTGATCCAACTTGCTCTTGTTCTGCTTCAGTTTTCCTTGTAACTTTTTGTTACTTGGTAAGCTTGTTTAATTTCGTTGTCAATTGATCCATCTGCATCTTCTTTGGTTTTCTTTCTGAGCTGGTTTGTCAATTTTCGGCCGTCCTCTGGATTTCTTTTCCATTGCCGTACCTGTTTCTTTTCGTTGGGTTGCTCAATCTGCCGTTTCTCTGGATGTTGTAGTTCCTCGTCATTTATCCAGTTATCCATTCGTTCTCCTGTCGAAGCTTTGGCGTCTCCTCTCTTCTTTTATTTCCTCTTCGTATTCTGCTCTATAATTCCATGGTTGTCCTTTGACGCATACTAGTTCGTCGCTTCATCTGTTGTCATTTCGTTTTCTCTCTGTCTAACAAATCTCTTGATTCGGTATTCTCCTGTTGTTCTCTCATCACAATATCATTAGATCATTTAGTATCTCTTTCATTCTCCTGTTGTGATGACGATTACTTCACCTGCGGCAGGGGGACTTCTGGCGTATTTAGACTTCTTCGTCGTCCTATTGGTGTTTTCGTTTTGATTTCTCTTTGTTGAGTCTCTACCGCAATCTTGCTACTGTTCAATATATTTATTAACCAGTTGCATTGTCTAACCCCGATTTCGAGTCGTCATCAATGATCGTCCTCGTATTGTAAATGAAATGGCAATTCATATGTATTCTCTTTTTCACTTCACTTACCTGGCTGAGTGATATAAATTCTCTTTCAATTGGTTCGAAATCTGGCGTCATAATTTTTTAAACTATTTCTCTATCGTTTCGGCTGCCATTCCGGTGTGTTTCCATTTTCGGATAATTTCTCGATTGTTTTGGTACCACGCATAAATTCTCCGATACTCCTCTATTCTTTACGATATTTTCGTAGATTCTCTACTCTTGTTACAAGAATCGATTATCCATTTTGCCCAATCTGTTACAGCTCGCTTTAATTCTTTGCTCCGGTTCTCAATACGCTGCTAATTCTCTACATTTTTGCGTTTCTGTTAATCGTGTTAATCCTTCCTCCACAGAATCATCTAAATCTGTGGGCAAAGTATCTCGTTCCTGAATTCGTTTTTCGAGTACACTGATTCGCGGTCTGCTTGTTCTTGTTGATTCGCAATTTCATTTCTCGTTCCGTTTTACTTTCGATTGTAATATATATCGTGTCGTCTTTTACGAATTGAGGTGTCACATGTTTTTTCAGTATAAATTGTGGTACTCCTCCTGCACATTTCAGTGATTTTGGCTCTGACTTATCATAGATCTTGGTCTATCCAATTTTTACTATGTGTTCTTCCCACTTTTCCGGGTTTAGCGATTGAAATTATGACTTTTCGATTAAATGGCCACTCTAACTTTCCTCATATCGCCTCTTGCTAATAGAATACACTGATAAATATTTTCCTTTTCCTACCCCATCTCCGTTTGGGTACACTCTCAATTTTCATCCGTATTCCTCGATTTCTGTATAGAACTGTGGCTTGTAATACCGATGATTTTTCTCATCCTCAGCCGATTTACTTTTCAGCCCATCCACCTATTTTCCATGTGTGTGGGCTAATCGAGCTCTATCATTTTTCTTCGTCTCTTCTGGTTGCCATTCCATTCGTTTAGCATTTCCTCTGGAAATTTTTGTTATGGCTCATCTTCATATAATTCTAAGGTTGTTTCATTAGCTGTCTTCTGGGCTTCTCCTGGTATGTATTTTCTCATTTCGATTCGGTTCTCTCCATTTTCCATTTCCACTCTTTTGTCTTTTCGTCTACATCTTTTTCCATGTGTTGATCGCATCCGTGTAATCGTCATCGGTGTAATTTTGTGCTCACTTCGCATCTTGTCTCCATACTTGGTAGATGGTTAATATTTTGGTCCATTTTGCTTTTCATTTTCTTGAAATTCTTGAATTTGTTGTTCCTTTTTGTTGTATTTTTTCTCTCTGGTTCATCCATGGCTATGATTATGATAGTGTCCGTCTTCCCATATACCTAATTCGTATATCGGTTCGTCTTCGCGGACTTATTTTGTCGTTTGTAGTACTTATTGCCACATCTTCTACCATGCCATCATCACTACTTTCGATTATTGGTTGTATGATTCTCGGTTATTCGTCGGTATAATCGTGCATTTGACAATCGGGTCTACCAATATTTCTTTATTTTTCATCGTTTGGTAATTTTATCTTTATCTTTAATTGTTCATCTCCTCTCATATCCCTTTGATGTTCTCCATATTTGGCTATCAACTCATCTGTTTTCTCATTATCAAATCCATAATATCTGGTCTCGCACAGCTTCTACAAACATTTTCATTGAAATCGTCTGGTAACGATAATCGGTTAATATATTTCTAGCTTGGTCTATTGCTTGCTCTGTCATTTTGATCTGTTTTGCTCATTATCTTTTGTCTCTTTTTCTAATCGGGTTTATTTTCTTTGTTATACAATATTGAATTTCTGCCAATATTTCTGCTGTTGTTTCTCGTTTCATCTGTTTAGTGTTACCACTTTATCCCGTTTGGCCATATTAGAGCATCCGCGAGGTGATTACTCGCTTTATTTTTCCTTCCTTGGTAATATAGAGGTTTATTTTAAACTGCGGGTCCTAGCTTTTTCACTACCCAATCATACAACTCATTTGTGCTTTCGCCTCTTGTGGCTATTATCTGTCTCGGTATCTCTGGAAAATCAATAATTACCTGATACTCTTCTTTATCATATTCCTTCAAATTCTCTTGGTACTTTCTTATAATGTTTTCCATGATCCGTGAATGTACCATTATCTTGTTTGAATATCTCTTTCGCAATTAGTTTTCATTATCTGCTTATGCGGGTGTATCTTTGAGGTTAAACATCTGATTTCGATCTACTTCTTCTAAATCTCATTAATTTCTTTACTATCTCTGTTTCGTCTTTTTGTACGTTTTGTTTCCATTTCTCTTAATTCGAGATTTTTGATTCGTCCTTTATGACGTGTTCTTTGCCCTATTTTCACTATTATCTTCCTCTCCACTCTTTGGGTTTATCTACTTTTATTATCATTTTCTTTATTTTCTCACGTACTCGACGTTGATATGGCTCTTCTTTAGTGTTGTGAATTTTCCCAGGGTTTGGCTAATGTTGCAGGTTGAACTATATTATTCATGCTTTGCCTCTAGACTATTTCCCATTCGCATTTCTTCCTGCTTTCTGTTCATTTTCCAAAACAATCGGATAACTTTGTTTTGTATACATACTTGTTCATTGTTTCTATTTCTCTGTTTATTTTCATTTCGTAAATTTGCCTATCCCTGGTTCTACTTGATCTTACGTTTCTATCTTTCGTAGCATCTCTACATACGTCTTTGTGGTTTGACATGATTGATGAGTTTTCGGATTCGTATTTCCATCTTTCTGGTTTTCCTATTGGGTCGAATTGACAGCTTATGCTTGTTAATTCATTGTCAGTTGTAAGCATTATTCCTTCACTTATTGCGCTTCCTTTTCATTTATTGTTCGATATTCTTGAACGATTTTATTTCTTTTCATGGTATTTTCATCAGCTTGCCGTTAACTGATGGACGTAATCAGTATCATTATTTTTTGTAAGCAGGGTTGGTCGGTTGTTGATTTTTTCTGTTGTTAGATCTTTTTATTATTGTACAGCATCTTGGTTTTTGTTTTCTCTCGTTCTTGTTGTTGTTCGATCTTGACTTCCTTGTTGGGATGTTCCTTTTTCTCTTTTGTTGTGCGGGATTTATTTTCGTCTCTAACATTTTGCTCTGGTATCATTGATTCATCTTGGTTTTGTTGTTGTCACCACCTCCTCTCCAATTATTATTTCCTCGGTTTCCTTTGAAATGTCGTCCTGACATTTTATTTATTCGATTATTCTTCCGTATACTTTTATTTTCTTGCTTTTATATCTCCATCTCTTTTATCTTCTTGTCTCTCTCGCTTGAAATCTTTTATTTGCTTTCGATGCATCTGTAGTATTATCATTCAATTTTATTCTTTTTTCTGTCTCAATTCGTATTGCTTCTTTTGGATGATGTGAATTTCAGTCCTTCCATTTCAACATTTGGCTTTTTATTCGTCTTGGCATAGATAGTGCGGCATATATTGTTTCTTTTAATAGAACGTTTCTATTCTTACCATGTAGTTTAAATCGAATACTTTAAGTGATGAGCCTTTCATAGGTCCATTTATCAGATTGGCTGCTCTTCGTCTTGGTTTGGCGTCCGATACTTCCCATTAGTGTTTGAATTTGTTTTGCCCATCATTTCTTCTTCTCTTATTGTCGCGTTGTGGTTATAAATTTTATGCGCTTGCCTGTCTTGATTTCAGTCCATATCTTTTTCCTTGAACGAGGATCTGGTTTTAGTAAGTTTTATCAGGAACTTTTTAGAAACATCTGCTGCAATCTGCGAACAAATAGATGGTGTTTGTCCCTCTTCTTTGGTATATTTTGAGGTGTGTCCGCATTTCTGCATGAGTTAGAGTTATTATATCTTATATCCTTTGAGTTTTTCTATGTTTTGTACTGCAATTATGTAGAGGTACGATTCCCCTCTACATCTTGCCATGGGAAGATCATTAGTATACTTTCTTTTGATACGATCCATTCTGGTGGACTTCTAGCCCTATAGCGTAATAACATTTTTTGGATTTTTCCCGCCTTGTTTACTTATTCTCCATCCATCCTTTTCCTTCGACCCCAATTTCTGGATATCTCTCTGACGGCTTTTTACTTTGCATCCATCTTGCTACATTATCCTTGGGTCGCGTTTTAAAGTTATTTTTGTTCATTCCATTTAGGTTCTTCTACAGTATTATTTTGATGTTGCTTCTAATTTTTTCGACTCATCGTTAGTCCTGTTTTATACTCAGTTGTGGGTTTGTGATCTGGTTTGCCATACTCGATCTCTGGTTCTTTTATTGTAGGTATCTTTACATCTTACTCACGTTTACGTTATATAGGCCTTGGGGAGAAGTGTTTGTTGACAATTTAACTCTAGCGTTATTCTCGTTACATACATTATCTCATATGGCAAACTTTACCACTTCTTCTGTAGTTTTCTGGCTACTTTCCTGGGATAATTTCTGTTGTTGGATTTATTACCAATCTCAGACCTGAAGTTATGTTCGGCGTACGTCTCGCTTTTTATTGCGTTGCAGTTCTTTATAGCTCTCATTGTGTTAAATCTAATGTTCTACCTGCCGTTTGTCCAGATCTCTTGCATTCGCTCTTTGAACTCTGTTACATAATCGTCAAATTCCATTATATTGTGAATCGGCGGTTGGTAAATTCTAAGTCTATCGGCATGTTGCATTCCCTTGCCATACATTAATTTTGAATGGACTCATCTTTCGTGCTGAGTTGTATCGACATTCTAATAAGCCATAGGCCGATTAGATTTATATACTTATCCAATCTTTTTGGTTGTCTGCTTACATATTTGACATCATTTCTATTAATATGCCGTTGAATCGTTCGGTTTTGTCCGTTTGTTTGCGATGGTAAGGAGATGTTCTCAATTTCGCAATTCTGAAAGTAATTTGTTATCTCCTCTATTGATTTCGCTCAATAAAGTTTTCTTGATCGTTAGGATCGTTTGGGTTGTTCCGTATCTACAGGCATATTTCTCTTACTAGGATTCTTCGCTATTGTTCTAGCTTGTTTGGTATTGCGAATGCTTCCGGAAATTTCGATAAATAATCTGTTACTTACTAATATATAGGATATTCCATCGTTGGTTTCTCGGTAATGGTCCTTACTACATCATCGTTCATGGCGTTTGGCTGAATTGGCAATTGGCTTTAGCGGTTGCTTTTCAATTTACTTCCGCTTGCCTTGTTCTGGTTGCACATATCAGACAATTTTTTTATCATCCTTTTTACGTCTCTCCGAATTTTGGCCAATAATATTATTTGGCGCCAGTCTTGCTTCCGTCTTTTTGCTGACATGTGTCCTCAAAGCTTCCCATCGTGGTATTGCATTAGCATTCTTTTCGTCTGCTTTTTGTAAACACATGAGTCGTTTTTTCGCCATTCCATTAATCAACTAAACCATCCCTTTTTTTACTGATATCGATGTCTATTGTTTCCCATATGCTCCTGATTACTGTTGCTGTCGAAGATTTTTCATATATTAGTTTCCATAATTCGATTATTGTTTAATTCTTCATCTTCTTTCTGCTCATTTCTCAGTTTTGTAAAATCGATATCTTCTAGCGATGATCTGATGCATATTCGTCTTACATCCTGTCCATTAGTTCTTCAAATAAAATCTTGACATGCAGTCTGCGTTAGCTTTGGCTTTCCTGATTTGAATTTTGATATATGGTGAGTATTTCTTCAACTGCATTGCCCATCTCATTTCTCTAGAGGCTTCTTTTGTGTGGCCTAACCATACTATTGGGTTGGTGATCTGTGTGATGTATATCTCGTGACCCCCATTAACAATATTTGAAGTGTTAATAGCTTGAATTATTGCTAGGAGCCTCTCTTTCAGGTCACAGAGTAACTCTTTTCATGTTTCTTGAATTGTCGACTGTAATATCCAATTGACCCGTTCCTTTCCCTTCGTACCCATGTCCTAGGATGCTCAGATGCATAATTCCGCGTGCGTCTGTCTGCTAACAAAAACGGCTTACTAAAATTGGGCGTGTACGAGTATTGTGCTGTATTTCTAGTTTGTCTCTGAGTGTTTCAAAGGCTGTTTGTTGTTCCTTTTCCATATAAATGGATAGTGTCTTTTTTTGGTTAATTCTTGTATTGGTTTTCGCAATTAGTTGCATAAACTCTCGATGAACTTCCTGGTAATATCCGCTAGACCTAAAAATTTTGTGCACCTGTGTGACTGTTTTTGGTACATGGCAATTCTTATTATCTTTTCGATGTTTCGTTTGGGTCGGTTCTTTACCCTTTTGCGACACAATATGTCCTAAGAAGGTGACTTTTTCCTTTGCCCATCGCATTTGAGGAGGTTTCAATTTTAATTTCCGATTGTCTCAGTCGAACGAATACGTTCGGATGTTCTTTTAGATGTTGCTCGAAGGTACTAGAATAAATTAACAAATCATCAATATTACCATACTTGTTTTTGATGCCGTGGCGTTTTACAAAGTTGATACATCTCTGAATGAAGCTGGTGCGTTTGGTTAATCGAAAGGGCATTTTCTTAAATTGGGTATAGATCTTTCCCAAGTTGTAAAGGCTTTTCTCTCTTGTTCCTCCTCTTTGACCTTTATTTGCCAATATCCACTTTTTAGAATCTAATTGATGTAAAATAGCTGCTCCGTGTAAATGTGTAACATCGTCATTGTATATTTCTGGTAAGGGTATGTTATCTCGTTCGTCTACTGCGTTGAGTCGTCGATAATCTATACAGAATCGTTGTGTTCCGTCTTTTCCTTTACATGACCACTGGTAAATTGCCATGGCGAGCCAACTTGGTTCGATTAACTCCTGCGTTCTAACGATCTTTGACTTCTTTCTGCTACTGATTTTTGAGCTTTCTGCCAATCGATTATGTCCGTAGTGTTATTGGGGTATCATCTGTTAATGGTATAACGTGTTGTTTGCGTACATCGCTTGTACCGAGGGTCTAAGTCAGATGCTGCAAATATATTTCTTTAAATTCCTCATAAGCAGTTTTTTGTGTAATGTTCTTTCTCGGTTTCGTTTAGTAAAGCTGACTGTCGATTTGTCATTAATTCCTCCTCATTCCTTTCAGTTTTTGTTGTTTGGAGTTCTGTCCATCTTGGTGTTAGTTTTCCCTAATCTTTCGTTTTCGTAAAATTACTTTAATCTTCCTTCGTCAATAATTTGTAATGTTTTGATTTTGGAGAATTTCGTTTGTCTCACTATATACTATCTCTTCTGGCTTAGTGCATTTCTTTCTTTTTCTCCAATTGTGGTTAGGTATCGAAATCATTTCACCTCTGGTTTCCTCGTTTCCTCTTACGTAACAATTCATTTGTGTGAGTCCTGGTACTTAACTATTTTTCCCGAGCATTCTCACTTCTGATTTCAAACTACATATTCGTCCGGTTTTATCCTCAACTCCATCGATCCCTAGATCGATTATTATCTCTTTTAATAATTTCTGGCATGAGTCTGTTCCATTATACAATCTGCGCTACAGTCTCCTGATGACCGCTAGTACGTATTGATTTTTACATTTTTATATTCTATTATCGAACCAGATTTTTTGCGATGACTGCTACTGATTTTTACTGCAGTTATTACATTCATGTTAGCGTTCTTCTATACATGGCCACAAAAATCTTCCTGGTATATTTATTCCATTTTTATCTGCTAGGATGTTTGCTCCGGTGCGATCATTTGCTTTTATTCTATCTCGTTTATCTTCTATGGGGTACCGTTAATGTTGGTCCAGCTAACGTTTGTAACATAGCTATGGTTCGAGTTTCTGGGTCTTGATCTACACTTCTTGATCTTTGGCTAGTTCTTGGTACTAAGTCTGCCCAATTTGGTTCGTATGGTACTGGATAAATGTTTCGTAGTGTTGTTGGTCTTGGTATCGGTACGTGCCTTTCTATCGGCGTATTTCTCTCTACTGATGTTGCGGCTTTCTTTAAACATTCATATACTGGAGGTGGATGATTATAATGTCCACTATGTCTTGTTTTTCGATTTTCCCATTGTTTGAGTTGCTCTTGAGTTAGCATCTGTGTTCCTCCTTGATTTTCGTCATTGTCGCTGTTATCACTGCTATCATCTTTGAAGTTTATCCATCGTTTCCAGTTACTCGTTTTTTGTCGCTTCATTCTGGTTTTCTCGGCTTCTAATCTCATTATTGCTTTAAATTTTCGTCCAACTTCTTCATCGGTACCGTTCATTTTAGTTAGGATTCCTACCAATCTCTTTATCTTGTGAATATCCTTTGAGTGTCCATGTAACACCATTGTCTTTGCCAAAAACGGTAAGAAACCAATTGCCATTTTCCAGTTGATTTTTCTCTCTCTTTTATATATATCGAAACATGCTAACATTTGTGTTAGGATCACTCTTACGATTTGAATAATGAGAATTATTCCCAAAATTCCTGCCATCATTTGTCCGAAGATTAGGAATCTTCCCCACATGGCTTTCATCATATTTGCGGTAGCATGTTGAAAATGGTCTGGTGATAGTAACAATTCGTAGTTAGGTTTCTCTCCATAGTTGTTACCTCCCGTTATTGTCACAATATTGGATAGTATTGCTTGCCTTTGTGCTGGGAATAGTAGATGTTCTCTGGCTCGTTCCAGATCTTTTGTTTGGTATATCCCATTTTGTGATATATCTACTGGTTTGAATTCTGCTTCACTGGCCAACTCTGTAAGTCCAAATATTTTTGGTGGTGCTACTATTACTCGAGTTGGAAATTGTAACCAACTTCCATCTCTTATTTCGAATAATGGTCCATATACATTACTGCAACTGAACATATTAGGTACGAATTTTTCTGGATTTATCATCCTTGTTACTGGCTGCGCGAATCTGATTTTTCCTTTATGCATTATTTCTAATTCATTTATGCATTTATCTCTTGAAATTGTTGAATTCTCTGGCAATTTTGCAATTGTCTTTTCACATTTATACGTGTACATAACTTCTCCAACGATTCTCCCAAAATATCCTTCTTGGAGTGGTAATAGTGGAATTGCGTTATCTGGATTCGTGATTGCCATTGCCAATTTTGTTTTTAATATTTCTCTGTTCAAGATACAGTCATTTTTAACTAAATCGTAGTATATTTTCTCTGTTGATGCCAATCCTTTATGATATAAAAAATCCATCTTATTATTTATATACAGAAATAGTTTTACATCTTTGGGTCTATTGCGCTTTTGCGTTCGGTATTGCTGTTCGCGATAGGAATATTCCTTTGTAATTTGTACTGGCGACCATTTCGTCGCATTTGCTCACCATTCGTCCTTTTATGAATCTCATTCCGATTGTAGTATCAGTTGATATTACCACCGTTGGCGTGACCTCTGATCCGATAGTTGTGGTAATTGTTGGTTTTCCGATTCTTCCGGTTCTCCGTAATTCATCCAGTGCGCTTTTTTGCGTGTTGGTTTCTGTTTCACTGTGCACTCGTCCTTGCACTTCATCAAATATTGCGCTTTTCAATAAGGTGAGTCTACAAGTTCTGGTATCGGCGTGGTATACGATCGTTGACATTCCCGTATTGCATTATCTATCTGTTGCCAGACATTGAGAGTAATTTTTCATTGCTTGCGTGTCTGGATCAAAATATCCTTGATATTTCTCCAACTTTACTTGATAACTTTCAATCACTACTACTCCTTTGACCAATTGATTCAATAGGGTGTACTCTCCTCCTTGACACGTTCCGTCTCCAGCCGTTATTCTCCCCACAGCGTATACTCGGGTAGTTTTTATTTTTCCTTCCTCGGCTGCTACATGCACTCGTCCAGCTATTGGGATGCGTCCTGTCGTGAATCCTTCCTCACATTCGCTTCGCGTTATCGAAACCACTGTTGTTTCCGTTCCAGCTTATATAATTGTTGAATGTGAGTGATGTCCGCAATGAAATGCCACAATTTTCCTTGTTACTGAACATTCCTTGATTTCCGTTTTAATGAAGTCTACCTCTTGGTATACATTATATGATACTGCTGTAGCTGTTGTCTGTAACCTTCCGGGGTTTGCAGCTTTGCACTCTTCCGTTTCCTGTAGTGAGTATTTATCACCAATTTTTATGTTATCACAATCATATACTACAAACGGTTCTACTCCTTTTATGCACATCATCCATATGAGTATTGTGGTGATTATCGCGTTCATCCCTTTTCTGGCTGTTTTTGGATCACTTGCATTAATCGTTGTCTCGAATTCCGTTAATAGCTCTTTCAACTTTGTTTGCATCATCTCAGTTTGGTCATCTTTGCTTACTAAATTTATAAAAGCTTGCCATCCACCTTGAGTTAAGATGAATGGTTCGATTACTTTCCTGATAATGTCCGTTATCGCGAATTCATATCCGTTTGGGTTGTATCTTGGGGTTCGCTTTCTGTATATCACTATTGTATTGTACATCAGGTATGCTATTCCTACCAAATATCTATTTGGGTCGTCTGATCGTTTTGTCAGGTGATTTATTATCAACAATAATTCCTCTGGATCTTTGGTTGTAGTTCGTACTTTGTTGTCCATGATTTTATTTATTATTGGCTTTATTGCTGCCCAAAGTTGTTTCGCTTCTGTTCCGATATTATTGAGTTTCAAATTTCTCTTTATTTCTGGATTTGCTAATCCCATCATATCAGCTACTAGTCTGTTGATCCACTTTGCTCCTTGTTCCTGGCCTTTCAGTTTTCCTTGTAACTGTTTTGTTACTTGGCTAAGCTTGTTTAATTTCGTTGTCAATTGATCCATCTGCATCTGTTCTTTGGTTTTTCTTTCTGGAGCTGGTTTGTCAATTTTCGGCCGTCCTCTGGATTTCTTTTCCATTGCCGTACCTGTTTCTTTTCGTTTGGGTTGCTCATCTGCCGTTTCTCTGGATGTTGTAGTTCCTCGTTCATTTATCCAGTTATCCCATTCGTCTCCTGTCGAGTTTGGGCGTCTCCTCTCTTTCTTTTTATTTTCCTCTTCGGTATCTGGCTCTATAATTTCAACTGGTTGTCCTTGAGCGCATACTAGTTCGTCTAGTTCATCTGTTGTCATGTCGTTTTCGTTCTCTGTCCTGAACAAATCTCTTGATTCCGGTATTCTCCTAGTTGTTTCCTCATCCACAATATCATTAAGATCATTTAGTATCTCTTCATCTCCTGTTGTGATGACGATTACTTCACCTGCGGCAGGTGGAACTTCTGGCGTATTTAGACTTTCTTGTCGTCCTATTGGTGTTTTCGTTTTGATTTCTCTTTTGTTGAGTTCTCTACCCGCAATCTTTGCTACTGTTAATATATTTATTAACCCCAGTTGCATTTGTCTAACCCCGATTTCGAGGTCGTCATCCAATGATCGTCCTTCGTATTGTAAATGAAATGGCAATTCATATGGTATTCTCTTTTTCACTTCACTTACCTTGGCAGTGATATAAAATTCTCTTTCAATTGGTTCGAAATCTGGCGTCATAATTTTTAAACTATATTTCTCTATCGTTTCGGCTGCCCATTCGGTGTGTTTCCATTTTCGGATAATTTCTCGGAATTGTTCTGGGTACCACGCATAAATTCTCCGATACTCCTCTATTTCCTTTACGATATTTCGTAGATTCTCTACTCTGTTACAAGAATCGATTATCCATTTTGCCCAATCTGTTACAGCTCGTCTTTAATTCTTTGCTCCGGTTCTCAATATCGCTGCTAATTCTCTACATTTTTGCGTTTCTGTTAATCGTGTTAATCCTTCCTCCACAGAATCATCTAAATCTGTGGGCAAATATCTCGTTCCTGGAATTCGTTTTTCGAGTACACTGATTCGCGGTCTTGCTTGTTCTTGTTGGATTCGCAATTTCATTTCTCGTTCCGTTTCTACTTCGATTGTAATATATATCGTGTCGTCTTTTACGAATTGAGGTGTCACATGTTTTTTCAGTAGAAATTGTGGTACTCCTCCTGCAACATTTTCAGTGGATTTTGGCTTCTGACTTATCATAGATCTTGGGTCTACTCCCAATTTTTCACTATGTCGTTCTTCCCACTTTCCGGGTTTAGCGATTGAAATTATGACTTTTCGATTAAATGGCCACTCTAACTTTCCGTCATATCTGCCTCTTGCTAATAGAAAATACACTGATAAATATTTTCCTTTTCCTACCCCATCTCCGTTTGGGTACACTCTCAATTTCATCCGGTATCCTCCGATTTCTGTATAGAACTGATGGCTTGTAATACCGATGATTTTCTCATCCTCAGCCGATTTTACCTTTTCAGCCCATCCACCTATTTTCCATGTGTATGGGGCTAATCGAGCTCTATCATTTATTTCTTCGTCTTCTTCTGGTTGCCATTCCATTTCGTTTAGCATTTCCTCTGGTAAATTTTCGTATGGCTCATCTTCATATAATTCTAAGGTTGTTTCATTAGCTGCATCTTCTGGCGCTTCTCCTGGTATGTATTTTCTACATTTCGATTCGGTTCTCTCCATTTTCCATTTCCACTCTTTTGTCTTTTCGTCATACATCTTTTTCCATGGTGTTGATCGGCATCGTGAATCGTCTATCGGTTGTAATTTTGTGCTCAACTTCGCATCTTGTCTCCATACTTGGTAGATGGTTAATATTTGGTCCATTTTGCTTTTCATTTCTTCTTGAAATTCTTGAATTTGTTGTTCCTTTTTTGTTGTATTTTTTCTCTCTGGTTCATCCATGGCTATGATATTGATAGTTTGTCCGTCTTCCCATATACCTAATTCGTATATCGGGGTTCGTTCTCGCGGACTTATTTGTCGTTTGTAGTACATTATTGCCACATCTTCTACCATGCCATCATCACTACTTTCGATTATTGGTTGTATGATTTCTCGGTTTATTCGTCGGTATAATTCGTGCATTTGACAATCGGGGTCTACCAATATTTCTTTTATTTCATCGTTTGGTAATTTTATCTTTATCTTTATTGGTTCATCTCCTCTCATATCCCTTTGATGTTCTCCATATTTGGCTATCAACTCATCTGTTTTCTCATTATCAAATCTCATAATATCTGTGTCTCGCACAGCTTCTACAAACATTTTCATTGAAATCGGTCTGGTTAACGATAATCGGTTAATATATTTTCTAGCTTGGTCTATTGCTTGCTCTGTCATTTTGATCTGGTTTTGCCTCATTATCTTTTGTCTCTCTTTTTCTAATCCGGGTTTTATTTCTTTGTTATACAATATTTGAATTTTCTGCCATATTTCTGCTGTTGTTTCTTCGGTTTCACTCTTGTTTAGTGTTACCACGTTTATCCCGTTTGGCCATATTAGAGCATCCGCGAGGTGTATATCTCGCTTTATTTTCCTTCCTTGGTAATATAGAGGTTTATTTTTATAACTGGGTCCTAGCTTTTTCACTACCCAATCATACAACTCATTTGTGCTTTCGCCTCTTGTGGCTATTATCTGTCTCGGTATCTCTGGAAAATCAATAATTACCTGATACTCTTCTTTATCATATTCCTTCAAATTCTCTTGGTACTTTCTTATAATGTCTTTCCATGATGCCGTGAATGTACCATTATCTTGTTGATATCCTTTCGCAATTAGTTTCATTATTCTGCTGTATGCGGTTGTATCTTTGAGGTTTAGGAACATCTGATTTCGATCTACTTCTTCTACAATCTCATTAATTTCTTTTACTATCTCTGTTTCGTCTTTTCTTGGTACGTTTGTTTCCATTTCCTCTAATTCGGATTTTGATTCGTCTTTATACGGTTTATTTTCCTCACATGATTGAAATATTTCTCCACCCAGACTGCTTATTTCGCTTTCGTCTTCATCTGTTTGATCGTCTGGTATTTGTCTCAACATATTAATATGTGGTTGTTCCTCCTCTTTCATTATCTTTGTTGGCCCCTTTGTTTGGAACCATATCTCTTTTATTCTGTTCCCGATTTGAGCTTCGCTCCACATGGGCTTTTCTTTTCTGACTCTTGTTTCTATTTTTTGTAGCAATATCCTCTGGATTCGATTTTTTGTTATTATTGGTTCTGATATCTTTTCCCTTTCTTGTGACGTTGATGTTTCTTGTTCGTCTGTTTGTAGTTCTAGTCTTGGTTCTTCCCTTTCTTGTGATAGGGCTCTCTTTGCCAGCACTTCTATTTTTTGATCTAGTGCCTGTTCTTGTTCTAAATGTTTTAACGCTCCGTCTATCTTTAATATTAGTGCCTTCTTTCTTAGTTCTGCTTTCTCTTGTTTTAGGATCGCTTCTTTTTCTTTTAATTGATCCTCCTCTTGTTCTAGAGCTTCCTCTCGCTTTATTTTCTCAAGTGTACTCTCTATCTTTTGTGTTATAATTTCTTTTTCGAGTTCGTCTATCTCGTACACTAATGTTTCCTTGTTTTGATCCTCCGTTATCATCATCTCTGCTTGTTTGATCTCTTGGGTTTCTGGTTCGTCCGGTTTCTCCGTTGTCATTTCTTTTAATTGTCGGCGTCTCTGTTTTTCCTCCTCTGTAAATTCTTTGATGGCCTCTATTTTTTCCATCGTATTTAATTCAATTGTTTTCTCATTAATTATCATATTTCCTCCCCCCTTCGTTCTCAACACACTGCTCCGCAGTGTGAATTTCATCTGGAATTTCCATTCTCATCATTATAATTCTTTTCGGGGTTTGTTTTCGATTTTCCCATCTTTGTTGTATTTCCTGAGCTTCCTCTGTTTGTAGTCTTTGCCATTCAGCTTGTTGTTGCTCTTGATATTCTCTAGTTCGCAGCTCTTGAATCTCTTCATTACTTCTCATTACATTGATTCGTTGTTGTTGTATATTGGTGGGCATCTGTTGCATCATCTCTTTTAATTCCATGGGCATTCGCTGTAGTGTTTCTCGTAGCATGTCGATTTCTTGTATATTACCCATTTTTTGACATGTGGAGCATTTTCCATTTGCATTTGGATTGTTCCTGAAATTATTATTATAACTTACCTGGTTATTACTTCTGTCTTCCGGATTTCTTGTTGCTGGTGGCTTGAACATCTGCTGTGCTCTTGGAATGAATTGATTCATAGCTGGATTGATATTATTGTTTTGATTGTTGGCATTGACTGTTGATGTTGTTGGTTCTGTGGCCAAGACTGCCACTTGATATCCCAGTCCCAGATGGGCTTCACATCTGTTTGCGATTGCTACTGCTTTATCTAATGTTTCTGGTGCCAAGCATCCAAGGTTGGCTCGTATGTCTTCTCTTTTAATTCCTCTTATGAAGACGTCTACCATTTTATCTTCGGGCAAATCTACATCTCCGAAAGCTTCTTTACACAATTTCTTTAATTCGCATGCATATACTGCATTTGATTCGTCTCGCCTTTGTTTTCGATGTAGGAAATCCAATATCTTCCTATTTCCCTTTTTCTCTATTCCGAATATTTTTACTAAGAACTCTTTAATCTCTGTCCACGTTGTCAATTTTGTTACGTCTCTTGCTTCTTCCACAAATACATCTTGTGCGCTTCCTTTCAAATATAAGGGTAGTCGCTCTTTTACATTTTTGATCTGTCCAATGACAGATATTTTTATACACTTCGAATTCCTTTATAAATGTATCTAATTTGTTGAGGCTGCCGTCGAACGGTTCTCCTCTAAACTTTTCTCTGAATTCTCCCATTATTGCATTGTTGTTATTTATCATCGTGTTTGGATCCGGAATTGTGTTGGAATTTATAGAATTTGCCATGTTTGGATTGTTGTCTAGATTCTCTTCTTCATTCACTGATCCTATCGTTGCCAACTGGTTCTCGGTATTAAGTAGTTCGTTTTCTTCGCTATTGTTGAATTCAAAATCGGTTAATCCGCTATCTGTGCCGGTTCCTGTTGCTGCTGTAATTGATACTCCGGTATTGGCACTTCTACTGTTGCGAACTCTTTTCTTTTCTTCTGCTTTTAACAAACTCTTTTCGTTATTCTCTTTACTTTTGCATCTCGTATGTTTGCTGACGCTATCAATGTTTACGGTTATTCGTTTGCTTGACTGGTTTTATCGTTTCTTTTTTCTTGCTTTGGCTGCTTTGAAATTTCTGGTTGAGTATTGGCTCGCAACTACTTCGACGTTTACTCTAATTTCTTTTCTGCTCAATTATCCCTTTATTATCTGTTTTATCGTTTGCTCTGAAATATTTTCTGCTTTGGTTTGATTTGAACTTGACTTGGATTGCTTTGTTTGGGTATTGATTCCTAAAAATAAATGACACTCCAATATTTTATACTCTATACTAATTTCTCCTCCGTTTACCATACTATATACGTTATCATCCCTTGTTCGCATTTACCATGGTGGTCTTCTTTATCTGACTCACCCCCCTCATTTTAAGTCTATTTTTAATTATCTATACCTCGTAATAATTATCTATTAATCTCGTATCAATTATCTATATAGTCTTATTAATCATCTATATGGTCGTATCAATTATCTATATCATAATAATAATAATATAAAATCATCATATCCATATTCTCATTCATTCCGTTAATTATTTTTCCTATGTTTCCCAAAAAATTCATTTACTTAATCCTCAGTCGCTGGCGCTCTATGCCCTTTATCGTTTCCGTTGGCTCTTCGGCCTTCGGCTTTTATTCCTTTAACTGGCCATCTGTGGCCTTTAACATCTATTGTAATCATATTTCATCTTTAATCATGTCTCCTATCGTCTCTAATATTCAATCATATCATATCCTATCTATAATGTCTCATCATAATCATATCTCATTTCTCTATCCTATTTCGTAACTGTTTCATCTAGTCATAATCATATTCTATCAGTTTTATCTTTACTGATATTCCTATTAACTTTAATCTAATTTATCTTATTCATTTTATCTTTCATCATATTCATAGAATTCTAATCATCGGAGTTGAGTTTCATCAGTGACTTTTGGGAATGTTTGAGGCCTCACACTGACTCTCAATCCATGGCGTCTTTTGTCTGCGCATTTTTCCGGTTACGCTTTACTCACCGCCACTCGGATATTTGGCACTCGGTGTGGGATCCGGGTTGTTGTACCAAACTCCTCGCTGGGAAAACTAAAAAAACATTCCCTCGGTACTCGGTGTGGAATCCGGGTTGTGTACCTCGGAGAATATAAAAGTATGGAAATGCCTAGACGTTCAATCAAGTTCCAAAAGCGGTTTACTTGATTTCCCGAATAGTGAAAAGAAAAGGAAGCGATTAAATATTGGCGCGGAAAATTTTCTCAATGAGCTATCTAATATCTGCCCGCTTCTCCCGTCAGATTTCCCGGCTCAATTCGGCCGCCCTTATCTGACCTTAGTAGGTCCTTTTGAGTATGAACCATTTACCGGTTAGTTCACATCTCACCTACCGTTTGGTCCTCGATACTCGGTGTGGGATCCGGGTTGTGTATCGAGTTCCGCCCAGCAATAAAAATGTTCATTCGATACTCGGTGTTGTATCCGGGTTGTTGTATCGAACGGCTCAGCGCCACCAGTCCCTTGGCTGATAACAACCTGAGCACGACAGTCCGTAGCTGTCCTCTGGTGCCTCACCACCAGCTAGGGAAAAAAATCATCTCTAGGTACCTTTAAACAACTATTAAACAAAACTATTAATTCTCTATCTCGTGTACACTTTCTCTCACCTCTCGGTCTATCTCTTCACTTCCCCCTTCAAAATTTGTGGTAATCGCATCAACAAGCTCCCCAAAAGAGGTGATTAATCTCTCGCCAGTTGCTTGCTGACATACGCGACTTGGCCTACCAGTTCCTTTCTCAGTAGGGTTGATCAAGGTTTCCCTCGGGTGAGCGTACTATCATTTGATAGCTCAGGTTAACCATTTTTCCTCGTCCTATCTCAATATAATATCAATAAAACAAAAAGAATCATACACTAGGAAACTCGGTTGTCGAAATTTTTCCGTCCAATATTTTGTGTCTCTGTGCGTGTGTTTTAATTATTTCCTTAATTCGTCTTTCATGTATTTGATTTATTACTTTTATTTATCGTTGTCAGGTTATTTTATTTTATTATCCACGAACGCTGCATATTTACTTTTACGCTTTTTTTACACATAATCGTTTATCTCGTCATCTGATAATAATTTCAAATAATGAACAATACGTATTTATTTTATATCATCATAACAATTTCGGTTCATGGAAAATAAACAGTCAATCTTTCCTTTATCTTTCGCTGGCATAACATACAGTGCGACTCTTGTGCGCATCCATGACAGTAGCTCAGGTGTCCGCAAGGTATCACCATTACTCGTGCTTCTTCTGTTTTGCACGCATAGCATTCCAAATAAGCCTTGGTTTGCCCTTTCATTGTTGTTGCAATCTCGTCTTCAATGTTTTCGACTTTTTTCATTAACTTGTTCCAGCTTTTTACAAATTCGGTTATCTCCAATCTCATGAATAGAATTTCATGTATTCTTTCGGTTGTTACATCTTTATCAATATCAATCAATTTTATTAATATGCAGAGTTCGTCGGAGTACAGGTTTGAAATCGTTGCTATATCTTTTTTAGCTCTTTTAATTAGTTTTTGTTTATTAATTAGTTCCTCAAGATTATCGTTTTCGATGTTTAGGATGCCCTTTAGTTTTTCTATTATTTTTGTTGGTTCCATCTCTAAAATTATTAAATCTTTTTTAATTAACCATTAAATTTAAATACTAATTAACTAAATTGTATGTTTAAATTCATTCATTCAACTCTTAGTTTACTGTTTTGATTCATTTTATAACTACTATTTTAATCATTACTCGTTGTAATTTATTCTATTATCGTTTCCTCTACTTGGTTCTGTTGCTTTCTCTCGTTTATTGTCACTCCCCTTACTTACCCCATTTCATTTTATCCCGAATTTGGCCCTTTTAATTATATGTTGTTTACTTATACGTCTTGTGAGTGTCGTTGGTATCTTACTGGATGTTGTGTCGTCGAGCAATGTTGAACATTTTGGCGTCGATCTCTATACAACTTTCAAATAGTATCCTATCAGTTTTGTTTTCTTGGGACTTTGCAAAATGATCATTGTATTCTCTCACTGGTAGTTGATTCAGTTGTTTTAATTGTAGTCAGTTTGGTCGTTTTTTATCGTTTGTATCATCTTTCCGGGGTTTGGCAAAATGTCGTCCCGACATTTCCATTTGAAAAATAGTTCTGTATCGTGTCCCCTCTTATTTGTTTGTACAAGAAAATCATGTTGATCAACAACATGCGTCTATATTTCTTTGAGTTCTTTGCAAAAATAATTATGTTGATCCCGGCTGAGCCCCCAAATTTGTATGGTGGGTTACAGAGTTTCGCCGTTTGCTTATCTTTATTGTTGCCCCAGTAACGCCATACAAAATGATTCTAGCTGCCACTTGGCACCCGTTGCTAGGCAACGTTGGAAATGTGTTCAAGTGGTGGATTGACCGCAAAAATTGAGTATTATGGCTAGTACTGTAATTGCTCGGACAACCCTCGGGTTCACGAGCTGTCGATAGAAGACCTGTGCTCGCTTTTTAATCATTTGGTCCCCTTGCGTTTAAATTTCTATCGTCTGTCTAACTGTTTTACCGACATTAGTTTGGAAACAAAATGGGTGGTACTGCTTATTTAACCCTTCTACAATGTTATTTCAAAATGCAAATTCAATTTAATTATACCAATAATTTTATCTAATTTATTTCAGCATGTTAATCTAATTTAGCTATACCAACGATTTCAATTTAATTTATTCCCGTACCTTTCCCTTTAATAGGCCTTAGGCGCATTTTATGTTTATATTATATTTACTGAGTGCCCACTGGACTACTCGGTGTGATGATTTTGAGCCGTGTGTAGTATGACTTTAGGTCGATTTTACAGAAATGAGGAACGAGGAAGCAGCCAATCGACTCCTTCCTTATTCCTCATTTCTTCTATATGGGATAGTATTGACGTTCCAACCCTGCGTTCCGCACGCCGGGTCTTCACGGGCACAGATCATTGGCGATATTCCACGCACTTACACGAATCTGAATTGTATGTTGATTTTATTTACTTGCGATAGGTGTTGGCTGTGGGCCGGAAAAATCTCGACAAATGTTTAGTTAAATTTTAAGTATGTAAAACAATTTATAGATAATATAAATATTTATTAAGCATATAACAAATAAAAATAAATTACCCTACATTCCATTCCATAAAAATAAAAATTCATAATATTGTATCTCCCTCCACGCCGACTTCCAAGCAGAGCTCCATTGAGGTTGCGAGGAAGTGACGTGGAGAGAAAGCTCCAAAATCAAACTGTTTCTCACCTAAAATTGATCTGGCAAATAGATTTTCAATAACTAATATTCAAAATCAATTAAAATGATTCAAATGGTTTTCGTTTAAAAAACGGTTTCAAAAATGGTTAAATTTAACGTGAAAATGGATCAGTATTTATACCTATTTTATGTCCCTAACCTCGCATGTTAAATTTGATGTAGTAAAACAAAATTCGACCTTGTTATTTTCTAGTTTTTTAATCTTTAATTTTATTATTTTTTAATTTATTTTAATAATTTTTCGTTTAGAATTTTTATCGAATTATTACTAATTCAAATCTTTTGATTTAAGTTTCATTTTCATGAACTTTTATTACTTTATCAATTTTTGTCGAATTTGTTGTGTTTTCTTGTTATGTTTGTGTTGGTATCGTGCGGATCTTGGTGCGTTTTGTTATTATTTTAATTTATTTTTATGTTTATTATTTTATATTTAATTCTCTTTTTTCTCATATTTGATAGGGTTTAATTGATGTTTCAATAGGTTTATTTAAATTTGCATGTTATATTTGCATGTGTGTTACCGATCCATTTAAACATTTCTCAAGGCCATATGTGTTCTGGCCCAACACTTTGAACGATCTGAAATATAATAATTATCAATATTATTAACACAGAATACATACTTGCATCGACCATTGAAAGCAATTTTCATAATCTGATTAGATCTCTGCATCAGATATTAAAATGTTTAAAAAGTCTATGATTTCATTATTGCATACTAGAACATTTAGAAATTTAATGATAACTGTTTCTTGATTCACATCTTACGTTGCAACAACTGAATAACTGTACTCCTGTATCAGAACTATTTCTGAGATAGTTTTATCTGTAGAACGTGTCATACATGATCATTTAAATAATATTTAATATTATTATTATTATTATTATTATTGTGAGGAGTTAAAATTAAAATACTAAATTAAATTAGTTCACGATTAAAATTTGTAAAGTTTTAATTGAAACTTAAATTATTTTAAGATATTAAAATTGAAATGATAATTGAAATTTTAAAATAAAATAATTTTTAATAAAATTGAAATTCAAGTATGAATGCAATGGTATGTTGATATTTGGTTGAAATTAAAATTTAGAAAATGTCCCAAGAATATTTGTTTATATAATCAGATTTTATGAAATATAATTTGGATTTAATAGTCTTAGTAATTTATTTTGATGACTGAAGAATTAAATGTTATAGCTTCTAACATGGCGACCATTCCAACGGATCTGCTTATTGGAAGATTACTTCCAGAAAAATTCCACAGAGGAGATGACCTCGAATTATTTATCAAAGAATGTCAGAGGTTCTTTGAAATAACGAAGACACCAGTGAAGACACAAATGGTACTAGTTATTACACTTCTGGACAGGACTTTGATTGAAGAATATGAAGCCGCAGAAGGTAAAACCGTTGAACAGAAATTAAGAGCAGCTTTTCATCGACCAACGTCATTGATTGATGACTTAAGAGAAGCCTTGAACTACGAGCAAGGTAACGATTCGGCGGAAATATTTATAGAGAAAATATCAAAAATGACTAAAAAATTGGCCTCACACACTTGGAATGAGGAAGAAATTCAGAAATGTTTATTGACACAGTGTGTAAGAGATAAAGAAGTCAGGAAAGAAATCGAAATGAAAGATCTCAAAACGGCGGAACAAATTAAAGAAACTATAAAGAAGATAGAAAAAGTTAACAAGGTTATTGAACAAGTAAACACGGTGAGATCAATACGACCTACAACTGGGGGAAGAACTTATAGAGATGTAGTACAAGTTGGAGCCACGAAGAGAGAAATCAACGAATGGAAACCAGAGACAAGAGTTAAAGTGATAGAATGCTGGACGTGTCAAAAACCGGGACACAGTAGCAGAGAATGTAATATAAAAAGAAGATTTCAATGTTATGCATGTGGTGTTGAAGGTCACATACGAAGAGAATGCCCAACAATCAAATGTCATAGATGCAATGCACGAGGACACAAAGAAAGAGAGTGCTACACAAATATGGAAAGACGAAATCAAGGAAGAGATCGAGACCAAAGGAAGATGTCAGGAGGAAGAATTCAAAGAAATACCTATCAACAAAGGGAAGATATGTATCAACCAAGGAACGTACATCAAAGACAATGGGGAAACCAACAATATAACAGAAAAGATATTGCAGCTATCGAGTCTGATGATGAGATGATGAATACAAAACAGTCAAGCCAGCCAGACGAGTATAACAGGGAGAATGACCCAAACGAGCACGCTCCGTCAAACGGGACATTGATCGGAGCAATTTACTAAGTAAGATTGATTTCAACCAAAGAATGAATGCTAACGGTATGTGTAATTTAAGTATGGATGATGATTGTATGATTGATAAAGATTGTAGTGTTTTTGAACGTGATATTAATAATAATAGTAGTGTAGAAATTAAAAAGTCGAATGATAAGGAAAGTCAGAAAAAATTTAAAGAGGAGTGTAAAGTAAATGAAGTAGTAAAACACGAGGAAAGAACGATAGAGAAAATTTACAAATTCCTAAAGAAAAATGGAGACGTGTGTATTAATGAAATTGTAGAAGATACTAGAGAGCAGAATATTTTGTCAGTAGAAGAACAAAAAAGTCCAGTAATAACATATAATATAATGCAAGGTAGACCGAGTACAACACTGGATATCCAAGGGCGGAAAGTAGATTGTTTATTGGATACAGGAGCGCGAATTAATGTGATGGCTAAATCTGTAACTGATCGATTAGAAAATATCGAAATATTAGAAACAAGGGAATCGCTAAGATGTGCAAACAACAGTAGATTAGAAACTATGGGTAAACTAAACATCAATGTTAAAATGGGCAGTATGGAAAGAAATGTAACATTCATTATAGTAAAGAATTTAATACCAGAAATTATTGGAGGAGTAGAACTACAAAGGTTATTTGGTATAGAATTGAAATGTATACTAGAAGAACATGAAAAACGTAGTGATTTCATTTGCGAAATAGAAGCTAGATTTGGGCGGATTATAACAGATGAAGAAAGATTACGTCATGCCATCGACGTTTTAAAAGTTACCGGAAATAAGAGACTGCTAGAAATATTTCAGGCAAACAAGAATGTTTTTATGGCAGATAAATGGGACATTGGGTGTACCAATCTGATAAAACATAAGATCATCACGAAAGGAGAGCCAATAATGATTAAACCGAGACGTCAGCCAATAAATTTGGAAGACAAGATTGAGGAAGCAATAAAAAATCTAGAAAACAACGGAATAATTAGGAAGTGCAATTCACCGTGGAACACACCTTTAGTTTGTGTATGGAAGAAAGAGAAAAAAGACATCAGGCTTTGTCTAGACTTCAGACAATTAAACAAGATAACAGAAAGACAAGCATTTCCAATGCCAAATGTAGATGAAATTTTAGACATCCTACACGGATCCAGATATTTTAGCTCAATCGACTTGGGAAATGCTTATTACCAAGTGAAGTTAGATAAAGAATCTCAAGAGAAAACAGCATTCTCAACAAAAGAAGGACAGTTCTGTTTTAACAGGATGCCGTTCGGTATTGCAGCGGCACCAGGAACATTTCAAGAATTAATGACGAAAGTATTGAAAGACTTGTGGAAAGATGGAGTGATGGTATATTTAGACGACATCCTAATATTCACAAAGACAGAAGAAGACCATTATAACATATTTGGAAAAGTCCTAGGGAAGATCGCAACAGCAGGACTAAGATTGAACCCCGAAAAATGTCAAATATTTAGAAAAGAAGTGAAGTTTCTGGGACACATAATAAATAAAGACGGCATACAAACAGATAATACTAAAATAGAAGCAATACAATCATTTCAAAAACCAAAATGTGTGAAGAATCTGAGGAGCTTTCTGGGTATCTGTAACTATTATCGACGGTTCATAAAAGACTATGCAAAGAAGGCAAGAGCACTAGAAAGTATATGCGGAAAAAACAATGAGAAAATAAGATGGACAGAGATGTGTGAAAAGGCTTTCGGGGAAATGAAAGAAGCATTGATAACCGCCCCAGTATTGGTATTTCCAGATTTCAGAAAAGAATTTATATTAGACACAGACGCGAGCTTCGATACTATTGGAGCAGTTCTTTCGCAAAAGGATGAAAAAGGACATGAACATGTCATCGCATATGGTTCACATGCGATGAGCAGCCACGAAAAAGGATACTGCATTACCAGAAAAGAATTATTGGCAATATACTATTTTTGTAAACATTTCAACCACTACTTATATGGTAAGAGATTCGTACTGAGAACGGACCATAAAGCTATTACGTTTATGGTAACAACGAAGAAACCAATAACGGCTCAATTCCAGACATGGATCAACTATTTAAGCAGTCTGGATATTAAAATGGAATACAGGAAAGGAACAAGCCATACAAACGCGGATATGCTATCCAGGAAAACACGCGGAACATGTGTACAGTGTATGATGGAACACGAAGACGCAAAAACCGGCAAAATTAAAACCAGAATATTAACAGTAACAGCAGAAGGCGGATATAACAAGTGGCAAAATGACAATATGGAGGTCCAAGAAATAAAGAATAAGTTAGAAAATAAAGATTGTAAGTTCATAATGGAAAACAACACGGTACTAACTAAACAAGGTAAAATATGGATACCGTCAGATAATAGACAGAGGATGATAAAAGAAGTACACGTATTGCTGTGCCATGCAGGTGCACAGAAAGTAACAAAATATATCCAGAACAACTGCGACATGGAAAATCTAGCAACGGAAGTAAAAAAGGTAATTGAGAACTGCGAAAGATGTCAGAAAATGAAAACGATAACAACCAAGACAAAGGAGGAAACTCAAACAATAAAGAGTACAGAACCATTCGAGAAGATTTATATGGATATATGTGGGCCATTGAAAGAAACGTTCAACAAAAAGAAATATATTTGCGGAATCATTGACCACTATAGTAAATACATCTCATTAACGGCCATAAACAAGCAAGACGAAAGAACAATTAGTGAGACGTTATTAAATAAATGGATATTAAAGTTTGGAGCGCCAAAAGAACTTCATGTAGATTGTAGGAAGAACTTTGAAGCAAGAAGCATAAAAGAACTAGCAAAGACAGCTGGCATTGAATTAATTTTCTCAAGCCCATATCACCATAACACGAATGGTATTATTGAAAGACAATTCAGAACAATCAGAGAGTATATTAACGCGTCATTGAATGAAGGAGGAAGGAAAAACTGGGCTGATATAGTGCCAGAAATAGAATATACGTTAAATGCAACAGTTCAAAAAACAACGGGAGTAAGCCCAGCAGAGATTATATTTGGGAGGAAGATCGACAGAATGAAATGGTACTCGAATAAAGAAATAAATAGAGAAGATATGGAAAAGAGAATAGAGGATAAAACACTAAAACCAAAAATAAGCAAAACAGTGAGAAATTTTGAAATGGAAGATGTGGTCTTGATCAAACAAGAAATTCGAAATAAAGACGATGCAAGGTGGGAAGGGCCGTACAAAGTGATAAAGAAAATACATGAACGGAGCTACTTACTTAAGGATCAAAATGGGAAGATGGTAGTCAGAAATGTTGAGAAGATCAAACATTTTAAAAAAGGGGGATGTGAGGAGTTAAAATTAAAATACTAAATTAAATTAGTTCACGATTAAAATTTGTAAAGTTTTAATTGAAACTTAAATTATTTTAAGATATTAAAATTGAAATGATAATTGAAATTTTAAAATAAAATAATTTTTAATAAACTTGAAATTCAAGTATGAATGCAATGGTATGTTGATATTTGGTTGAAATTAAAATTTAGAAAATGTCCCAAGAATATTTGTTTATATAATCAGATTTTATGAAATATAATTTGGATTTAATAGTCTTAGTAATTTATTTTGATGACTGAAGAATTAAATGTTATAGCTTCTAACAATTATTATTATTATTATTTATTATTATTATTATTATTATTATTATTATTATTATTATTATTATTATTATTATTATTATTATTATTATTATTATTATTATATTATTATTAACTATTTTGTTGAAATAATTTATAAATTTATTACAGTACTTTATTAAGTTGTTTCAATATTTTATTATTTTGTAACAACTTACTTAAAAAAATTATTAACTTTGTTGTAATTAACTAAAATATTTCATTATTTTGTTGGGGTATTACTGTTGGCGTACTGGGTAGAATTAATTTTGTTTTAATCTACGCTCATCTAGTTAACCCATGGCTCCAACTAACTCTTGACTTTTCTAGGGTTATTTTTACGTCACCCAGACGCCCCACAATTTTGACCTTACCACCTATATACTCATGAGCAAGCTCATGTTGGTACTGTATACAGCGGACGAGAGTCCACAAGAAGGTAAGCCCTATTTCTAAGACTAATCCTTGTAATAATCTCGCTCTCGGGTTCCTGACGGCCGACAGAAGGACTTACGTCTACTTAATGCCTCTGACTCTCTCGATATTAACACGCCCTTTTCCCATCCGTTACTGTCGATCCCATGCATACGTCCGGAGTAGAGTTCTCTTAAAGTCTCACTAAGTTTATCTGTAAAAGTTAGCGTTTATTACAGCCGAAAACATGATCATATAGCACTAGTTACCTTTTCATTATTTACCAATTAAATTTAAAACCACCTTATTTTAACTAGTTAATTAATAAGACTTAAACGTTGTAGTTTAAGAACTTTTCGAAGGAAAACTTTTACTAATCAGTTTCCAAAAATCTAATTCCTCTAATTATCTAAGCATTTGGTTAAATTCCCTGATTTACAAAAAAAAATAAAAATAATTTTATCAACCTAGAACCTTGTTTTAAATTGGAAATTTTTCCTTTAAATAATACGCGAAAATTCAAACTTTTATATAAATTATTTTAATCGCTGTTAAATCAGCTGTTTTCAACTGTAATAAACTTCCCGGTTCAATTTAAAGAAAAATAAGATCATATTAAGGTTCGCACTTTATCTCTTATTTACCGACAATTCTCTTCTACTAAAAATGTTTAATATATGAAGCGAAAATTGGCTTTTACTAAGATTATAATTATTCATTTTTCAGCATTTTAAGTTAAATAAACCCTTTCAATCGTACTTCTTGCACGCATCAAGCTTCACCAATCTTACTATATACTCATACACGACTTCATACATCCATTCTTCATTTATTTATAGAAAAATTCAAAGATTACTATAAATTTACAGTAAATACAAAATTTATTTTTGTTAAAATTTACAAATTAGATGAAAGCAAACGCAAAACAAAAAATATATAAATAAGGTATACAGCTATTATAAATCGGATCTAGTCACAGTTCACCGGCGAAATCTCGTCTTTATTCGTCGATATCCACGGGAAATTTTCGTTTTCCAAGCGGTTTAAATGGAGTAGTACCGACTTGAGTCACGGAATGACCCAACTCATCCCCGAACTCGTCGGTCCAGTAGCCGAAAGAAGTTGATGACTTTCTGGTTTCCGAAATTGTCGACGGAGTGGTCGAGATGGAAGATACGTCCAAACAATTTTGGAGTTCGTCTGCTTCGTTGGCACAGATTTGGGGAGGGGGTTCTTTTGGGATCACTGATCTCGGCGGATTTTCGTCAGATTTGACGAATTGGGGATGTTGTTCAGTGACTAGGATTGCTGCTTCTTCCAGGATCTGGGCTGCATTTTTTAGGAGAGTGACTTCCTCAGCTCGGCGTCGTTCACGGCGACCCCGGTTTTTGCTGGGGTTGTGCTTTTTGCTGGTTTTCGGGGTTGTGGCTTTTTAGGGTAAGTGATTGGCGGGAATTAAATCCAACTTTATTGCCAAATCCCGGCCGGCTAATCGCTTTGTTAGTTCCGTTTCATTAAAAGAGGCTATCAGGACGGCGCTCTGGTTGTTAATAATAATTCGCTGAGCCCGGTTTTCCGCGATTAGGTCTTCTCGGCACCTAGTTAGCCGGTGTATTTGCTTATGGAGAGCTTTCACAGCCTCGGGGGCGAACCACGTACCGAGCGTGCGTTTGTGCTCTGCGAATAATTTATTATATCGCTTTTGGCAAAGTAAATGATTAGGATCTTCGTTCTGTAAGTCGGATGGGATAACTGCCGGTGTTTTTGCTTGGCGAAGTTTTGGAATGCGGTAATTAGAATTCATATAAAGAGTTTTCTGGCTCCGCGACGAAAATGTGAATTTGAAAATTTCAGAAAGAAAGAACTAAAGGGGGAAATTTCTTATTATAAATTTTTATAATTGCATTAATAAATATAATAAAGGGTAATAATAATAAATAATTTTCAACCATTCAAATTTTCATCACACTTAAACTTATCTTTACTTATGGCGGCAATTTACTCGGTGGCGAAGTCTGTCGCTAATCGGTGGTCAATAATATTTTATAGATGAAAAATGAAAAATATTGATGCTTCGGTCATTATTCGATTGGTAATAGATTTTCAAACCCGTTCATTTCATTCCTTACAGACTATAATTTCATTGATTTGATTATAAAGATTTTCGGTTTATTAAAATATTCGTTTGTTTCTATACCTAACCCTAGTCGTTCCCGTTGATGTAATAAATTTTCGACAGGCATTTAAAAAGTATTATTTCCCTACTTAGACATTTTTATCAATGTCGACCCCTAGGTATAGCGCTCTTCCCGTATTTTATTCTTACCGTTCCGACCAACATTGAAAATGGCCGCCACGGTGAATTACGACGGTGTCCTACTCCGCGATCAGTGTAACGAGACCTGACCGGACTAGACAGACACCGAAGGGTGGATTGTGACAAAGCAACACGTCGACGTCCTGCCAACTTAACGGCCGGAATCGAATATTGCTCTGCCATTCTCCACGATTAATACATGTGCATATATAAATTGAATTTAGGGGGACCTGTCGCAGATACTAAAAAGTATCGCGGCCATCCATGAAAATTATTTAAATTAAAAACTATAAACGATTCATAAAAATATATTAGAACAAATAAACAAGCTTATTATTCAAAAATCTCAAAGTTCGAAATTTAAAAATTTCAGAATTGGTTTTAAAGGTGTGTATATTGGTGGGTTACAGGGTTTAACATCTTGCTTGACTTTCTGGTTACCCTAGTAACGCCATACAAAATGATGCTGATCGCCACTTGGCACCCGTTGCTAAGCAACGTTGGTAATGTGTTCAAGTGGTGGATTGCCCGCAAAAATTGAGTACCATGGGCTAGTACTATAGTTGCTCGGACAACCTTCGGGTTCACGAGCTGTCGGTAGAAGACTGGTGCTCGCTTAGCTCTGTCCCATGCGTAAGAGTGTTCATGATTAAAGGTGGAAGATGGTCGTAAGCGTTCCGATTGATACCTATGTATCTTTATTATGAGAAATGTTTTGACTACAACACATTTATTGAAATTAACACATGTAGGGATTCAACGTGAGTTAATGATGTGGATTGGCTGCTCTGCGTCGAGCACGCTCTTTGCGTCCTGGCCGACGATTTATGGACTGATTAGTAGGCTGATCTGTTAACTGAGGGTTCTTTGGCACCATCTGGGACGGGGCGAACACGAGCGGGTACGTTACCGCTTCCCCTTCCCGACACACTGCTAGAGCGACTTCTAATCCTCGTATTTGCGTACGCAGGCTCTGGTTGAGCTGCCGCTCCTCTGTCCAGCCTTTCTGTGCTGCGGTCAGACGGTGGTATAATGTCTTTACCTTCCCCGGCTCCTTTTAGGTTGCTTTAATTTGTTGGATTTCGCGGTTCAACTGAATAACTTGGGCCAGTAATTCCTCATTTGCTTGTCTTGCGCGGTCCAATTCGGTCTGTAGGATCCTTAGAGAGGACATCACTGTAATTAAATGGATTATTGCAATTCCAATTTATGATTAGTCAAGTTGAGTAATCTTTGATTTTATTAAACAAATCACGAATTAATTCCAGTTATATGAGAGAAAAGAAAACACACCAATTTCTAACTATTATTAATCAATCACTATATTAAGTTGTCTCTGTTATTTCAGTTGTCCGGACAATACCGCTCTAGGCTTCGCTTGAGGGCTTCTACAGTGTATGGTCGCCTGGTGTCTCGAACTGGACGAGGTGGATAGGCGACTGCGATCCGCCCGGCAAGGATGTCCTCCATCACGTTTGCAAGGTACATCCTTGCCTTGACTACTTGCAAATCCACCCGCTCCTGCACCCGCTCCCATTAGGTGAGGAGGTCCTGTGCGTTGGAAAATATCTCGGCAGCTGGGTACTGTTGTCTTTCGGGTTCATAAGGGTGGTTATTCAGATCCAGTGCCCTTCGAGGGATAGGGTAAGGCCATTGTGGTCGGAGTTCGTCTATGGCGTCTGCGGCCTGTAGTGTCTTTCTCGAGTGCTTTTTGCCAGATGATTGTACAGTCGTCTGATTGAGTGACATGATCTGAAACAATTAGGGAATAAACCATGAAAATTAATATTAATGGGAGAAATTCCTCCACATCGGTCATAATGCGTTCACCTATGCGGGTTCAAGAACTGGCGTATTTATTGATAAATGCTGGGTCGAGTAACATCGAAGGTTCTTCTTCAATTAGTCGGCACTCGGGATTTTATGTGATGTCTCGGGTTAACATTTTGGTCGTGGAGCAGCAAGACCTATCATGGCTTGAGTATCAGATTTGTGTTGAGCATAATTAATCGAAGGGTGACTAGAAAATTTAGATGACCTGTCAACTCGGCTTGATGTACTAGGGTATTGTTATCGGGTTTGAAAATTATCGTTGGTAACAGTTGAGTTGAGGGTGTTAAGTTAATTATCAGTTGATCTATGCGGAAACTTCATTTATTGTGATGTTATAGGTCAACTATAATATGCTATGTTAAATTTGCGAATAATGTTGATAGATTCTCTCAAGAAAAATCAATGATGGTTTGCCATTACAACGGTGCGTTTCCGTTGAATGGATTATTAGCTTAAGATTTGTCGTCAGTGATCGGCAGGATATCCGGTGGTTTTGCCAATGTCGAAAAATCACGGCTTAATAATCGATATCCCGTTTATTCTAATTATGTCGTTGATAATTGTCGGAGTTATAATTTGGTATATCCGCTTCAGATTAATCAGTTCTGTTTCGGGGATTCCTATGTCATCGCTCATTTGAATGTTATTATTGTTATGTTCGAGAAATACATTGCAATTTACGGCGGGCTTCGGGGAATCTATCTCGCACATCTGAAGCTTTATTATCCGGACTATTTGGGATTTTTAGTTTATCATTTCGTCGGGAATTGCTGGGATATATTTGTGATTATGCTCGAATTTTTGGGTCGATGGTAAGCCTTTATGTATGTTGTCATTGATGTGATCGCATGATTAGATCTTTCTATATACAATAAATTTTTAGTTGTTATTTTAATTACGCTTAAAGTTTATGACCGTTGTACATTAAGTCACTGTTTGGGTTTTGTCTCATTTTCAATTTTTTAACCGATTTTTTCTTTCTTAATTCAATGTTATTGCTGAAATGAATTCATCTAGTAACTTTTATCAATGACTTCAGGGTAAATTTGATTTTATTTTTCTTTTCTTAATTTTTGACTACGATTTTAATCCTATATCGATGATTTTATTATCTACCCGAGCGAAGTGTTGGTTTATTTATGAATATTTGCTTTATGTTCTTAGCTTTAACCAACTACTTAAATATCTTCATTTTGAACACCTTATTCGCAAACTAGTTTTCTGTGCTTTCATTCTGTGGATTATATACGCGTTTCGTGTTTGAAATTGATAACTTCAATTAGTAATTACTTTAGTTTTATCAATAGATAATTTTAAATACATCATTCCGTACTTTTATTTTAATGAATTATACTAATTTAACTATTGAGGTTATTCGCTGTTGCTCTACTGTTAATTCAACAGATTAAGATTCTCCAAATCTTGAATTACTTTTACTCACTAGTTAATCAATGAATTAATCTAATCTAATTACATTTATGCTATCTTTACTTCAATTTAATTAAACGAAATTGTACTAATTTGATCAAGGAGTTATTTGTCGTCATTTTACTCTTTATTAAAATTTATAATAATTTAACCACTTTACTGTTACTAAATTATAATAGTTTGATGAATAGATTACGTAATAACTACTCTAATTTTTAAGTCCTAAAATACTCTAATGGTTACTTTAGCTATAGTAAACAGTTAATTTGATTCATATTTTAATTTATTCGAATCGTTGAATTATTTAGTTGATACTTTCTACGAATTTAGGAAAATGAAAACCATTTAGTTACATTCGTGATTTTAACTAATTTTCTGAACAATCTTAATTCGCGGTGGTTATATCAACGATTTTATTTTAATTTATTCCAGTACCCTTCGCTTTAATAGACCTTAGTCGCACATTGTGTTTATATTATATTTACTGAGTGCCCACTGGAATACTCGGTGTGATGATTTTAAGCCGTATGTAGTATGATTTTAGGTCGATTTTACAGAACGGAGAAACGAGGAAGCAGCCAGAGACTTCTTCCTTATTTCTCGCTTCAGCTATAGGGATAAATATTGACGTTACGACCGCTGCGTTGCGCACGCTGAGTCTTCACGGGTACATATCATTGGCGATTTTCCACGCTCTTACATGCATCTGTACTGTGTAGATTTTATTTACTTGCGTTATGTGTCGGCTGTGGGCCGGAAAAATTTCGACATTTTAATTTATAAAAGCATATAAAACAGTTTATGTAAATAATATTTATTAATTATAAATGACAATAACATAATTACCCCTTTTCACCATTCCAAAATTCATAAAAATTATCATAAAATAACATAAATACCGCTCTCCCCACGCCGACGCCGAGCAGAGCTCCATTGAGATGCAGGGACGTGACGTGGAAAGAGGGTTCCATCCATAAATATTTCTCACCTAAAAAAGGTTTCCAAGTAGTCTGAAAATAACTTTTCAAGATTTGAAAATATGGCTTAGATTTCAAAAATGGTTTTAAACGATTTTCAAAATGGTTTGAAAAATGGTTTTATGGTTAAGTTAAATGTGAAAATGAATCAGTATTTATACCTAATTTTCTGGTGTGTGAAATTTGATGCAGTAAAACAAAATTCGACCTTGTTATTTTCTAGCAAATTCTATTACTTATTTTTATTATTTTTTGATTTATTTTTATAATTTTTTATTTAGAATTTTTATTGAATTATTGCTAATTCAAATTTTTCAATTTAAATTTCACTTTAATGAACTTTAATTGATTTTTTCAATTTCGTCGAATTTGTTGTGTTTTCTTGTTGTATTTGTGTAGGTATCGTGCGGATCTTGGTGCGTTTTGTTAATACTTTAATTTATTTTTATGTTTATTAATTTATATTTAATTCTCTTATTTCTCATATTTTATATGGTTTAATTGGTGTTTTACTAGGTTTATTTAAATTGCGTGTTGTATTTGCGTGTGTGTTTCTGATCCATTTAAACATTCGTCAAGGCCGTTTACGTTCTGGCCCAACAATATTATGAAAATGACTGTTATATTTATACTGTTTTCGTGCGTGTGTGCGACCGATCAGCTAATTTCGAATCTTTTTTGTCCATTTTTTCGGGGTTTTTGATGGTTTTTATTTAATTTTATATTTTTCTCTTTTTCTATTTATTTTTCTTAATTTTTTAATATTAATTTTGTTTAAATTTACATTTTTTTTTGCTGATTTTTATTTTTGTTCTGGTCGCCTCTTCTGCCAGTGTATTTTCTAAACCTTATTTTGCAAGGTTATGGCGGTTTTGTATTTTTACTTTATTTTTCTATGTATATTGCGTGCGAAATTTATTAATTATTTGTTTTAATTAATTATGTTATTTTTTATTTTGTTTTATTTAATGTTTTTATTATATTTTTGATTTCTGTTTGTGGTGCGTGCTTGTGTTATAACAGCCACTTTTATAATTTTTTTCGACATGACTTAACATAGTCATTTTATTTTGTTTTAATGAAGGCTTATAGCCCAACATTACGAAAAATCACAGTAAAATCGATGGGGCACCAAGGTGATATAGGTGCGGTGTTGGTTGAGAGATTTGTGGTGATTCGAGGGTAATATTGATCGGGGAAAATTGATATGGTTGAGCGCCGAGTTGGGGGACGGGTCCAGAGGTGGTGATGGAGATTTGATGGGGGGTTCCTGGGGGATGGTGTAGGATGATGAGAAAGATTGGTTGAGAGAGGTTGATTGCTGATGGGAGGCCCGAGTCAGTGGGAAGCCCGAGGCAATGGGAAACCCAAGAGATGTGGAAAATCCGAGAGATGAGGAAAACCCGGCGTGTGGGCGGAGTGGTGTAGCGGGGTGAGTTGGCCTAAACAACATTAAATAGGCGCCACTGAGCTACGGAGAGGTAATTATTTCGTAATTTGTAATTTAGTAATGGACCAAACGTTGTTGACAAATGTCGGCTAAGGTTATCTGTGGAAAGTAATTATTGTTAATAATTTAATAATGTAGAAAATGTTCTTGACAATCGTTGGAAAACAGTCTGAGCAGGAGTATAAAAGGAAAATGGAAAAACACTAATAGACCAGAGTGGATTGACGTGAACTAGTAGTATAACTAGGTTAGTAGAGGAATCTAAATCCAAGTAAAGTCAAAGTTATCTATCAGAAAGGGTGGTTCTCCCTTGGACAACCTACCCTTAGATAATCAGAGCCATACGGTGGTTAAAAGGTGCAAATAAATTAGTGAAATTGTGATTACGAACGTTGAAATAAAACGGATTGAGTTGTAACTGTGATTAAGTGCAAATAAAATTATTCTGTGTTGGGTTTGCTTATTTGATTCAAAAAGGACACGAAGAGTCAGAGGGAACCGACTTTCAATAATAATAACCCAACAATTTGTTGAAATTCGATAAAATATGTTGTAATGTTTCATTACTTTGGTGCAATATTTTATTAAGTTGTTACAATATTTTTATTACATTTTAACAATTGAAATAAAAACATTATTTTTTGCTGTAGTTTACTTAAATATTTAAATTTTTTGATGCAACTTGATAAACTTTGTTGTATTATTTTATTAATTTGTAACAAAATACTTAACAAATTTTTAAATTTGATGAAATTCATTGTAATATTTTATCAAGTTGTTACAATATTTTTATTATATTGAACAAAGTACTTAGTGATGTTTTACGTTGTTATTATTAACTAAAATATTTTATTATTTTGATATACTTTATTATAATATTTTATTAATTTTTTGTAATATGCCTTCATGTAATTAAAATATATAATTATTGGGTGTAATTCAATAAAAGATTTTGAATTTTAAAATAGTTGATTTACAAATTCGCTTGAGTCAACTATTAATTTTCAACATTGTCGCTATAATCCTAAATATTACTATCATTTAGATATAGTAAAGTATAATAATTTGTGTATTAATGCATTTAACTTTGGTAAAGTAATTATTCTTGGTTTAAAAATAAGGGCTTACGAATTTGGTGTAGAAGATATTAAATCATTTTTTGTAGAATTTTAAAACTTTAAACTAAAGTTTCAATACAACTACATAATACATGCATGGTTCTCATTGGCTGATGGTTTGTATTAAAAAAGTGTAAATGAAGGAAGACTTTTTCATTTAATTTGTAGTTTAAAAATGTCAAATTTATCCTCAAATGGTATTTCTATATTTCACATTTATTCTTAGAAAAACATCAGATTCTTATTGGAAAAATGGGTGAACCCTATCCGGCTCTGTTAAAAGATCTCATCTATTATGCACCAGAAATAATTCCATTTAGAATATAGATGATGACTGGAATAGATTTCAACGTTATATTATTGGATCATTTGAGAACATTAGACAAAGACCTGCCAGCTGTCAACAATCCATACAAATACTATGGATGTATTGATAGAATGAAGAGTTACAACACTTGGGCATTACTTCAGTTGTTGATATACAATAAATGTTTAATATATATTTCTTTTTTATCTAGATTTGTTGGTAGTTTACAATAATTTTATTTACAACGGTACAATATTTTTAATGATTTACATTAAGGATTTAATACAAATGAATGATTCACATGTACACGCATGTAATCTACAAGTACAATATTTTGGTTACACACTAGAACAAAGAGCTGTTTTATAAATCATAATTTGAAAATGATTAACATATGAGAATGTTTGTGGCAAAAAATTCCGCAGTGTATCCAAAGTTCAATTAGGAAATTCAATTATGAAAGAATGAAATTTGTCAAGAAAGATGTTGAGATTCAGCCAGTAAAAATGTACCGCAAACATAAAATGTATGAAATTCAGCAAGTTTCCAACAGTAAATTACTTTAACATGTTAATTAAGCTTTAAATGCATATTAAATTTAAATAATTTGCAAAACTTCTAATGTAGATTGACTTAATCAATGTAAAGTTTGATTAGTTAATTAAATTCTTAACGGTTATTAAAGTAAATTACCCGTAGCTTAATTATTGAGTTAAAACAAATTTATTAAACTTAAACTGAACATGTTTAATTTAATTAATCAAGTATAGTAAATTAATTTAATGTCAGTGAAATTAATTTAATGTCAGTGAAATTAATTTAATAAATTAATATTCAAATGGACATTAATGTACATTTACTAAAACCACATAAAGTTTAATTGGTTAATTAAGCTTCTAATGGACATAAAGATAAATTAAATAAAGGTTAATTATTGAATTAGGCTATCAATAGTCATTTGGCGAAACCATGTGAAGTTAAATACTTTGATTAAACTTCAAATAGGCTTCAATCTAGTCAATGTCATTAATTTGTTAATTATGTTTCTAATAGATAAAACAACGTGTGAGTAATTTAAATTGTTTAACAGTAAATAGTCATTAATAATTTATTTTAGTAATTTAATGAAGCTACAATTGACTTTAGAGTTATGATAAGTTCTAAGGAAATATTTTGGTCATTAAAATTAAGAGTGAAGAAATTGAGTATAAAGATGGTTTCTCAAAATCTCTATACAGGGATATAAAATGGATGAAAAAATGTCATTTCATCAATTTAGAAAGTAGATGGTGCTCGATTCAAGCAAAAAACTTTTTAATTATGTTTGAAAATTTATTTAGTGTTAATTGTATTATTAGTGTAACAATTATTTAAAAAAGATAAAAACTGTTTGATTTCATTTGATTGCTAAGTAATTGCCTGCGCCCTATCGATCTACATCATCAAGAAAATATTTAGCCGAATCGCTTAATTAATACTCGTTTGACCGGTTGAAGCATTTATGGACACCGGAATCCGCCCATAATCGTTTAGTAGCTTCTAGCAACTCCTCAAAAAAGGTTCAGTGTCTTCCGTGACTTGAATAACATCAAAAAATATTTTAGCATCTCCTGATCTATCCGGATCTACGAAAGAAATATTTGATGTTGTCATAGCTCGTAAAATTGCAATCATCGACTGAATTGTATTGCAGTAAACAACTAGTTTATACTGCATATTACCATCATTTGAAAATCCACCCTCGTTAATGATTTTCATTTGTATAACAATAGTACTTTTACCGGATTCTTCCGCTCCTAAAAGCAATAATTTAACATCTGTTACTTGAACATCATCTTCTTTAAGTTTCTTATCAATATTAGGTCTTTTATCAATAGCTTCACGTTCATCTTTAGATAATGCACATCCCATTTCAATTTAAGTTTTTATCAAAAGAATTCAATTCCAAATGCATATTTAACAAAATTCCGAATGTTAATTCCAAAAATATATTTAACAAAATGTCTAATTCCAAATTCACGCGAATAAACAACCCCGAAACTAAAGAAAAAAAATCTATCGTGCACACAGACGCGACAAAACTGAGCAGGATTTAACAAAAACCTTTGACTTTATCTATCCAAATTTAGTTTAGATATATTTCTTAAAATTATTTTTCATTTTTAATCCTTTTTTAAAAATACGTATGTGTAACCTCGACGTAATATACTCTTTAAATATTACTAAGAATCAAATATGTTTTAGACCAGAAATTGGGAAGGTCAATTTTAATTTGGACAATAGTTTTACAAAATAGTTTTAAAATTTTATAGTTTTTGTTATGTCAGGTAAAAAGCATGAGTTATATATTTTTTAAAAAAAATCGGCTATCGAAACAAAGACCCCACCAGTTGCATGACGGAACTGCTCCGGGTATTAACAGTCATGACAATATGGCTCACTTTTAACTGACGACCGCTCATCAGGATATATTTTCAACGTCACTCGTGACGGTTGCCTATGGATATATATTTTTTGCGATCATCTGATGGGAATCCCCTTGAAAGTGATTGTATATGACATTTTCTTCCCAATTCTTTTTCACCAATTGGGATATTCTTTGATATAAGAGGAATCACATATAATTTGGTTCTAAATACTAATACGATTAAATGCTTGCATACATGATTTTTGGCAAGTTCTGGAGATGTACAAGGAACATTTTTGATTTTTTCAAGTAGCTTATTTTGTAATTTTAATTTGCCATGTAACACTTTTAACATAACCATTGAAATCTTTCCAATCACAATTTTCTTTTTGTAAGAGTTGACTTTTGATATTGTCATTGCTTGTAAATCCTTTGCAGACACTGAATAAACCAAATTATGTTCATTTGCACGTCTTTGTGTTGATGAGATGTTCAGTTTGGTACAATTTTTCTTTGTCATTATTGTTTGGATTTTTATCAATGGACCACTCTTTGACAATTTTAATTGCTGCTATAAAAATCTTTGGTTGGTAAACGTTCTATGATAGTGTGACTTGATTTTAATTCTTCATTTGTATCTTCAAGAGCATTGTTGTGTGAGGGATAGCCAGGTGTAAAACCGTCATTCCATCCAACATACACATTTAACTATTCTTTTCTTCTTATCTTCTAATTTTATGTGCTCTAATGCTTCTTCTTTTGATTCAAATTTTCTTACAAATTCCCATTCGTGCTTTATGCGTATTTTTTGATCTTGTTCATCTTCACTTTGACTATCTTCTTCATTTGATACAATCGAGGAAAGCCATTATATTTTTATATTTATTTATGCTGAATATACTTACTGATATAACTAATGACTTCAGTATAAATACTCACTTGAAAATTCATCTGCATATCAATTAATAAATCTTAATTTCTTCTGTACAAACAAATTTAAATAACTACAATTTTTAACTTAATCTTCATTAATTTAATTTGAACTTTTAATTAATTCATTTAACATTCATTTTATCTTCTGAACAGTTAATATTAAAACTTAACAATTATTTTTTCTACTTAACAATTATTATTTCTAATTAACTTTTAAATTATTTTTCTGAAAATTTAATTATTTTTTTAACTTAAAATTTATATATAAATCTCTTTAAATATATCACGGACCTATATGTATGTTGGGCCAGAACACAAATAGCTTTGAGGATTGTTTAAATGCATCAGTAATACAGCACAAAAACCTTGCACCAAGATAACTTAAAATACAATATACGACACCAAATAAACACTTTAAAATCTGAGAGAATATAAATAAATATAAAATCAAAAAACATAAAAGTAAAATAAATACAAAATGCATCAAGAATATAACTGATGTGTTTTGACAAATTTTCAGTCTTATTTTTCAGAGAAATTTTTTTACTATACATCGAGTTAATGTGCATAACTAGCTGAGAGCCGTGCATTCAGCCAATTAACACTGATAAGTGTTTTGACTGAACACGTTAACTCTCAGATAGTGCACGGGTATTGATTTATATGATTGCTACTATGCGAATTAACGAAGTGTTATGAATTAATGACAAGATGATTTTATGCCAATTTATTTATATGATTGCTCCTATGCAAATTTACGAAGTGTTGTGAATTAATGACATGAATTGTGATCAAGATGATTTTATGCCAATTTGCCGGATGAATTTTTGGACGATGTATGCCAAATAAATATTTTAAAGCCAACAATTTTGTGCATTGAAACTTTTACTCAACTGATATGGTAAAACTTATTTATTATTTCTTTTTCGGCTCACAGCCAAAACATCGCAAGACAGTAAAATAAAACACACTATCGAACTGTGTAAGTGCGGTGTAAGTCCGCCAATATTTCGTGCCCGTGAAGGCTCCGGCGTGAGAACGCAGTAGTTGGAACGTCAATATAATCCGTATATAGGGGAAATTGGAAGGTAAGGGAGTAGTTTTGTGTCTGCTCCTTCATCATCCGTTTTTGAAAAATAGACCTAAAAATCACTAATAACAATCGGCTAAAAATCACTAACACTGAGTAGTCCAGTGGGCACTCATTAACTATGAAATGAACATACATAGATCTTAAAGACAAAGAGAGGGAATGGATAGTGGGGAAAATTGCGAAATCGTTGCAACAGTTAAAACAAATAGCCATCGGAAAAAAATTAATCCGAACGACTAAAATCAGGAAAAATAATTTTTTAAATAATATTTAAGAATTAAATAAACTATGTTGAATTGAGACGAAAAATATGGGCAGAACGCTGCAAAAATTTTCGGAAATAATTAAAACATTTATCATTAAACTAAAAAATAAGGGCGGAACGCTGCTCAAATTTTCCGAAGTAATTAAAATACTTATTGAAAATAGTAAAGTAAAAGTGGAATGTTGTTCAATTGTTGGTATAATATTAGTATAAAACTGTAAAATGAGGGCGGTACGCTGCTCAAGTTTTCCGAAGTAATTAAAATACTTATCAAAAATAGTAAAGTAAAAGTAGAATACGTCTCAATAATTGAGAAGATATCCGGATAAAACCGTAAAATAAGGGCGGAGCGCTGCTAAAATTTTTCGAACTAACAAAATTACGTTGTCGAAAACTGTAAAATAAGGATGGGTTACGGCTAATATCAATAAAGTATTTTTTAAGCCGAGGAATAAGGACGAATCCCTACACAAAAATTTGATAATAATAATGATAATGGTAAGGATAATGGTAATTATAATAATAATAATAATGACAATAATAATGAGGATAATAATAATAATAATAATAATAATAATAATAATAATAATAATGATCATGGTACTTATAATGATAATGATAATAATTATGACAATAATAATGGTAATAATAATAATAGTAGTAATAACAATAAATATAATGGTAATTATAGTAATAAGAATAAATGTAATAGTAGTAACAAATAATGAAGGTAATACATATAATAGTAACAATGACAATGCTAGTATCAATAATAGAGAACATTGTAGTTATAATAGGGATAAGGGTAAAAGAGATAAGGTATGGATACTTACATAACAAAGGGTTCACATGCCATAGCAAAGTCATGAATACGGACAACTATAAGGAGGGCCAAGTGAATGGACATAAAGATAAATGATATGAGAGTATAGGTTAACATTTGAATGAGATAGGAGAATAATGGGACCTAAAAATTGAAATCGAGCACAGGCCTTCTATCGGCAGCTTGTTGGACCCATGGATCGTTCGGTCAATTATAGCATTAGTAATAGCGCTCACTTTTTGCGGACGATCCACCCACTCGAACACAGTTCCAACGTTGCTTAGCATGTATATATTTTACAATGCACATTATACATATACGGACATCATATAGATCGTGATCGGATTATTGCCCACACGAAAAATGCACACAAGAAAAATACCAACATAGAAAAATGCTCACATAGACAAATACACACATAAAAAATAGAGAAAAATGCACACAGAAAATAAATAGAGAAAAATGCACTACAAATTAAAAAATTCTTAAGTATAATTTATTTCAAACCCGAGTTGTGAACGAAAATTTTCACTTGTCAATTTCTCGAAAATTCTCAATTATTTAAGAATTCTCAACTCTTGAGAATTTGATTTTTTGAAAATAATAAATATTTCGGTAATACAAAAAAAAAAAAAACAAAACAGTAAAATAAAGGCAAATCTACTTACTTTTATTAATGAAGTAAAAAGAATTTTTGTCACAGTGATTAATAGCAATTATTATTATTATTATTATTATTATTATTATTATTATTATTATTATTATTATTATCGTACATTGATTAACACTTAGATTGAATATTATTCTTGATTTTTTCTCTATTTATTTTATTGTAGTGGTTTTTTCTATGTGAAGATTTTTCGTGTGAGCAATACTGTGTGTACATTTTTCGTGTGGTCATTTATCACCGAATCCATATAGATATGTAGTTATAGGAAAAATAGACTAATAGTTGTATAATTTTAATTAACTTTATTTTCAACATAAAAATTGAAACCAAACAAATTGTTGGAGACTTGTTAAAAAATTTTATCACACTTTCCAATGATTAAACTATATAAAAAACGAAACAGAAAGATTATATATTTTGCACTTACAATATTTAAGTATATAATTATATAATACCGTATTATATTTATATTTTTGCAATAGTGAAATTGAATTTCAATTATTGAAATTAAAAATATTCATGCATAATGTATGATGATTTTTTTCTGTTATGATTCATCACTCGAAGAATAAAGCTAGAAATATATAATTCATACATAATGAACTAGTATAATAGACACAAAGTGTGTATTATTATATAAATGCATAAAATAAATTTGTGAAAAGTGAGATAAATTTTATAAATTTTATTTTAACAAGCAAATTTCTTTAATTATTATGCAAATAAAGGATGTTACATACTAAATTAGTAAAAAAGTGGATAATGAATATTTTTTCTTATATAGTTCTTTTGATTTATCGCCCATAAACCATGCCACCCGAGCAGTACCGGACTAAATATTTAGAGGGCTCTGTGCGGCTGTGCCAAAAAAATCCGGGTCCCCTTTTGAGAGGCATCATTTTATTTCAAAAATAAACCTCTGAAAACTACATTTTTAAAGAGTCTTTCCTATAGGTATTTAATCAAATTTGAGATTAATAGAAAAATCTGTATAAATTTATAATGAACAAAGAAATGAGAAAAATATTTATTTAGAATGATTGATCATTGATAAAATAAATTAACTAAAAAATGAATTATTTATTAAATTTAATCGCTTCTCCGGTCTTCTTGGGTGTTACTGTTAGTATTAACGTCTCAAACACAATGACCATACTTATTGATATTCGTGATTTAAAACTTGTACAGTGATATTTATTAAATGTTAATTTTTCGCAGCTTTGCTAAAATAAAATCATTCATAACGTCATCAAAATCAATTTTTTTGTAGGAGTTCACTTTCAATTGACAATAAAGACAAGCTGTTTAACCGTTCTTGCAACATTTTCTATTTCTGATTGATCGTTACATATTTTTAAATACATTTTTTAATATTAGTCTGATTTATTTATTTAATTAATATTGTCTCTTAATAATGACAACTGGTGATGCTGTCATGACGTATTTATTTTTTAAATAAAAAAATCACATAAGGAGTCGAATAAGGGAAAATCGGAAATATCTATATATATATATATATATATATATATATATCCTACTGTGCGGCACCTTGAATCGAATTTCTTGATTGTTTTGATACACCACAGCTATAAAGTTCACGACTTCTGAACTAGACGTTTATCAGCTTTTCACAGGGCCGATTTAAGGTCACCGTAGGTCCTAGGTACTTTTGCATATCTGCATTTTTATTAAGTTTCAAATCGATAAAAATTTAAATTGAACCATAATATTTATGAACGCACCCAGGTTTTAATATTACTAATCACAATTACTTTTAGGACAATAATTTCATAACTATATCATCCAACTATATTATTTTCCGATTTTCCAATATTTCGTAAAGTTAAATATTTAAAATAAAAATACTTTATAATTGTCTTAATGTTTACCAATTAGTAATTTTTAATTAGTATTGGTAATTACAAATAATTTTAATGTTAGAAATCATGTCTGATTAATACCAGAGAAAACACGAGTCTGGATCTAAAAAGAAAGAAAAAGCAAGAGAAAGAAGAAGCATTAAAATAGATGAAGGGCTCTATACTGAAATATATAAATAATGATGATAAGCCCAACAATGACACAACTGTCACGACTAATGTATGGATTCCAGAAATATTGCCTAACGAAAGTTCCAAACAAAGAGAAACAGATGTTACTTATTAACACACAGAACAGATCTACCAAACTAAAGATACACAGCTTCAATTTGATGATCCAGATCCAGAACTAGCAAGAACCGAAGATTTAAAAATGTAGCAAAGCTATGAATGCAGTCAGTGATCCAGCTAAATGGGAAGTAAAAGCACATCTTATAGGCTATTATATCAGAAAATATCCCTTCACAGAATTTAGAAAGTGATTTTCTTTTTTAGACAATTTGGAGACTAGACAAGATTTGCACACAAGGAATATTTTCTGAGAAAATTGACAAATGGAGAAGCTGTCAAGAGAGATTGGCTGATGATGAAGGCCCAAATAGAAAACAAGTTGGTCACAAGTTTTCCAAATGTAAATATTGCTTTTCGAATTTATCTTTCAATTTTTGGATCAAGCTGTGAAGGTGAACGATCTTTTTCGAAACTGAAACTTATCAAAAATTACCTTCGGTCAACGATGGGACAAGAACGATTGTCTTCTCTTGCACTTCTTTCAATTGAAAACGATTTAATGCGGGAAATGTCATGCGAAAATGTTATTTGTAATTTTGCGCATGCAGATAGCTGCAAATTTTTATAATTTAGTCTATAATTTAGTCTACTGTGTATAACAACTTAACTAAAACAGTTTCTAATTATGAAAGTGATTGATTTTGTATTTTACTTTTTTGTCTTTATTTCTCTATTTTTAATCACTCAATAAAAAAATGATAAAAAATTTAATTTAATTTTTTTCGTAGGTCCTTCATTGTTCGTAGGCCCTAGGCACAGTGCCTACTGTGTCTACTGGATAATCGGTCTAAATAAAACCGAAAATCTAAAATATGCACACATTCACAAATGCGGTAAAAACAACCAATTAAAAGGTAATTAGAAAAGCGCATATATACAAACTTAAATCTGCACGATATTGATAGATTTTACATAATATTAGCTCTTTATACTTCCACAAAAAGTTTATTATAAACCATATGCCTTAAAGTCCTGGGAGACACTTAAATTGAAATGGCTAATAAATTCATGCTTTTATTTATGAGGTTCATTGAACAGATTTCAATAAAATCTTTACTTCGGTTTGATATAATTTTTAAAAATTCTATTATATGAATTAATAAAATGATTGAAACTAGTTTAAATTCAACAAGCCATGTGGAAGTAAATTATTTTTCCTTTCTTTCTTCGCAAAATCTAATATTAGAGATTTTCCCCCTAGAAATTATCACTTGAAAAAGTTTTCTTTTAATCAAAAAATGGAAATCTATCAATTGGTTTATTTTTTGGCAATTCTCCCAGAAAGCAACATCCAAATCCGAGGGATTAAATTGTCTGTTCATTAGATTATTTCCACGAAACATAATCAGTATTCCACATAAAACCGCGCTGAAAATCCATTGCAATCAATCATTCTATGTTCTCTCCTCAATAAGTGCTTGAATTATAACTATGCCCAGATATTGTATTAATAAATATATAATATGTATACATAATTATAAATATACATCGATTATATAGAGATGTCGTTTGAAATGCAACAACTCTACATAGCCGGTGGTTTTTGCGCAACACGTCTCTGATTATTAACAAGACGAAAGTTGTATTAGATTGCAAAGGCATAATTCCACTAGTTTCTATTATAGAGTTGATGATATTCTAAAATGAGATACAATAAATATCTTGTTGTAATTAGCAATTGTCCTATTCTCCCATGTGAGGAGGACTGAATTGCATATTCATCATATTGCGCAGCGACACAAACTACTTGACAGTGACTCACAGCGGATTACAAGGGCTTGCCTTGTATATTTATAACTCTATGTTTTCCTTTTTATTTTCTCTTATTTATCATTTCCTTCTATAAATCCCGCGGTTTGTTTCTATTATTTTCTTAACCATTGAAAAATGAGTAAGTTTATCGATTTTTGCTAAAAAAGAGAATATTTCAAGCATATCATGCGAATTTTCACTGTGCATTGTGTAAGCAATTGATTACGCAACAATCAATTTATCGATTTCGTCTATTATTTATTCTCTTTAACTGTAAACAAATTTGTATACATTATCAATACTGCTTCTGCTAACAATCAATATTAAAAACTATAAAATAACTATAATATTGTTAAAAAACATTTTCATGGAAGTTAAAGAAAATGAAATAATAATAATAATAATAATAATAATAATAATAATAATTATTATTATTATTACAATTATTATTATTATTATTATTATTATTATTATTTTATTATTATTATTTTATTATTATTATTATTATTATTATTATTATTATTATTTTATTATTATTTTATTATTTTATTATTATTATTATTATTTTATTATTATTATTATTATTATTATTATTTTATTATTAGTATTATTATTATTATTTTATTATTATTATTTTATTATTTTTATTATTATTATTATTATTATTATTATTATTATTATTATTATTATTATTATTATTATTACCATTATTCTTACTATTATTATTTGAATTTATATCGAAATAATCAAATTTAAATAATTAAAAAATAAATAACTTCAAAATGGAAAACGAATGACAAGAAATCGAACGAAGAGAAAGAATAAAAAATTAATTGATGTTTCACTGAGAATCGACTCATGTTACTCATTGATTAAATCAGGAAATGCAAAATACTTAATTCATCATTAAATTAAAAAAATTTTTATTGTATATTTTAAAATGTTGTTTAAACAAAAAATTAAAATTAAGTTAATTAGATTTAATAGACATTGTGTCTGAGACAGTTTTCGATATAGAAGTGCAGTGGCGTATCATATTGTAGCCAAATTAAGCACCATATCTTCAGTGCCCCATAAATATTTTTATTCTTTTATTGAAAGTAATTTCTATACAAAAATTTTAAACTTTGCATGCTTTCGGAATCGGAGTAAACTGCGGTTTATAATATAACTTTATTGGCACTGTATGCACATTGCTATTGTATTTATATATTGCAACAATTTACAGAGAGTAAACTTTTAAGTTTATCATAAAAATAGGTGGCACAATAAATATATATCGCCTAGGCCCTAGGGCACCAATATGTCATAATGCGCACCTGTATAAATGTATGTTAAAATATAGAAGAAAATGGAAGTTAAACTTTTTTAATAAAAGACAATTCGGTAATAAAAATGTACTTTGTAATTTCGAATAAAAAAATCTCACAAAACAAAATCGGTAAAAAAACATAATTGATTGCAATTATTATGTAAATATTACTAGAAAATCTAATTTATATTTAATTTTTTGTACAAAAATTACTCCAAAGTCCATCTGAAATATTTTTCAAAAACTAAAAATTTTTAAAATTTTAAAATTAAATTTTTAGTTTAAATGATTTTGATTTTCTTATGACTTATTGAAAAAAAAATCAAATTTTTAATGTGACATTCAATGCAATTTCTAGTGAAATGAGAATATTTGACTTTTATTCATAATATTCAAAACACTAGATCAAACTAGCTTTGAGTATAGACCAGGTCCATTGTCAGCGTGGGACTAGTGTTATTGAAACATTCAAAGTAAATAAATATTTTAGATAAAAAGAAAACAAATTTAGAGCAATATCTAAACATTCTTACTTTTGTGATTTTTATTCATTACTTTATGATCTTGACATTGTTTGTTGTTTATTGGGTTGGTTTTGTTATTTTTAAGATCTGTTAAGGAATGGATAATTTAACACAAGTGGTTTATATTGACTCATAGAAGTCGACACCGAGCTTCAAGTGGTCCATGTCAGCGAAAACAAAAATTAATAGTAAATGAGATGTAAATGGAAGTCCACAAGAATGGATCCAAAAGTAGAAAAATTCATATGTAGAAAGTACCTATTTACTTATATAATGATGTCGTATAATAGGCATAAATTAACTATGAAGTAAAAATTTATAAAACATAAATGTTTGTGAATTTTATTCTATTAACCAATTTTGTTTTACTAATAAAATCATTGTTATACTTTTGTTATTGAAATTGAAATTATAATTTTCTTCTATATCAAAACGTTTAAGAAATTATTAGAAATTTCACGGAAACCAATTAATATTATATTTAAATAGCTTCATCTTTTGTCCACAGATAACTGATACTAAAAATGGCAGAATCGTAAAAGAAATGTAAAGAGTACAGTGTTGATTATTTTCCTATGTGTCTTTTATGAAACAAATTTTTCAGGAATGCCGCTATGAAACCTATCGTGCTTTTAATACATATATTAATTTAATAATTAAATTTCAACTGCATTATTAAATTAAATAACAATTAAAATTTTGTAAAAAAAAACCAAGGACATTTTTAATTTTTTCCAAAGAATTAAACAAAGCTCCAAAAACAAGTATTATGTCGAATTTACCATCTCAAATATGCGAAAACTACTCCTATAAGATAAAGGTTATTTGATTCTAATATGATATGTCTAAATTAGCTGGAATTGTAAAACTCTCTACTGTCTCATTGTTGGAACATGTTTCGATTCATTCTTATCTGGATTCATTTCACGTGTAGCATAATTCGTTCTAGTATTATGTTTGGGAATATATTAGAAAAATATTACCGGTTTTATTTTCGAAGAAAACCGGCACATGCATCAATTGCTTTATAGTATATTTGAACGTCCATGAACGTCACTTTTTATTGATTATTCGTATAGGATTCAAATATTAACAAGGCACAACTTTTCCATTCCAGAATAAATATCCAACCACAAAATAGTCCCAAAATTAAAATTCCTAGAAAAAGAATTTTATACTAATCCTCGTTATTGAGAAATGCTTCATCTTCAAAAGCAACTAATAATTAACAACTAATTTATCCTCCACATAAGCAGGGCTTCTCGAAGTATAGGTCGTGTCACTAATTTGAGGTCAAGTGACTAATTTTGAGAGTCACCAAAATATTTCCTTGTGTTAAAGGGGTTACCAAGTAAAAAATTTGAGAATTCGTGCATAAAAAAGCTAACAATGAAAAATCAGGAGTATTATTCTTATATTGTGTCATCTTGTACGTTTTTGCTTTAACCAATTCTTATTTTTATTCTTATTCTAATTTTTTTAAGTACTTTACTTTACTTATTACATGTTTTTAACAAGATCATAAAATCTTATTCGACCTAAAATATACAAGGAGCAAATTGAAAAATACTTAGAAGTGTTTTTATCTAGTCAAAAATACAACCTGATTATAATATGGTTCATGGATCTGATGTGAACTGACCACCTGTGTATACTCGCCGCCCGGGTGTATTTCTTTATCTAAACGCAACTTGTATTATCTCGTTTCCGTTTGCTATTCTGTGAATTTACTTATGAAGAGTGGCGCATTATTCTAAGTAGCCCACAGGCGCAGAATTTCTTAAGACGGTCCTGAATACAACAATAATCCCTCATTGTAATTTTAAAAATGTTGCACAATAATGCATTTTGATCGTCAGGACAAAAAGCCTTAAAGTATATGGCCCACTTTTTTTCTATTCAGTTTGACTTACGGATAAATAAGCCTAAAGCCCCATGGCCTCCTGGGTTCTATTCAATTTCATCGTCCAGTTAAATATTTCTTAAACGTTGCATTACAAGGGAGATGGAGTAAGAATCCAAAGGTACAGGGAGTCATTATATATCTATTAATGTTTACTAAAAATTTAATATTTACTGATGAAAAAAGAATTGTTACTGAACTGGTTAAATTTGATGTTTTATTAGTGAGTAGTATAGAAAAATTAAAAATTAAAGTTTTTTATTTGGAAAAAACAAAAAGCTAATCTTAGTTAAAGCAAATTAAGATAAAATATTTATTAAAAATCCTGGTAATTAGTAATTGCCAAAATGGAATTAGCTGATAAATGGAATTCTTTCTAATGATGACAAGTTTTGTTTTAAGATAAGATAACCATGGCCAGTAAAACAAAATCTGCCTTGATGTTTCGGAAGTTTGAAAAGATAATCTGAGGACAAATGTCTCATTTGCCTGGTGTTGATAATTAAAGTTTAAGTTCTCCAAGTTATTAATTGAAATAATTCGTGCTAAAATCTCTCGATTTGTCTTGAAATTCATTTGTCAGAATTTCTTTTTATTTAGAGTTGAGGATTGTATGAAGTGGTCAAATGTAAAACAAATATTTATTATTTATTTACTCATTTCTTTGAATCTAACAATGATTGAAAATAATTAAATTAGAACAATATCAATTTTATTTAAATGCAAATTTTCAAATTATATGGTTTTTCATTTATTAGCGCGACCTTGACACATGTCCGCCTAATCACAGGGCTAAATGAGCGTTAGCCCCGGGGCGCTACCTTTTGAGGCGGAAATTTTTATTTGAGATGTATGTATTTTTGTTATTATTACTTATTTAGTTATTAGTCATTTAGATATTAGTGTTATAAAAATTCATTTTTCATTTTATTAGTTTTCACGTAATTTTTAAATTAAAACAATTTCTTAAAATATTTAAATGATTTTTATATTCAAATGTGCTGGAATGACAAACGATATTACAATAATTTATGATGCCATAAACTTCGATAGACGACTTAAATGTGAACTGACCACCTACACTGTTGGAAAAAAAATTTCGGCAAATGTCTTTTTTTCGAATTAGTCCTTAATAATATCATTATTTATTAATGAAAATTTGGCATGTATTAAAGCTAACAAGTTCAACATGGTTTATGGTTTTTTTTTTCGATATTATAATTGATTTTCTGTTTAAATCTAAAAATTAAACCTAAAGCCTGGAAAATAAAAATCGGCAGATTTCTACAAACCTCTCAAAAACTTTTCCCGCCAAAAAATAAAATTGTGGAATAATTTATTACCCCTTAATGAGCATAAATAAAACTAAAATTGTACGTGATTCAGAGGTAGTAAGGTTGCATAAAGAAAACCTCTCGGATTCTGAAATTTCCAAAAGACTGGATATTCCAAGGTCTACAATATACAGTATCATAAAGAAATATGAGAAACATGATACTGTATTGAGATTGTCTGGTTCTGGAAGAAAAAAGTCATTGGATGATTCAGATATCCAGATTATTTTAAATGAAATTGAAAAAAATCCGTTTACGTCATCTGAGAGTATCAAAAATGAAATAGAAAAGACTACTAAAAAATCAGTTACAAGCAGAACAGTAAGAAACTATATCAAAAATTCCTCTTATAGATCTCGAGTCCCAAGGAAGGTACCAAAATTATCCAAATCCAATAATAAGATAAGATTGGATTAGGCAAATGAATGGTCTTCTTGGGAAGAAAGTGATTGGGATAAGGTAATTTGGAGCGATGAAACAAAGATTAACCTTTTTTCATCCGATGGGCGGCAGAGAGTCTATAGAAAGAAAGGAAAGGCCTTAGAATCTAAAAATTGTCTTCCAACTATAAAGCATGGAGGGGGTAGTATAATGCTATGGGGATGCATGTCATCTAAAGATGTCGGGATACTCCATATTATCAAGAGAAAGATGGATGGTTTAATGTATAAGTCCATTCTAATTAAAAATCTAGGTCCTTCGGCAAGAGATATGGGTCTCGATGATGAATTTGTTTTTCAGCAGGATAATGATCCTAAACATACTTCCAGAGTTGTAGGCGAATACTTCATTTTTAAGAATGTAAATGTGCTAGATTGGCCAGCACAATCTCCAGATTTGAATCCCATTGAACATTTATGGGATTACGTGAAGAGAGAAAAAAGGAAAAGAAAGCCGACTAATTTAAGAGAACTTGAGCAGTATGTTATAGAAATATGGGAAAATATCGATTCAGAGCTTTGTAAAAGACTCGTAAAGACTATGAACGATAGAGTTAATTGTGTGATTCGAGCCAAAAGGAAACATATACCTTATTAAATATAATTGCCGAAGTTTTTTTTCCAGTCTGTTTTGAAAAAGTATAAATTTTATTGATTTTAAAAGCATATACTAGACCGTTTTCCTCCTTAATATGTTTAAATAATATAAAAAGAGAATTTACTTTGTTTAATTATGTTTAAAGGTGCTTTTCTTTCGGATTAGCGTACTTTTTAAGAAAATTGGCATTTGCCGAAATTTTTTTTCCAACAGTGTATGTGTACCTCCTCGTGTCCTTCCTCGTGTCACTATGTTAATCATTTTACGTTCCAGCCCACTGATACCCACAGCTGGGGCTTAATGGCCACGGGTTCATTGTAGTAACCCTAACCCGTTATTAATTATAATAAATTATTAGCTGTGGACCGGAATAGTTTCGATGTTAACACTAAGAATTCTTTGACTTTCGAATACGTATAATTTCAAATAAAATAAGAGTAGATTAGCATTAAAAATTCAGAACATACAACAATCATGGGGTTATCGTGCCCAAGTAAATTACTCACTTAGTAAAATATACTTAGCACAATGCTCAAATATTTTCAAAAGCACTTGAAATTTCAGAGAATGACTTTTACTAGTCTCAAGAAATAAAATATCTGCAGAAACGTATCAGTATTTATACTGTTCAGTTTGGTGTGTCTTTGTGTGTTTGCATTTTTGCAACTAAACAACAGATGTGACCTTCAGAATGTTTTATATATAACGAATTTATTTTAATTATATTTTGTTTTTTTCGGAAAATTTATTCTTTGATTTATAAGTCTAAGTTTTTTATAAAATTTATATTTTATTTTTTTCTAGCTATTTCTCTCTAAAGCATTTTAATAAATTGGCCGACAGTTTTTGTCAAACTCTTATGTTTTCGTGTCGTATCTATGTAAATTTTGTGCTAATTCTGGTGAACTTTGTAATTGATTTTATTTTCATTTGTTTGATTTTATATTTTTTCATGTTGTTCTTAAGAAAACATCAATGAAGAAGGTTCACCTGAAGAAAAATAGTTATGTCAAGCTTGTTCAGATATTCCACAATCATCAAATGTTTTTCTTGTTAAAGAAAAAACAATTCAAGTTCGAAAATTTAGTCAAATTGTTTAAGTCATCATATTCTAACCTAATTGGACACTTTAGAAAGATAATACCACAAAGTCATAAACCATTAAAAAAATGAATGATTACAAATTATTCTCCCTCCGGAACTTCGGGACCGGAGTAAGTTACCTATTTTTTTGAAGTGAAACTTTAATTGCGTAAAATGTCGTGATCAAGAAATTATAGTGTAATTGGAATAAATCAAATTGCAATATTGCTTTTTTGAAAAGTAAACACAAAAAGTGAGGTTTGAATTGAATTTATCATTTGATTAATTTTTGTAATAAATTATTTGTTTCTATATATCTACAAAATGATGGCCCATTATTAAAAGATATATCCAAAATTTCGTTATATATATAATTAATAAATTAATAAAAACTAGAAAACTTTAGATATAAGAGATATATTTCGAGGAAATTATCCTCATCTTCAGTCTGCTATCATAATCTTTTTAAAATCATATATACGGAAACAATAATGATATAATAGTTACGATTTAATGATTAATTATTTGTTTGATTATTTTTTTATTTTAAATATATTATTTAGTCAATATGAAGCTTTAAAAAAATTAGTTACAATAATTTTTTTTTAATTAAAAATTATATTATTCATTTTATTGAAATTATAAAAAAGAAATAATCATCAATTAAAACACGAAAAACTAGACGAATCAATAAAAAATTTGTGAAAAATTTCGACATTCAGAAAAAAATCAGTGAAAAGAAACGAAATCCTTGAAATAATTAAAATATGAACATGATCTCAATATGAAAATAAAACTTTTTTTAGAAATAATTTAATTTCGTTAAACTTGAACAGTAATTACAATTCGAAGTCAGGAAACTCTGCAGTATCAATAATTATCTGATTCACGACGAAGAAAATGGAAAAAATTAACATTATCTGATTTTATTTATCTTTATTTTTAATATAATGATAAAAAATTATTTTTGTCAAAAAAAATTGTGTATTAATTACGACATATTGGAAAGTTTCACGCCAGAATTTATTTTTATATTTCTCTAACTAAAAGTACTTATTATTATTATTAATTATTAATTAATTAATTAATTAATTAATTAATTAATTAAAATACGAACTAGAGTGCAAGAATGACAAGAAGTCTTTCCAAGATAATTTAAGAATGAGATCATCAAATAAATAGACAAGACTCTTTTTAGGATTGTCTCGATGTCTTGCAAAGTTAGTAGTATGTTTACTAATAAATCTCTAATAACCAGTTGGTCTATACTCTGAACTCGTGTTAAAAATTCATATAATGGATGTAATGCCACATACATTGTGGAAACTGTCCATCATCTCTGTACTTATTCACATTAGTTACCATTTTCGGAAGTGTACCTGTAACAAAATATATATTTCTGATTTTATGATAATTGCGAAAAAAAGGAGTAATTATTAGAAACGAATAACTTGTGAAGCATTGTCATAAGATCATTATATCCTATAATTATTTTTTAAAGTGCTCAGCCTTCACGGATTTTGAATGTGTTTAAATAATTGAATATTGTTTTTGTATATTAGATGTTTGGCATAATTTTGATGCTTATGGTGTTTGTATACAAAAAATGTTTAGTTCCCATGGAAATTCGCTTCAAAGTTTCTAATTTAAAATATAGGTCATACCATAATATAACATCATTCTTTATATAATAAAAACCAAACCATTCTTATGTTATAGAATCATAGTCGTATACTTTAACACATGGCGATACAATAAATAACATCAGCGCTAAATGCCATAATATAACAAACATCTATATATTATCAAACCTAGATAAATTTATATTATAGAATTTTATTCCTATTTCGACACAATACAGGTCAGTAAATAAAAGAATTATAATAAAAAAATTTGAAAAAATTTGAAAATTATATAAGTCAACGAAAAATACATAGAAAAAATTTGAAATTTATTTATGTCAACTCAAATTTTTCAAAAATTTAGTATTTATTGTTAACCTACATAATTTTCAAATTTTTTTTCAAATTTTTTTTATTATAATGCTTTTATTTACTGACCTGTATTGTGTCGAAATAGGAATAAAATTCTATAATACAATTTTATCTACTTTTGATAATATGTAGATGTTGTTATATTATGGAAATTAGCGCTGATGTTATTCATTGTATGATTCTATGATTCTATACTATGATTCTATAATATAAGAATGGTTTGGTTTTCACTATATAAAAAATGATGTTATATTATGGCATGACCTATATTTTAAATTAGAAACTTTGAAGCAAATTTCCATGTTTTTGTGACCTACATAAAATTCTGAGTTGACCTAGATATTTTTTTTGGTTGGGGGGGTAGTGTCAGGGTAAGACATGGTCTATATGGGACATATCCATTAAAAAAATTAAATTTGAATTTTTATTATTCTTAAAAATTTGTTTAAGAGAATGGTAAATTTTTTGGCGTTCTTAAAAATTAATTTAAAATGTTTAATTTCAAAAAATTTAAATTATTACTTTATTTAAATTAATTTTATTTGAATTTAAATTATGTTACTTTTTTAAATTATTTTTTTTTGATATCTTTTGATTGCAAATATTATTAGTTAATTTGTTTAAATATTCCTTATTTACATTTAGTTATTTTAGCGAGATGTTATACAATATATTTAGTTAGCGTTTTTCATTTATAAAAACTTTGCCATCTAAATAACGTGGTACGAATTAATCACGATATAGAAAGGTGTACTGGATCTTCCTAATTGGTACACCTTAATATTGGAATTCTCAGTCTTTACTCTCATTGTCTCTATCCTTAAATTCATCCATAAAACATGATAAACTGGAATTTACATTAACTCCATAGGGTTAATAAATAACATTATTAAAATAATTTTAATTGAAATATTTTTTTAAAAATTTTTTACAAAGAAGCCAAAATTTGTCAAATTTAATTTTTACAAATTAGTTATTTTTCTAAATCTACTGATTATTTACTAAAATTTTCTCATTTCAACTGTATGAGATTATTTTTAATCACTGGATAATTTTTACCTTGAACAATTATGCAAATTTATATTTCATGCTTAATTTGGCATTAAAAAAATCTCATTTCTAGAAAAATTATCAAATTCTCCTTTTTAAAAATAATCAACTTCAATAATTGGAAAAACTGATCAAGAAAAGGGAAAGATTCAAATTTCCTAAACTCATGTTATGTCATGCAGAAATTTATAACTGTTTTGATTATTTTTGTTTTTTTAAAAATTTTAATTACAATAAAAGTTTATTTGAAATTCTTTAATAATAATTCAACTTTTGTTTTCAAAAGAAACTCAACATCTGTTTTGTGATTATTATTTTATATTTATATTAATTTTTATTTACATATTTTATCTAATAGAAAGACATTAAGCTTTCCTAATAAATGTCTTTTACTGGCTTCTTTATTAATATTTGTTACGTGCTTGTTGAAAATGAGAAAAAACAAAAATTTAATTTGTTAAATATTAAAAAATATATGTTATTTATTAAAAATTAAAAATTTAAAAGTTTAACCGAAAAGAATTAAAGAATAATTCATAAAAAATAAGAAATTTAAAATCCAATGAAAAGAACGGGAAATTAATTTAAAGTATTTAACTAAATTTTTATGATTGCATGAAGTTAATTTTAATATATGACAGCTCTGATAACGACATTTTAGTCTCTTATATTTATTCAAAAAGACACACAACATTGGCATTAAATAAAATTAAATAAGGCGCCAATCCAACATATATAATCTACTACAATATATTTCGACAGGGTCACTTTAGAACTTAAAACTATATCGACTTAAACTGCTTATTTTAAATAAATTTATTCATTGATTTTTAACTTCAAACCTATATCGCTTTTACTAATATCAATCAATTCCATAAGTCGACTGTGATCAAGAACTTGAGATCGAAAATGTATAAGTACAAGAATTCTGGATAGAAAAGTTAGTTTGTCATTAAATTTTAATTATAAGTAGGTAGTTATGAGCACACTGCGCCCACACACCATTGCATAATAAAATAGGGGGGGGGGTTTCGCAACGGATTAAATTATGCAATGACGTAATTAATCTCAATTGCGTAATTAAGATAATTCATTTTGTGTATTTTTTAAAATTGATTTTAGAATTTTTTGGCGCTTTTTTTTAAATTCAAATTTTTCGCACATTTTTTTAATTTCAAATTTTTGGTACATTTTTTGAATTTATTTTTATTGATTTTAAACTTTTTTCAAAATATTAATTTGGTATTAATTTTTAATCGTAATTTAATTTTTAATGTCATTTTAAGGTTGGAATTTTTTATACATATTATTAAATTTTAAAGTAAATATTAATAATAGTAGTAGTAATAATATTAATAATAATAATATTAATAATAATAATAGTAATAATAATAATAGTAATAATAATAGTAATAATAATATTAATAATAAAAATTATTCTACTACAGATAAATATGTATGATATCAACATTAATACAACCTAGTAAATACTTAATAAAAATTGATACTCAACAAATAAACACATAAAAATAAACTCGTAAAAAGATATTTTAAAAAGGAATTTTAATGAATAAGATACTCTATTATTCAATACTTAGTATGTATATAGTGAGTTGTATAGTACTCAGTTATTTGCATACAGTTCCTAGTGATGAACTTGATTAATTGTCGCTTGATAACAACCAGGTAACTGAGTAACCAAATAATTTACCAATTTCGAGACATCAATGATAAAAAAAGAGTGAATAATATTTTTATTAATAAAATTTGAATTTCAACTTGTATTCATTTTGTTCAACCTTTTATGTGATTTTATTTCAAAATTTGTTGGTCACTAACCTATCATTAATGTTTATAGTGTAAATTCTATCTAAATGAGAATTTTTATGAAAAATAACATTTAATAGAAGAATAACTGTTCAACGTTGGATAAATTAAAAAGAATCGTTGAAAAGTGTTTGACAAAACGTATTGAGTTTTACAAAATAACTTCAATGATTTCAATAAAATACAAAATCAAATTCAAAATTTTATTCAAAAAAGATAATTTTTCTTGATAACAACCCAGTAACTAAACAACCAAGTGATTTATTGATGTAGAGGCATTAATGATGTGAAAGAGAGTGAAGAAAATTTTATTAATAAATTTGTATTTTTACTTGTATTTATTGTTATTGTTTAACTTTTTATTTAAAGTTTTGATGGTAAATAACTAAATATTTATATTTATTTGTTGAGTAACTAGTTACCTAATATGTATACAAGTAGACGGAATGAAGTTTTCAAACGGAAATCCTCAACATGTAGTGGATAGAAGTGGAAAGTACCAAAACAGAAAACATTTACGAGCCAGAACGGTTTTGTTGGCATATTTTGTTGGCAGAACTATGAAGAGTTTATTATAAGATGATTTGTGATAATTTAAATTAAATAAATTCTTAATTTGTTCTTTATCTTTTTACAAGTTTATTTTTATGTGTTTATTTGTTGAGTATCAATTTTTATTAAGTATTTACTAGGTTGTATTAATGTTGATATCATACATATTTATCCGTATTAGAATTGCTATTATTATTAATATTATTATTACTATTACTATTATTATTATTATTATTATTATTTTTATTATTATTATTAGTATTAATAATATTATTACTACTTTTATTATTAATATTTACTTTAAAATTTAATAACATGTTATAAAAAATTTCAATTTTAAAATATATTTAGTCTTTTTATAAAAACAAAATTTTGAATCTTAAATTCGAAAACTAAAAAAAATTTCAATCTTAAAAAGACATTAAAAGTTAATACCAAATTAATATTTTGAAAAATATTTAAAATCAATATTGGGCCAGAACACAAATTGCCTTGAAAATTATTTAAATGTATCAGTAATATAGTACGAAAACCCAGCACCAAGATAACTTAAAATACAACATCAACTAAACACTGTAAAATTTGAGATAATATAAATAAATATAAAAAAAAACACACAAGTAAGATAAAATAAAAACAAAATGCATCAAGAACCGCACGAAATTTACATAAAAAATAACATAATAACAAGAAAATTTGACCGAAAAATGACAATTATATAAAAGTAAAAAATTAATGAATTAAATGAGTTAAAATAAAATATTTTTGGTTGAAAAAATTCAATTAAAAAATTTAAGAAATAAATTGCCAATTATGAAAATAATAAAAATTTAATTTAGATAACACAAATAATTTCAAGGTCAAAATTTGTTTTTTCGCAATAAAAATAACACGCAAGATTAAGGTCAAATTGTATATATACTGATGTGTTTTGACAAATTTTCAGTCTTATTTTTTCAGTCTTTTTTTGCAATCTTATTTTTCTGAATTTTAGTTGGTGTGCGTTACAACTGTGATCTGTGCATTCAGGCAATTAACACTGGTAAGTGTTTTGTCTGGACACCAAAACTCTCAGTTGGTGTGCATTGACTTATGATTTAAAAATGAAGGTATACCTGCTATATGAATGACTTCACTATGAATTTATTTATTGATAATGATTAAATGACTTGTGATGATGCGAGTGGACAATGTTTATGTTAATTTATTAACTTCCTACTGCTATGTGAGATGTGACATGCCGAATAAACAATTTTTATGCATCGAAGCTTTTATCCAACTTAGATGGTAATATTTATTTATTTATTTTCCGGCCCACAGCCAGTACATACTACAAGTAAATAAAATCATACATACTATCGAACTGTGTAAGTGCGGTTTCTCCGCCTATAGTTCGTGCCCGTGAAGATTAATGTAGTGAGTAACGATGGATTCTGAACGTCAATACTTTCCTATAAGGGCATTAGTTAGATCTGGGTGGAGTCTTTTGGCTTCTCCACTTTTTCTCTTCGTCCGAAAATTCGACCAAAATTCAATTAAACATATCGGCTCAATACCACTAACACCGAGTAGTCCAGTGGGTACTCATTAAATACAATGTGAACACGAAAAGATCATAAAGACAAAAAAAATAATAATAATAATAATAATAATAATAATAATAATAATAATAATAATAATAATAATAATAATAATAATAATAATCATAATAATAATAGCAGTAAAAATTGAACAATACATATAATAGTAACGATGATAATACTAGTAACGACAATAGGGAACATATTATTTATAACAGGAATAAGAGTAAGAGAGATTCTGTGAGCATATTTAGCCCATTGAATGTTGTACAGACCATAGTAAAATCAATGATACGAACAATGACAAGGTGGACTATGAGAATGGATATAAGGATAAATGATATAGCAGTATAGATTAACATTCGGATGAGATAAGAGAAGAATGAACCTAAAAATCGAAATCGAGCACAGGTCTTCTATCGGAAGCTCGTTGGACCCATGGATCGTTCGGTAAATTATAGTATTAGTAATAGCGCTTACTTTTTGCGGATGATCCACCCACTCGAACACAGTTCCAACGTTGCTTAGCAACTGGTGCCGAGTAGTAAGCGAAAATATTTGTATGGGGTTATCTGGGTAGCAACCATATAGCTTCAAAATCTCAACACCCAGAAACCCACCAAATAAAAAATAAAAAAATTCTAAAATAAATTCAAAAAAAATACACACATAATCAATTATCTTAATGCGTAATTATGTAATTGATATTAATTACGTCATTAAGTAATTTAATCCGTCGCGAACTCCCCTCCCCCTATTTTATTATGCAATGGTGTCTGGACGCAGTGTGCTCATTACTACTTACTATTATAGTTAATAATATTGGAATTTTTGTTTAATAAAACAAACAAGCACAATCTGAATATAAAGTTAAAGTAAAAATATTTAGAAAACAATTGTTTTCTTTCAAAAAGAAAACAGTTTTTAAATGTTAAATAATTGAAATATTAAAATAATATCAATTAATTTTTTAAAAAAATGATATTTTAATTACAGATCAGAATTTACTAATGAAAAAGTTAAATTGACAAAAAAGAATTATAGATTATGAAATAATGTCCAATGGATTTACTGAATAAAATATTGTTAACTAAGGTTGGAAAATTATTTTTTTCTATCTTTTCATCTTTTTGATTTTGATGAAGAAGAGGATTACAGAAGACTAGTTTAGAACAAGAAATAGATTTAAAAAGAATTACTAATGGATTTTTTAAAACAATTATTTATTTATTAAAACATTTTTTTATTATAGTATATGAATGCCTGCATGCTTAATTTATTATCTTTTTAGAATAAACCATTGTTATTTAAACAATTTTCTGCTTTTAAATTCTCAAATAATTTTATCAAAAAATAAATCACAAATTCTACAAAATTTAAAAAAATTAATTTTTTAAAATTTTACAAAACAAATGTATTCTTTTGAAAATACTATTTTAAAAATATTTTACATAATTAATAATTAAAGAAAGTAAGAAGTTTTTATTATTTGACTATGAATTAATAATGATATCAATAAAGCATCAATATCATTACTGATTCATAGTCAAATAATAAAAAATTCTTAATTTCATTACGAAATGAAAAGTAGTCAGAGGTGAAAACCAAAGGAAGTTCTTATAACCATTGCAAGAACACAACAATAACATCCAAAATATATTCGAAACAAAACCAAGCATATTTTGGTTGATTAGATTAATGATTGACTTGACCTAGTGTTGAGAATTCCTCATTCAATCGGAATTTTCGAGAGTAAAAATTAACTGGTTTCATTTTACACTGAAACGAATGTGCTGCGACTAGCATAAAACAAAGTAGCAATTTCGACGATTGAATTTAAATTTGAAAAATTGTCGAGGAATGATTGATGATATTCATTTTTAAATTGAAAAAGGTGGCGATCAGGTTGAAATATATACGTGTTATTTTGAATAATGCATTTGTAGTTTAATTAAAATTTAGTAAAATTAATTAAAAATTAAATGTCGGCACTACAATCTTTAAAGTTAATATTTTATTTTTTAAATATATACAAATGTCCTCCTTGTTTAAAAGGCTGTAGTCATTCAATGTACATTATAAATTGTTTCCTATTTTCTAGTTACAGTTCATCCATAGCTTCTATTGCGCACTTGTTTCATCACTTTCACAGGCCAAAAATATTGCTATTTGTGTTAGTCGTTATTAAAACCATATAACCTATTTTTACTTTCCTTTTCGTTATTATATGCAGAGTTTCTCTTTTTCCGGTAAGTTTATAAGCCACTCTCTAAAAAACTAGTTTTCAAAATACTTTCACACATGGAGTTCGTCCGATAGATTTTTTTCGAAATGTTAAATTCAACAAAAATTAAACTTCTGGTAATAAATAAACCCAATGTTTGTGACTTTTGTTAATATCTCTAATTGTTCTAAATTGTCTTTCAATTTTTCCATTTGCTGAGTGATGATGAGGGCAAGAATACATTATTTAGATGTTGTGTGCTTTCATCAAAATATCCATCACTTTTTCGTCAGATGACTTTTTTTGTGACAATGAACATATCCTGGCTCACCATATTTTAGTATCTATTTATTTTTCCAAATTGTTGGGTTTGTCGGCGAATTTAAATAGGATGTATTGTCAATCTGAATCCATGCATGCTTTTAGACAACAGTAATGAACTCCAAACGACATAAACTTTATTGATTAACACACTTTATCTCCACTTTAAAATGACACAAAGAATTATTTATTACAGTCAAAACTTGGTGCTTACGACCCTTCGGGAAGAATAGCACTTTTCGAATCAATTAGATTTCACAATCATTTGACTACTGTGACGGGTTTCTGGGATCGATAAATCTGATTTAGTTGCTTTGCTTTGACTCGAATTTATTCAATAAATTTGATTGCTTTGATTTCACTTTATTTGTTTTTCACAATTTTGGCTTTGTCTCTTTCCAACTTTCTTTATTATTTTCGTTCTCGTATCGCCTAATTTGTGCTTCAAACTTCTTTTATCCTTGATTCCAACTGAACTTTCAATAATTTTCCGTAATTTTCTTCTTTCAATGCTTAGTCCATTTTTTTCTCTAATCTCTGTTTTTTTCTTTTGTTTCCAGGTGCGCTTCCTTTTTATACTCCGTCATCCAATAATACTTACTAATGTCAATTAGAATTTCCAATATCTTTCACCGCTAATTCCATTTCGGCCTCTATAATCACTGACAGCTGTCCAGATAAATAATTTTTAGAGATGCCCTTTCGCGGATTCCCAAAAAACATTCCTTTCCTTATCTTGAAAGGGCTTTCGAGATAACATGCAAATTTTGCTTTTTTTGTTTTCCTAAATTTGCACTCGTTAATTATAAATTACCTTCTTTTATTCAATTATCTGTTTTTATTGATTTCTCTTATACCGTTCTCGTTATTTGACATTTCTTTTTCATTCCCTTTTTATTAAGCTCCAGAATCACATGTTAATCACTTATCATTGTTTCCCCCAACCATTTTACATGTTTATTAATTATTTTATTCTATTATTTAGGTATCTTCAACAAAATTGAAATACTGGTATTCTCAAACTGTGATTTCACTGCATGCAATAAACATATTAGTTGTTTTTATCAATATTGCCAAAACTTTTAATCTTCTGTATAGTTTTTGATAAAATTTCTTTAGTAGTTGAATAACCACAAGAAACCTTTGAGCTTTGGTTTATCAAATTCTTTTACTGTTTTGATTTTATCTTGATCAGTTTTTGTTCGATTTTTGTTGATAATATGTCCTAACAACTTAACTTCATCTTTCAAAATCCTTTGACATTGTTATTGGGTAAGTGAGATTGTTATGAGTTCATCAAAAAATATTTTGTTGGCTCAGCTGGTGAGGAACTAGCAAACTTGCTTCTTACTACTAAAAGCGATTTACTATTGGTTAAAAAAACAGTAAAGAAGTAAGAAACTAGATGATATCAAATCATTAAATGGTACCAATAACTATAATAAAAAAATAGATCTTTCGATGCCAAGAAAGATATTCAAAATAAACTAGATAATTGCTATTGTAGTCCTTTTGAAATTATTAAAAAGTCAGAAAAATAGTTATTTGTTAAATAATTTCAAGGATAAATTTATGAAAAGAAATATAGAAATCACGAAGATGTGACTAATTGCATTGGAATATTTGATTTCCATTAGACCTATATTCATTTCAAGTATTGTTTTAATTATTACAAAACAAACTAAAAAGTCGGATTTTAAATTTGATAAAATAAAATAGTTTATCTTCAATAATCATTAAAATGGTGTCAGCGGCGCCTATATAAATTTCCTTGGCCTACCTTAAAAACTGCGATGTAAAACTTAAAATTTTCAGTATAAACCATAATATTTCCATGACCTTCAAAAAAATACTACGAAAATTTTAGCTTAATATATATATATATATATATTTTCCTCATCAAGGTGCCAATACCAACGGTGACCTATTTCAGCGATGACTTTTCCTACAACTTAAATGCTACACATCTTGAAAAAAGGATATTTTAATGAATTAAAAACAGTGGCGTAACAACGGCTTGGGATTGTGGCAGCTGCCAAGTGCGCCGGCCCGCGCCAGTTCAAAAAGGCGCCGCTAAATTTCTAATTTTAAAATTTTTATTTAAATAGATATTTAACTTTTATCCTCGATAACAAAAAAAACTAATAATTAATTATATTTAAATATATTTCATTTAAACCATTATAAGCCACTGATTAGAAACTATTTTTTAAAAATTATTTTAAAAACTAAAAATAATATTTTGAAAATATTTTAATTTAAAGTGGACTAGTGGGTCAAGTTTAAGTAAATTAGAATTTAAAGCCAGAATGATAGTCAATTCACTTTTCTTACTTTAGTCAACTCCGTTATACCCTGATTACAGACTGTTCTCAAAACCCTTTCTTCAAATAACAATTTTCATCTTCATTTTACTCTAACTTAAGAGACTATATCAAATAACACATTAGTCAATCATAGGTCCAATAAATGATTTAATTAAATTGTAGTTTGTCCCATTGATTGTCAGTTAAAGCTTAAAATGATGATATGAGTATTTCATACACCTATTCTTATGTTAAATGTATTTATATTTAGTAGCAGTAGTAATGTACTATTCACTAAGATCTGGTGATTAAATGGTTTAGTTATGGGATCTGATTGTAAAATCACAATATTTGATGAGATCCACATTTTAGAGGCTACTGACGAGAAATAAAAAATAAACTCGTCACTAGTTCGCTAAAAGAAATTACAGTAAATATCACAACACGCTTTATTTTCAGTAATTTTCGAGACACGAGTTCTTTATCCAACAAATAAGTAAAGTTATTTAAATTTAATTGTTTACATTCAGTTGTCAGTCTACTATTCAGTTAAACAATTTGTTAATTTTTACTTTTATAAAGAATTTCCATAATGAGCAATGGAAAATGTTTAAAGAAACATACACAAACAGAACTTTTCCATTTATTCATTAGATAGAAATTGTATAAAGAAAATTATTAATTTACGAAAAGAAAATTTTCTTTAATCATTTAGATAAAGGATGTTCAAAGCTAATGAACAGAAGTTTATATTAATAAATGAATTTCTTCATTTCCTTTTAATAAAACTTCAAATTAATATTTAATCTGAAATTTTCAATCAAAATTTCGTAGTCACGGAAACTGAAAATAAGTTTCCATTGGCAATCGAAATTCATTAAAAATGCTCACACTATATTTTAATATAAATTTTAATATTCTTTTCAACAAATAATCATTTCTCGAATTGTTAAATTGAAATTTTAAAAAATAATTTTTAAAAATATGAATAAAAAAAATAAAAACAAACTTTTATTAAAAAGATAAAAATGACTTCTCTTATTTACTGAGTTGTCGCTTATTTATAAATATTTGTATTGCTCTAATATTGTTATAAAAATTGTTACAGTGTAATTTAAATTGTGTAAACTTTTATCCTATTTTAGTTCTGACACAAAACGTATTAAGAAAAAATTAATTTTTGCCTTTTTAATGCTTTCCAATATTATTTAATCATTTTTGGTGGTTTGTATTTGATATGTTACTTCTGTTGGGGATATTCAAATTACAAGAAATAAAATACAAAATTGCGAAATTATAAAAATCAATTAAAATTAAAAATTTAACAAAAAAAATTAATATTTTTCCGTGGAAAAAGTAGTGACGAATTTGATTTTGAAGACGAATAAAATAATATTAAATTGATCAGAAGTATACTGAAGGGTCTTGAACCCAAAAACAATCTAATTTATTATTTAAATTAAATTATCAAAGAGTATCCAATTGAATGTCAGTATAACGGGCTGACCAAGATGAGCATAATTGGCAATAAATTCTCATCAAGCTAAAAATGATATTTTCTTAAAGTATCAAAATTTATGGCGGCAAATTGCGATAAAAGCAGAGAGGAATAAACGGTAACGCCATGTGGTCGAAGTAAGTTATTTTTTGGAAAAGCTAGAATAACCGAGAGGAGCGATTGGAGAAAATTAAAAGAAAAAGTACATTGTGTTTTGAATTAGAGATTGAGGGTGATATCCTTTGGGTGTTTACCCCGTTTTATTTTGTCTCATTGACACTTTGTAAATTTAAAAAATAAAAATTTTGTTAGGATTTATTACATTGATTATATTGATTCTGAACACGAGAACTCAGATTGAGTTTTAGTTATATCGACAAATTTCGTACAATCTCAACACTTTTGTGTCACTAAATTTTGTTTCAGTACATTCAGAATTGATTATTGAGAAATTTGTACTTGTTAATATAAATAAATCTTTCATAAAAGTTAGCGATTTCGCAAAACCTTAATTTAAAATATTTTCTCTGAAGAATACTATAAAGTCAAATTGTACAGCTATACGACATTTTTATTATGTTTTATAATTTAATTTTACCGACAAATAAAATGTAACTATTGTACAGTCACCGGAAACACTCTTATAATTTCAAGTCAATCAAATATAAGGAAGTGGACCTAAATGAGATTGCAGAATTTGACACTAACTAATAAATACGTTAAATAAATAGAGACAAACAAAAGTAAAAATAACAATCAACAATAAGAAACTAATAGAAATAATTATTGTTCAAATAGCCAATAGTTTTAAAATGCTATAATTAAATTAAAATAATTAATAAGAAATTATGATATTAATTTCTGCAAAAAATAATATAATAAAATTAATTAATTAAATAAAAGAAAAATTAGATTTATTTTCAAACAAAATTTTAATCTGCAAACTAAATAAAATTTGTTACTAAAATCAGATATTCTAGAAGATTCTAATCGCACAAATTAAGGTTTACTATAATTAATTTATATATAAAAAATAAACATTAACTTAAATAAACATAAACTTAAATTAACACACAATTGGTGACTGAAATAAATTTTAGACATACATACTCCGCACACATTAACTCTATAATAAAAATACATACAAGGGTATAAAAATTAATGACATCAATCATCTACACCAAGCCACGCTGAGATAAATCACCTATAATATAAAAAGAAAATCAATAAATTTATAACATATAAACACTCCAACTCACCTTGAGGTTGTTTTTAAAATAGTCACTGAGACAACCCCTACACTATAGAAACACAAAAAGTGATAGAGAAATAAAATAATACACATAAACACATAATAAAACATACATGTAAACTTTTAACATGTAGCCATCAGAAGTTGAAAAAACCCCTATAATAAATTAATTTATAGACATTTTTCAGATATTTTTAGAAAGAAAAATGGCGGAAAAAATTTTTAATTTAAATTTTGAGGATTTTGCTAGGAAACTTCGAGTAAATGAGGATGTATCTTCACACGATTTACCCTTAAAACTAAAATTAATTTAATTTTTCAGACATATCTGTCGAAAAAATCCAAAACCTGAAATCCGTAAAAAGCATAAATTCTAAATTATATTAGTAAGTTTTAAAAAATAATCATAAACCCAATTATTTTGCGTACATATACGAAGATTTTTTTCAAAATATGCATAAAAAATATAATTATTTAATGCAATTAATAATTTTTATAACTTGAAAAATAATTTACTCACGTTTATTGAATAATTTCCAAAAAATAAGTTATCATAAAATAAATAATTTCCTGAATATTCATAATCATTATTAATAATAATATACATGAGCTTGTAGATCAAAAGTTATAATTATAAGTTTGAATAATAATTTCTTTGTAAAATCATAATTCAACTCTTAAAACTTTATAACTTTAAGCTTATAACTTTGAAAACAACTTACTTTGCAGCGATTTCAGAAATGGCTGAAATCCATTAAATTTTCACAAAAAATAAATTCCAATAAGGTGATTTATGTTTCAACTTGCATTATAGCGGAATTTATCTGAATTTCGCTTGGTGAATTATGGATATTTTTAATTATAAAAGATGTCATTTGAGAATATTTCAAGTCATTTATCACATTCCATGTTGCCATAAGTTAGAGAATAGCATAAAGGAGCAATTTAATTATAATTTATTAAATAAAATTCCAGTTAAAAAGTTTTTTAGAAATTCGGAAAATTATAATAGATTACCGTAAATTATGGAAAATATAGAAAAAAAGCTTTGAAAAACATAATTTATCAGTGAAATAATAATTTTAAAGTTAAATATTTTAAGGTATTCGGAAAAGGATAAAAACAGGTTGGTCAATGTCACTTGACGAGGGACAATTACAACAATCACATAAAAAACATAAAATTATTTGTGAATGAAAACAATTTAAGAAACATAAATCTCTCTTTCTCTCTCTCTCTCTCTCTATATATATATATATATATATATATTTTTTTTTTAAAGAAAAATTTAATAAACCTATTATTTTTAAAAAATAAGTATAAGACACTCGATGAAACCAGAGGACGAATATTAGTCGATCTAATTATAAATTACTGAGAAAGGCAAATTTTTCATTGATGCCATAAAGCTGCCGAAAGAGATTCTAAAATTCAACATTCTTGTTGATGTCTTCAATAAGCGACAGCCCACAATCTTTAGCATCTTTGTCAGAAATTTTCTTGCACTTCCTCAGAAATGTGAATATCCATTACTTCACCAAAAGTCGCTACCTTATTCCGAACTTCATCGAAGATTCGTTCTTTCTCTTCGTTTATGAATAATGCCAGTGCTTATATTTTTGCTTATATATTTATCTAAATGAAGGATCTGAGTTTGCTTATATTTTTGATTTTCATCAATTTTATTTACACTGATATTCCAAAAATAAAGAATCGAGAAATATATATGACAAAATGCTTTCCTAGTTTCCATTGTTTCCTTTATTGCATTCGATAAGGTTTCCAATAAGGTTGTGATAACTTTTTGAAAATATGAAACAATGGTGCCCACAGCCTCTTAGCTCCTTTTAAATGTTTTCTGTTAGTTGAAATAACTATTTGTGTTAAATTTGTATAATAAAGCACAGTTAGTTTTATTATATTATTATACATTATATTAAAGAATCTTAGATTAAAGCAATCATAGTTATGACAAGATTTGAATTTAATTGAGTCTAACAGTTTGTACTAGACATTACTTTTTGTTGATTTCTTTCAATCTCTTTTAAATTAACTTCCTACCCCAGCCAAAGGAGTGTCATTATCATAGACCTCATCTTGAAGGTCTTCAAAGTATAGACTATTAGTGTGCAACTTGTTGAGAATTTTCCATGTGATTCCTTCTGCATTATTCTCTTCTTCATCTAAAAAGTCAATAAGCGATTCTCTCACTTCTATATAACATCGAATAACTTGCGACATTTACTCTGTGGGAGAGGCATCTTTCATGCTGTCAAATTAAATCGAGTAGGAATTTGCCTCCTGGATATCTTAATTGAGTAAGTTATTAATCTTGCTTTTATTCTTAAAATATTTATGAATTCATTTTGAAATTGGGAAGAGAGATTATTAATTGTGCTTTTATCAACAGTCGATACACATCTTAAATATTTTTTTAATCTAGAGAACATTGACCCAAAACCTCAATCAGGACTAGGAAATTGCAAGAATGTCCATTTTCATTTCTGCTACATTTCATATTATCTCTGAATGAGAGGTATTTTTTACAAAGAAATAAAATGCTACCGAGAATGCTTGCGAGTACTTCTCTCCATTTTGCGACCTCAGCTGATATATGCCGTTGCAAACTTTTATCAATTGTTACACCTCTCTGTAGTCTCATATATAAATATATATTCTTGCAACTGAAAGAATTGTTTGCAAGATTGTTTTCATTGTGAATAGTTCATAAATTTAACCTCCATCACTGACAAAAGCCTTCACCGGAAGTAAACAAGATCTTACCTAGTATAAAATGATGACAGCAGGAAAATTGTAATGGATTTATCATTTGGGAATAGACCATCCGTGTTCTAAGTACTTTTTCTCTAGTGGAAAGAGTCTTAGAAAATTTTTCCGATAACAATCGACTTGTAGTTTTTTTTTGTTTTTTTGGCATGTTCTTTTCTCATTATTCTTAACAGGCCAATTGCCAAAGTCAGAAAAATGATATAATCATAGATTGAGTATGAGTGTCACGTCTTTTCAGCAATTGAGTTGTAAACGATTAAGTATGTGGAACTCATTTTTTATTCAACTCGTCAATTTAGCTCCTTCTTTAAAGGCGCCACCTGGAGAAAAATCTTTTATAAAGTTGTGAGTATGCAAATTTTGTTATGAATATATAGTTTTACAATCAAAATCAGGGTTTGATAAATATATGAATAATGACAAAGTTGTAGAATTCGGGCTTGGGTAAAAGTATCACGAAATAGACTAAAGAATGTCTTTATCATAAATAAAATGAAAAGTAAAGAAAATTCATACTTGTATTTATAAAAAATGAAATACAATTTCCCAACATAATTTTTCTTTTAAAATTAAAACAAAAATTGCTAAGTTTAAGTTGATTGATCTATAGATGTCAGTTCCGGGCGGGGGTCCAGAAGGGGCCCCCGAACGTAAGCGGCCAAGTCGAAAGGCGGCGCCGACCAACTATTATTATATTTAAAAAAATAAAACAAAACTTTTCTTTTTTTAATATAGCATGTTGTCGTAAATAAATAAAAACTTTTTCTTCACTCATTTTTATTAAGTTTTCATATTCTGTATTCAATTCCATAAAGGTTAATTTTATAAGGTAATAATCCCCCAATCAGGTTATCCGCAGATCAGCAAATTCTAATTAAAACATTAAATTAATAGGGGCGGCAATATTGTTTTTGCACCTTAGCAGCCAGCAACGCAGGAACAACACTGGATCTATAGTCATAAAAATGAAGAGAAAAATTAATTATAATAAAAACTTGGAAAAATTAGGATTGTAAATTAGTAAGTAATACGATTTTCGGATTTTTATTTCCCAGTGAGTTTTATTTTTAAGAGAAATAGAGAACGATAATTAGAAAACTTTGGCAGTCACTTTCAATTTACATTTACTATTAAGTCTCCTCAACAACAGGAAACCTCCATTAAACAGAGCTCTTTAGTAGAGTTTTAATTATAAATTTTACGTGTAAAATACAATTATAAAAATATTAATAAAATTTATAACTAATGTCATTTTAAATCAAAATTATTATGAAATTTACATTACATAATTATGTCAAATGATGTCACAGATTGATAAAATTCCCATAATTGTGTATTTCATGATTGAAAAATCACTGTCAATCATTCCCATTAAAACAAATCAATTAAAACAATTTCACTCTTCAATTTTAAATTTCATCCAGAATTACTTTAAATATGAAATAATCATTTTTGAACCGCATTAATATCCATAAATTGCACAATTTATTGACTATTTCATAGACAATTTGTAGAAATCGACAGATAATTGATACTTGAAAATTTAATGGAGAAAAAAACTTTATTGATTATTTTTAAATTTAATAAATCTAAAAAGAATATTTTCATTTTTTATAAGAAATTAATTTGTATATTTTCTTATAATCAGAAGCTTAATTATGTAAAAGAAATAATTAAGTGTGTGATTGGGCTGCCCAAATCTTGAAAAAAAACAGGGTTTTTCAAAAAAAAATTAAGATTTTTTGTAAGCATGAATGAAATCCCGCTACACAAGAAACCTTTTTAGCACAAATGACAAATAAATTGCAAGAGGACTCAACGAGTCCCGTGAATGATGTGAGCATTTGATAAGTCATGCTGTTGTTGGGCTCAGAGCCATAATTTAAACAAAAAATAAAAATTAAAGTCAAAGAGTGGAAGTAATGGAAAGAATCACTGTACATAAACATGCACCGCACAAAGATACTAAAAATCAATAAATAACATAGTAATTAAAACAAAATAAAAACATAACAAAAATTAAATAAAACAAATAATTAATTAAAATTCGGAAAAATGCCTACAGATGCAAAAAGAAACATACAAAGAAATAAAATAAACTGCCAAAACCTTGCAAAATAAGGTTTAGAAAAAACATAGGCAGAAATGGCGACCGGAAAACAAATAAAAAGGGCTAAAAATAATATTACAAGAAAATAATGATAAAAATAAAATCCAAACATAAAATAAATAATATACCAAAAAATAAAGAAAAATATACAAAAAATAATAAAATAATTTTAAAGTAATAAAATAATTAAAAAACCCTAAAAATGGCGGAAAACCGCCTATTGGTCGCACACATGCATGAAAATAGTATAAATACAGTGATGAATTTCATTATTTCTAATCTTATGCTTTTCACTGAAAAATCTGAACTTAATACAGAATCGTCAATTTTAAAGAGAGTAAGGAATTTTTTCATTGTCATTTGTGGATTTTCATGTATTATGATGATAATAATATGTTCTTTTTCAAAAATTTAAACTTCCTGATCCGTAATGTTTTGTTAGTTCATATTAATAACCTCATATATCTATATTTATAGTTCGACCATTAAAATTATATATAGTTATAGTATTGCAATAGATGGTTCATGGGACGGACCGCGTGCCGGCTAGTGGGTGAAAACCCTTAGTTGAGCTCGTGGGTCATGCCTCGTGAACCCCTCGGCAGTCCGCAGTCGGGTCTGGCCTTGTGCACAGGACCGCTACGCAAGGCGCCGTTGTATACTCGAGGCGGCTGCTGAAAAGTGGCCGGAGCGAGTCGTTTAAAATCTCGGGAAGTGTGAACAACTCTAGTTAGAGGGAAACTAAGCCAGATCACGGGTTGATCAGAGAAATTTTTTCATCTTTCGAACAAAAATTCACGAGCGAATAACGGGTAGCAGGGATAGGATTTAGGTCAATGATAGCCGAAAATCTACATAAAAATTCGGAAATAATAGGAAAGAAATAACAACATCATAGTTTATTCAGAATTAAAAATTAGAAATAAATCGATACAAAATTTTCACCACTCTTCGACGGATGTCCCATAGCACACGAGTGTAGCACTAATAATCTATCCTGACTGATGAAATTGAAGTAGAGAATTCCTAAATGATCGATATCTCCAAAGGGTAATTGACGCAGAATAAACGACATATCTGCCACAAACGTTTGTAGAAATCATCTGGTATTTGAACTCGGAGTCCGCATAGCTAGGAGAGTGAGACGATAAAATTCCAAAAATCTGACTACAGTAGAAATTTCAATAAGTCTGACTCTCTAAAATCCACAATTTTTCATGGCTGACTGAACTCTGCGATGAGATACACACATTGACCAATCACATTGACATGCACAGAATCTAATTCCATTTGAGTTAGCACAAATTCAGATCAATAAATTTTCTAGCCGTCAACAACATTTATATTTTGGATAACTCTTGGAACTTTTTTTCGCGTTCACTGCTCACTGGAAAAATCTGTAAGTCTCTATAAATTGTTTTTAAGTTAAAATCTCCATTCTCGGCCAATTAATTATTCCTAAAAAATGTCAATAATTTAACCAATAAGTAAAAATGAGTTTACCTTCCAGGTTTGCACAAAATTTCTAATAGAACATTCACTAGCTAAGTGACCACTTATTTTGTTCTCAAATAAAGGTATTTTCTCTTGTTAAATTATAATCTAGGTATTTCTTCAAGTATTAAATATAACGGGACTAAACTTGTAGATTTTTATAAATCAAATTTCAAATAAACTTAACTAAGTTATGGAATAGCTATTGTCAAAGAATTAGTTTAAATTACTAAATCCGGTAAAGTTAATTTTTAAATAAGCATAGTCAAAGTATAAGCTAGTTATTGTCGTCTAGTTAATTAAGCCTATTAAATCTTATAAAGTTAATTTCAAATAATCATAGTCAAAGTATAAATTGGTTATTGCCGTCTAATTGATTAAGTTTATAAATTTTGGTAAAGTTACTTTTAAATAATCTTAATTAAATTATCAAATATTTATTGTAGGATAAATAGTTGAACGTACTAGTTTTGTAAATTTAAATTTTAATAAACTGGGTTAAAATTACAAGTTAAGCATTGCCACATAGTTAGTTGAACTTAGTTACGAATTTAATTTTAGATAAACTCAGTGAAATTGTAGGCTAAGTACTGTCCTGATAATAAATCGGGCACGTAGATCTTTATAAATTGGGTTATTCAATGAACTTAGTTCTTAAAAATTTGAAATTAAAGTAGTTGGTAGGCGGTAACCCAGTTTGTTCGAAAAAAGAAGTTAACTCCGAGTCGCTGACGCAGGGATTTTCCATGGGTAGGTTCAGTATCGCAAACTCTAAACCCCAACCCCTCGAAATACAATAGTGGAATTTATTCATCATAATATTAGCGGACAGAATCCATATTGCGCGAGACCTTGCATATCTCTAACAAATCTTACCTCCCTACGGTATTAATCCGAACGTATGTCCTATAAAAATCCAGTCATCCCACCATAACGTTTCCAACTTAAATGAACTCGATATTTAGAGAGAACCTCAATGAACATTGTATGACAACACTATGGACCAAAATATAGTAAAGAGTGTTTTAAGTATCGGATTACCATTTTATTAGATCATAGGACTTTTGGTTCGGTCGGGTTATTATCAATTTTAGGGTCATTAAGATCTACTAATCTAACACACCCTGTAAATCGAATCGGGTGGATAGGAATCGCAACCAGTCGAGATAGCCTCTAATTACCCCCATAAAACCAACTGAGCGACAATAATGTAGTAAGATTGAGGTAGACCCACGTCGCATAGGGTCACGGGGTAGGAAACTAATTAAAGCAGGAAGCCCTTGTTAAATAAATATTAAAAATCCCATCCTGAACTTCCCGCCTACCTACTTCATCTCTCGATAATCTCCATTTTTTAACTTTTCTCTTTTCTCTTCTTTATAGCATGGACAACAATATTGAATCAACCAATCCGTCAAGAATTCCCCGACTGCCCCATCCATAGTAGCTATCCGGCATAAATACGAGGATCTAAAACAACAACACAATGATCTCAGGGCCAAATACGAGAGAATTAAGGGTACCTGGGCTCCACCAGAAACCAGCAGGGAGCTCAGGCAGAAGATCTTCCGGCTCACTCAGGCGCGTGACGAATTAATCGTCGAGTCACGCAGCCAGCGACTACTGATACGCGAACAGTCGATGGCACTCCGACAGGCATTCACGGACGTAGAGCTTCGAACTCACGTCCCAGGAAGTGTCCGGGCTGGTCAACTCGGTATCATCGCGGCCCATCATCTCCCCAATATCGAGGATCTCCCAGATTCAACAGCCCACACCTCTTCTTCAGTCGTCAACCCTCCGTCCTCTCTAAACCCTCCGCCAGCAGAAATCACGGCGAACTCTGCCATCTCTACGGCTCGCCACAGGCCGAACCGGAATAGGCGACGTCGGGATCGACGCCGTCGGTTCCGGGAAACGAGAGCCGCAGAGGATACCTATCGGATCGACGACTTGCCGCCCCCGTATCGGGAATTCGAGATTCCGGGGCTCGATCCGGATATCCTTTACGCCCCGCAGGTCATGTTCTCGTCACCGCCGGAATCCATCCACATTAATCTGGTGGATGATGAAATCGAACCCCCTCAAGTGATACGGACCCTCGATTGACTGGGGTTGGGTACCGACGAAATCGCTATTCTCACGGGCGAAGTACCCAATGTCGGTCCCCAAGGTGAAATCGCAGGGCCATCCACTCAGAGAAATGACGATTACAGAGCAGATCCCCCGCCGTATCGACCGGCAAAAAGGAAGCGCTTTCCTACAGACATGGATTCCGAGGGAGATTAGGTTGACAGTTCGGACTCTCAGGTGGTCGGTGACATTTGTGATCTAAATGTTTTTTCGTTTATTGTTCCGTGTAGTAACTTAATGATATTTCCTTTTTGTTTTGGTCAATATAGTTTATTTATAGTGTTTTCTGAAATTTTGTTTTATTCTTCTTTCTGTTATACATTATTCCACTTAATTTATATTACGAGAAATGAAGTACCGACGGCAATGGGGGTCGAAAAGGGTTTACAGGCACGGGTTGGGCCTAACCATTCTCCATGATTTCTTCTCCGTGATCAGGGTAAAAGTAGGAACTAGATAGGGGTAGACAGGCATAAGCGTAAGTCCTTCCAGCGGCAGCTAATAATCCGGGAAAGACGAAAGTCCTTCGAGGAGTAGTGCTAGTAATGGCGCTCACCTGCTCGAATGGCATTCAGCTGTTGCGCACAGTTCCAACATGATTTCGATCATGGGTGCGCAATGGTTATTAAAAATCGTGCGACGTATCAGGTAAATTATCCCTAGAACCTGCAAGTGGAGGTCAGATCAATGAGATGATAATACCTTAGTTTAAAACTCCTGTACGTCCAACACTGTCACTGTTGTGTTTTCGTTTAAGTCGGATTGGTATTTGATTATAAATAAAAACAGTTTTAAAAGAATTAGATTCCATCAAGATTTATTTCATAAAAGTGGTAAATAACCAATTATTTAAACACAAGATAGTTTAAATATCTTAACTCTTCCCTTCTTAAAATTTCCTCCACTTCTTCAGCCACTCGATTCTTCTTTCTTTCGTTCCGTCTTGGGAATGAAGTTTTATTTGATTAAGAGATAAAAACCTGAGATTTGGTATGGGCCTTTGTATTGCATATCATCTTTGTGTCTGTTATGCGGTTTCTTGTGCACTAATACCTCATTCCCCACCTCAAAAACACGAGTGCCTCTCTTTGTCGTGTGAATAGCTCTCATGTTATCTGCAGCTTTATCTGAGTTATGTTTCACATTTTCCATCAATTCTCCTCTAGATATATCTGCTTGCTTCAAATTTGAGAGTAAATTAACACTTCACCCATAAATTATCTCAAATGGTGAAAATTCCTTTGCGCTTAGTCGACTGCTATTTATGCTGACCTCTATTCTAGGTAAAGTTCATGCCAGTTCTTCTCTTTACACTCGCTTACCAATGTCGTTATAATTAGATCTCTTACCGTTTTTATGGCTCTTTCAGCTAATCTGTTTGATTGCTGCTGGTAAGGTGAGCTGAATTCTTGATTGATACCAAGTTTCGGTAGTCTTTACTTTAAAATTTTTCTTTCAAAATTCCGGCCTCTGTCTGTCAATATGGTCTTTGGTTTTCCAAAATCATAGATCCAACTGTTAAGTATCGTCTTGAAAATTGTTCCTTCGTCTTGCTTCGTGATTGCGGTCAAAGAAATCAGTTCACTAAAACGATAGACCATTACTAACATATATTTTTTTATTGTATTCCTCTTCATATAGGCTATATCCATGACAATTTGTTCTAGGAATTCAGAGCTATATTTAGGAATAAATATTTCCTCGGTTCTTGTCTGCTCAATTCTCCTCTTTGAAAAGATATCACAATATCGTAGACAAAGCTGAATTGTCTCCTGCATCTTCGGTCAGTAAAATATCTTTTCTATATAATGGAATAGTTTTTTAACTCCAATATGACATAATTCTTGGTGTAAGGTTGTTGTTAATAAGCCTGTAAAGGTTTCTGGGACTAAAATTAAGACATTATTGTTCTTAACTACTGTTAATAATCCTACATCAATTCGTATATTTTTAGCGTTGAATGGAAAACAATTTTTATTCCTCTGTGCATTTCTATTTTCTAACATGTCTCGTAGCTCTTGAAATTTGATATCATTTTGCCGCTTCACCAATACCTTTTCCATAGCATGTTCTACCTTCTCTTGAATAATCGAGAATAGGTACCTCGCACAACCTGTCCTCCAGTACTTTGAAACTTTCATCACATTCTTTAGTCCAAATTATATCTCTGTCACATCCAAATGTTGCTGCATATAACGGTTCTGCGATTATGGCATAGTCTTTGTAGTAGTTCGTTAATCCGAGAAATGATCTTAACTGTTTTGAACATTTTGGTACTTCTGCTCTCTTAATTTCTTCAACTTTCTTTCTGTTTGTTTGAATACCTTCGTCATTAACTGTATGCCCAAAGAAGCACAGTTATGTTTTGTTGCGTTTGCACTTTTCTGGATTTTTCTGCAACTCTGCCATTTGAATTCTTTTAAATATTTCTTCTACCAGCTTATCATAATCTTTTTTTCTTTTCCCATATATCAAAATATTATTTAAGTAAACAATTGCTCCTTTAATTAGCATTCCTTCCAATACTGTGTACATTAGTCACAGAGAAGTCGCAGGAGCTACTGATAATCGAATTGGTAGCCTATTGAAGTAGAATTGTCCTTCTCTTGTACTAAATACAGTCATTTCTTGAATATCTACAGCCAATTCTACTTGGTAATACGCTTGACCTAAATCAGTTGACGAGAATATTCTTGCATTCGCGAGACAATCCAATCAAAAATTCCTTTTCTGTTATAGCATTCAATCCCCAATAGCCTACACACATTCTGATGGATCCATCTTTCTTTTCTAATACCACTAACGGATCATTCTAATAACTCTTACAACGCCGAATTTCTTTTGCTTTTATTAATTATTTTATCAGATCTTCAATTCTTTTCTCCATGTGCATTGGTTGACACCGTGGATGTTGCATTATTGGACCGCCTGACGTCCGCATCTCGTGCCGTACTAAATTAGTAAATCCCAGATAAAATTTTGATCCCATGAAAATTCCACCGTATTTCCTGATCATTTCTTCAATGTCTTTGTTCTTCTCACCTGTCAACGCCATCAGAGCTATGTTTATTCTTTCTTCATTGGTGTGAATTTTATTTATAAATGTTTCTTCATCAACTTTACTCCAAAAGCTTCCATTGTATCAATACCACCGATGAATTCGGGCTTAATCTCTTTTACAACAACTACTGTAATAATTTTGGTCACCTGATTCCATATCGCTGGTATAGTCATAAATCCCATTGATTCTTCTCTTCTAGTTGAAACTACTCCGCATAATAGTATAGCACTATGTTGAAGGTCTGGTTTGTCTATTTTCTCCCATAATTTCTTGCTCATAACTGTTGCTGGCGCTGCAGAATCTCATAACATAACTACTCTGTACTATTCAAAATTATTTTATTCCAACTTTTGTCTGATACATCTCTTCTTCTGTCTCTTCTCTTCTTAAGACTTTCTCCACTTCTTCAGCCACTCGAATCTTCTTTCTTTCGTTCCATCTTGGGAATGAAGTTTCTTCTGCATCTTCTCTTCGGTGCTCATTACTTAACTCACAATTTATTGTCTTGATTCCACCGACGAAATGAAACCCATGGAGTTGCTAATATTTTTTCCGTCTTCTCTCATCGTAGTATATTTCTCAGAACATTATATCTTTCATCTATTTCGCTGTGAGTTATCCTCAAATCTTGATTGTTCTCTGTATAATCTTGTTTTCCAGATTTTGAATCTTCTTAAGCTATGCATGTTATTCTTTGATATCGTCAGGGAACCTTTTTCCGTAATAAAAAACAGTCTTGAAACCCATTACCCTTCTTGACAATATTAGGCACTTATTCCCAAGTATGCACTCTTATCGTTACGATCGAGGCAACTTGGAAATGTTATCAAAGTGTATTATTATCATAACATTTGGGTAGCTTTGGTCTAATTGGTGTACTGCTATTTATCAATAAAAAACTTAAAATGAAATACTATGATTTAAATATCACACTAAAACAAACTAAAAATATTAAAAGCGGATCGTGTCACAGGGTATATAAAAACATCATAACTTATTTAACAGAATTCCGCCATTCACAACAAATTTAAAATATTATGTAAACACTGAAAATCAAAACGCAAATATTACTTTTACAATTATAAGAATATGACATTTTATTTTCAACTCAAAACTTCTCAAATTCATTTAAAAGTTTCCGCGACGGTCAAACATTTAAAATGTTAAAATTTGATCTAAAATGCTAAATTGTTCTAATTTTAAGAAACAATAAATTAATTAAAACAAATATTTTATAAAATTTTATTGGTTTTAATGAACATGAAATGCTTAATGAAACAATTTTCGAAGCCAGTAATTTGTTAATTTGTAAACTCAATAAAGTCAGATCTGAAAATGACGACCATTTGATCAATGAAGACATGAAATTCATGTATGAAAAATTTTAATTTTCAATTATTCAAAATAAAAATTAAGAATTTAATATTAAAAAAAATAAGTTGCAAGAAAATATTTAAAATTTACTTAGGCTAAAAAATATAATTTTTGATAACATACAAAGTAAAACAAGTTTTTTGAATTAATTAAAATAAAGCGAAATATTTCGACAGATTCACACTTATCATCAGGTATATACAACTAAAGTAATATGGATTTTATTTATATATTCAAACAAATTATTATCTTTTAAATATATTAATATAATTTTTAAATGACATTTTTAAAAATATTTGACTATGAATCAGTAGATATTTTTAAAATTTAAAATTAACTTTTAAAATTATTTTTTATCTAAAAATAAATTCTGTACTACAAAAATCTTTAAATTAATATTGAATTAATTTTTAAAATTATATTTTATTAAAAATAGATTTTATATTATTAAAAATTAAATATTATTACAAATTAAAATAATAAAAACAAATAAAAACATTTTTACTTATCCCAATTTTACATAATCAAACTATTTAACATCATTCGTACTCTTAGGACTTTGTACAATTATTTTTTGGTCAAATCACGTTATCAACAATGCTTCCTATAGGAAGTGCTCTCAATAATTTTAAAAACTTTTTAATAACATTTTAAAATCAGAAATGTCTATTTTACCCATACTGTATTCACTAACAATTGTCAATCCCTTCAATCGCCAATATTCAAGAATTCAGCGCAATGATAAACACTATGAGACAGAGATTTTTAGAAAACCAACTAATACTAGTCTTTAAACTTCTCCGGAAAGTTTTTGTGAATATAAGTATTGGAGAAATAAGGTTAAAAGATTGATCTATTATTCATAATCTTTAAAATTCAGTAAAATTTATTTATAAATTATTCAAGTTGTTGTTAAAGAAAGGGTATTCAAAATAAGTTGTGAATCTATGAATCTATGATTGTATTTTGACTACTAGGTGTAAATCGCTTAATGGAGTAAATCAAATAAATAGTATAAATTAGAATGATATTCAGAAATTTGTGGGAGCACGAAATTCTATGGGTAAGAATGTTTTGAATGTTGGTATATAAATTAAATCCATATTATTTTGATTGTTTATACCTGATGGGGAAAGTGAATCTGTTTAAATATATCGTAAAGCATTTGTTTGAATGACTCTTTTGTTTATTTAATTATGTATTTTGAATCATTAATTTTTAAAAATAATTTTCTGATTCGTATGAAATTTTTAAACCTAACATAAAAACATTAGATATCTGAAGCTCAACCGAGTAGAAAATATAATTATAATGTATCATACATTATGCATGGAAAGAAGGTGAAAAGAATTGACAGATATACGATTGACGAGAAAAAAACAAAAAGGTGAGTTGCAAAATATTTCTCAAGTAGTAAGCACAAGCAGATTAAATTTTTCTGACAAAAACATTTTTTGTTCGTTTTTATCGTACTAAAGTCTACAAAATCCGGGTGAACTAAATTTTCAACGAAATAAAATATTACACTCAGTATCAGGGGAAAATGAAATTTTCAGAACATAAGTACAACAATAGAAAAGAAAAAAATTTAACTAGTAATGAAAATTAGATATTTTTAAAATTTTTAGAGAAAAATGACGTTTATTTAAGTTTAATGGCCGGCTCCCATAAACCTTTAAGATTTACCACAAAAGATTCACGTGAACAAAAGCACCTCACTTCTGACCTTTGAAGATGATCAATTATCTTTTCAACAGGATGGAAAATTTAAATCGAAATGAATATTCATATTCCATTGAATTATAAATCTTAAAATAAGATTTAACCAATTTAAACAAAAAAAACTAAATTCAGAATTTATTATTTCACGCACGAGTGATTTCAATACCGTAACAGTTCTGCCTCCTGCCGTTCAAGGCATGTTTGGCAACGACAAAGAAGCACGTTTAAATCTGTATCTAATTGACAAATGCCAATTAATACTTTATTTAAAAAAACAACAAAAGTTTAAAAAACAAAATATTTAAATAATAAAAATAATTGTTCTAATTTAATGCTCGACTTCAGTTAGAAAATTAATGAACAAATATTAAAATTAAATTAACAGTCGACTTTTTTTCTAATTAAGTTTGACTTATTTTTACATTAACTTATTTGAGAAAAACCCTAAATAGATCGTCCAATTTTTCTGGTTATAATAATATATAAAATACAAAGAAATGAAATAGTTTTCACAAAACAAAGTATATTTACAAGCCCCCGGGTAATATTCGAACACAGTCGGTGAAATGTGTAATATTAAAATTGTCATATTGAATCTCGAGAAGTTCTTCAATGTTAATTCCTGTGAAATGGTAAATTTTTGTTGTGAGAAACTCTGTTGCGCAATAATCCAACGTATTTTTAATTCTTGGATAAAGTTCCTGAATTTTCTTTTATACATGTTAATAACGATAAAAATTGTTCAAAGTAAGATGTGAAAAAATAAATTAATATGAATTTTTCAAAATAATAATAATAATAAATTCATCAAAAATCAAAGTAAAAGTTAACTTACTTGGTATCAACTTCTGAATACTGATAACCCATACACACTGAACAATCAATTGATTAATAACTGAACAACAATCACTAGGTACTGTTTACAAATGACTTAGTACTGTACAACTCCTATATACATACTAGGCATTGAATAATTGAATATCTTATTCATTAAAATTCCCTATTTAACTAAAACTTACCCTTTGAACACCGATATTCAACCAGCTTAACCCACTTAAAAATAAAATAAAATTTTCTCTCAATCATTTCCCTTTAAAATACTTGGTTATTCACTATACACACACTCACAATATGTTATCAATAACTAGTTACTGAACAAATCAATATCAAAAAATTGTTTACTGACCAAGAAATCTTTAAATAAAAGCACATAAAAATTTGAACAATCAAAAGAAGTACAATTTCAATTACAAATTTATTAACTTCTTCACTCTTTTATCAATCCTTGATATCTCCAAATTGTTTGGTTGCTTAGTTAACTGGTTGCTACCAAGAAACTATTAATCAAATTCATTGAAGCCCAATCAATTGTTGTATTTTCTCCGAATAAAAATTTATTCCTTTGTTTACAGTCTTGTATGTGATTTATGGAAATTATTTTGTAAAACTTAATAGTTTGGTTCAAAACTTTGAAATTTTTCTATTATTTTTGTAATATTTTTAATTACATTCAACAATGAACATTTACTAAAAGTTATTTTCAAATATGAATGTCAACCTTTTCATTTAATTTTCACATGCCCCTAAATAAATTAATTGCTAACAGCTCAAAACAAAAATTACTTAATTTTTATTTTTACACATTTTCTATTCTTTTTACTGAATGATAAATTAATTAGTAAGTATAAGTGTTTGTAATTGATAATAAAAAGAACCTTGATTTGAAAAATATTCTTAAATGAATTTCACAAAACATATATTACTTTCACAATACTTGAAATAAATTTTCATATATTTATTGAAAATTATTAGATTTTTAAGTTTCTAAACATCATTGAATAAAGTTAATAGATAACAAAAAAAATTATCATCCATCACATTACTAGAAATCAAATGATTATCGACTAACCACTAAATAAGTTTAATTTCTAACAAAGCTTAAAGACTATATGGAACAGGTACCTGTGAACTGATAGATACTGATAAAATCCACTAAAAATCCAAATATGTATGTTTCATCTCTCGACCAATCATTTCCCTTTAAAATATAATAAAATTTACTCTCAACCAATCATTTCTCATTAAATGACAATATTTCCACTCTCTCAAAAGATTTACACACATATTGATATCTATCTGAACAAATCCCACTAAAAATATTATAAATTCCTCTTCTATATTCTCCATTTAGAAAATATTTACCCTTTGAATAATAAAACTTTAATAATAATAAAATAATATAAAAAAAATAATTAATTAAATAAAAATAATAATATTAAATAAATAATTAAATGAAAATAAAATAATAAATAATTATTTAATTCACTTCATTAAAACAAACAATTAAATTTAATAATAAATAATATTATTGACTTGATTAAAACAAATAATTAAAGTAAATAAAATAAAAATTAAAAATATTCAGAATTTTTAATCGAGCAAAAATAATTTAGGCTTTTTAGTCGACCTGCAATTTGAGCCAATTTTATTATTATGGGTTTTTAAGTATGAAAAAATACTTAGGTTTTTTATTCGATGAAATATTTTTAGGTTCTTTACTCGGGTTTGAGCCAATTTTATTCGAAAATACTCCTCACTATAGTACAGCTAGTCATAGGCGATTTAAGCCAATTTTTATTTTTTAGGTTTTTTAATCGAGGAAAAATACTTAGACTTTTTTATCGTAATTAAAAATTTTTTAAAAATTTAAACAAAAAATTATATTAAATAAAAATTCATTAATTTAAACAAATAATTAAAAAAAATACATACATTAAAACAAATAATTAAAAAAAATTGAACCCCCCATCCCCCGAAGAAAACTTTTTTAGGGGGGTCTCTGTTTTTTTCCAAGCCAAATATTCACTGGATATAGTCCTCATTTATAGTCCAAGTATATTCCTTTTTTTTCAAATGTAATAACAAAACTTTGAGAACTTCCAAATTGAATTAAACTCTCTCGTCTTCTATGAACTTCAGATTTTGTCCCGGGTAATCCCTAGTTATTAAAGAAATACGCATGAATTGTCTATGACCAACTGATCAAAGACTATTCCAAAGTTTGTTTCTTGTTGCAATATAGATGATTTCTTCAAAAGTGTAAAACTCTCCCCATAAAGACATATGCTAACATTTGTTTTGAACTTTCTGCATCCTTTTTAAATCTAATAACTAGCGGCTAGTTAAGAATTTAACACACACACACACACACACACACACATATATATATATATATATATATATACCTAATTCTCGTGTAAAAAAGATATTGGCTGAATGAACAAATAGTAGATTGGTTCCATACCTAAAACAGCAACAAAAGTACAATAAACAATCAAAAGTATAATAATAAATATAAAAAAAATCCTTGTTAGAGTTCACAAATGAATTTATTTTTTGTGCTTACACATTTTAATTCATTAAATATATTATATAAAAAATAAATTATGTTTGGAAAAAAGAAAATAATATCAGAAATTTATTAATATAAATTATTAATATAATTCATTAATTAATATATTTTAAATCGTGTTTAAACAAAGTCATTCGTGTAAAAACTGAATTAGGTGTATATATATATATATATATTTACATTATTATTTTGTTCGAATACTTGACCAGACATTGAATTTCTAAAATTTAATCTGCTATGGTTGGTAACTAAAAAAGTCTTATTACCTAAAAATCACAATAGGAAAAGTTTTCGTGAAGATAACTAAAGAGGTCATAGAACTTGGATCTGTATATGATGTTTAAAATGCTGTCACGACTGTCCTGTTCTTACGTTGCTTATCCAAAGTTTTATATTCAAATAAAACAATATAATTACTCAAAAAAAAGTAGTTTTAATCGCATAAAAATGAAGTCACACTTTGTTCAATTTTCCATCTTTTATCTGCACGATTTCTACAGTTGGTTTCTCCTGATAGTTATTTTTAATTTTGATCATCTTAAGTTTTGCATTTTTTTTCAAATCTCCCAGGTCTTTCAAAGGTTAAGGAGCCTAGAGTTCTCTCTCACTACATTTAACCCGCTTCATATAAAACAGTTATGTATGAACTTGACACTGAAAACTTTAACATTCTTAAAAGTTGTATTATGTCACTAAGAAAATTCACATATTATGCAACATAGGATCAATTTAACCTCTAGGTCAAGAAATGCGCTAAAAGCTTAAAAATATTGTTAGTCATAGAATCAAAATATACTGGCCATAAAAAAACAAAGTGAATATCATTAATATTTCCTATTGAAATTAAATTATTAATTAATATTCAATTTGTTGTCATTTAGCCAATTTTTAATAGGGGTTTCTCATACCCAAAATTCTTGTTGTTTTAATCAGTAACAATTAAAGTTGTATTTTAAAATTGCATTCAATATTTTGTCTAAAATGTTATTTTTTAATTACAATTTATTTTCACTGACGGACTTTTGAAAAAAAAGCAACATATTAAATGAAAAATTAATTTTTTACTCAAAAGAAATCCGACTTTAGGAAACACTATACAATAATGTTTCATAAGATTTTTATTAGACTAAGTCCTTATATCAGCGATTTCTACTATTTTATTCTAGATTAAATCAAAATGTTAAAGGGAAACATAAACAAGAATATTACTGATTATTATTGACCCCTGCACTATAGTACGATAAAACAAAAAGTAAACAGTGCCCATTTTTGCACTTTAAAATCGATACCCCCAAGGTTTAATGTGAAAAAGACACTCCGCGACTAAAATTACTCTAAAGTAAGAAAATCAAAAATATCTTCTCACTGTAGTCAAAAATTATAATTTACACTTTGTAAAGATTTTCCCGCCTCATATGCCTGGGAGTATTGTAGGAAATTCAATTTTTTCACACCAAAATATTTAAATTCTAGTCCACTTAATATTTTTATTTCTAGTGGGAGATGCACGATGTCATTGTGTTCATATCATACTACTTATATATAGTTAATAAAGTACATATTTATGTTTTGTTTATATTTAGACTTCATGGTAAAGTTTCCTTTTCTTGTTTTATTATATAAGAATGGGGCCATCATAATTTTTTTGCCCTTACCCAGAAATTTATGACAGATCAAGATCAGAAAATTAAGAGATTTTCAGACTACTATAAAAACAGATCACACCGAAATCGACTCCTTAGTCATTGTTGAGTACAAGTAATTATATTAGAATAATGCAAAACCAAAAGCAGGAAGTTGGAACCTTAAGTTAACCTATCCAATTCCAAGCATTGTTTGGTATTCAGGTGTTGAAATGAAAGACTATTTTAAACTTAATATTAATATGAACCCGAAAAAGCATTAGTCAAATAAAAAATATCAGCTTCAATGACATTTAACGACCTTTCTCCGGTGTTCACTGAAATTTCATTAAAAAACAATCTCAGCTAGCTAATAGATCGAATTATGCAGAATTGACTTTCTGACTCAATAATTTTACAATAGTCGACAATAAATTGTCCTTCTAACCAGACTGGTTCATAGCTAAATGGAGTCACAGTAAGAGCATCTGAACACTGCGCTATCAGCCTTACAATGCGATTATGAAAATATCAACATTTAGTCATCTGCCAGTATTTAAGCGTGCCTGTCAATAATCTGTATCTCAATGATTGACATTTTTGGCTACTGTTTTAACGACAGAACAGCCTCTCATTCATAAACATAAATCACTAAAGTTATACACAAAAACTAATGATAGATATATACATACAGACAAGGAGGTTCAGTGCGCACATAAGTATTCGGAATACGAAAATTATACGTAAAAGTACCATGAGAGACAGGACAAACGTGTGGGTATGTGTCTAGTGAAGTCTCTTGCAAATATACTGAATGATTGACAGCTGCTGATGAATATAGAAATGCATATGATTATCGCTGTTACATTGAAAAATCATTTATAATACTTGCACAACTTGTCGTTAATTCTGATTACAGAATGCGATAAACTTTTACCATAACTTTCGAGATATAATTATAACATAATCTGTAGACAATAGATTGTTTGTGATTTTTCTTGCCAGTAAAACTAAAATTGTCTAGACAAGAAATTTAACAAATATACTACTTAAAATTAATTAACCTAAAAGAACATGAAACTGAAATATTAAAACAAATCAAAGCATTTATTTTATAGTAAAAGAAAATTTCAATAATGTTTAAATATAAATATATAACAATATTTTAATATAAATGTCTAAAAATTACAACACAAAATTTAATGGATAAAGATTTTTCTAATTAAAAATCATTTCAAATCGGTATATAGCAAGAAAAAGAGAAAAATTGCGAAAGCATTCTAAATACTCACGTACTTGTCGAAGCGAAAAATAATTATGGTCTCATTAATTATGTTTTCTTTTAATATGTTCAATCAAAATTACTTTCTAACATGCAAACACGAGATAACAAAATACTCTTACAGGGAGGTGGCCGTCATACAAACGCGCACACATACTCGTTCATACACACACACACAAGCTTATGAACACACTCACAGAGAAAATGCTGCAATATTTTTTCATCATCAACGTCGTTAGATTTTGTAATGGATTATTTTTCTATGTAATATAGGTAAAAAAAAAATCTAAATGACAAGAATGCAGTTTGTGTATTACTTTTAATGCAGCATATTTATTATGTTGCATTTACAGAGGAAGAAGTCTCAATTAAGTATAATCCAATCTGATGTTGTCTAGCTTTGTGATTTGATTGGTCAATTAGGTGAAAATTATTTTCAAAAGCGCGTTTTGCTTCCATCAAATTATTATTCTAATTACCAGTAAGAATTAATATTTGAATTTCAAATTCGTATTCGCATTTCAATAATATTAAAAAAAAACAACAACAGCAAAATTTTCTCTGATACCAAAAATCAATTAAAAATAAATCAAATCAATTTCTCGAAGATTTTCAATTTGGATTTTAATATTATCACTAACAAAAAAAAGTTAGATTTTATTTTTTAATTTTATTTTAAAAAATTATTTTTATCGATACAAACTACTTTTACTGATGAGTGGGGATTTTATTTTATTTTATTTTGTAAAACTTTTTTTTATATTAATTTTTTGATTTGTTATTGATTAAAAGGGGGAAAAATTCTAAGACAGCTGACAAACAGTCAGACATTCTGTTTTTGATTGACATTGAAAACGGATACGAATTGGATTAATGTTGAAGTTTTATCAATCATTTACATATGTTTGCATATGTGAAGATTCGTTTTTGAATTAATCAACAAAAATTTTTTGACTGATTTTTCAAAAACACGTTTTATGTTTTAGAATGATATTCACAGAATTTTATTTTTTTTCAATTATCAACATATAGCATTGGTGAATTCCCATTCAATTATCGAAATTTAGTTTTCACTGGGCTTCATTGGATTTATATTATAAATGAGATTATTGTTATACAATTATCGAGACTCCTCCCTATTAGAAAAAGGGAAAATAATAACATTGCCATTAAATTGAAAATTGAGGATTTATTTCCAGTTTTAATTTAGTCAGTCACCAATGTCGTTTCTGTTTGTTTTAAACTGTGTAATTGGTATTGTATCAATAGAGCTCATTGCCAATCAATGTTTGTTTTATCAATATCGAGTTTCACGTTGCCTTTGAAACGATATTTATTATTTAAATTAACTTTCTCTCTGCCCTTAGACTTTTTTTCATTGTTTTATTATACCAATATTTTATATAATTAAAGTAATTGATAGTAATTATAAACAGGAAATTAATCTTAATTTATAACCACAACACTAGGTTGTATTAAAATATATAAAGTACAAATTAATATCAGTATTAATTATTATTTTATATATTATTATTATTAGTCACCCCCCTCTCTCTCTCTCTCTCTATATATATATATATATATATATATATCAACTTATTTAAATAATAAAGCTGCTATAATCGCAGTTGGATGTAACCTGTGAAAATGTTAATTAGAATAATTAGAGATTCATAGAAATTTTCATAGAAAAAGTTATTGATTAGTGAAAATTTCAAGGAATAAATTTACTAGACTTTTCTCCATTACCAATAAAACGATAATTTTATTTATTTATCCTTATTCGTAATGGTAACTGTCGATGCCAACTGTTGACCAAAAAAATCAAGTAAAACACATGAAAATAATATTAACCAGCATTTGAATTTTTAGTTATTAAAAGTTGTTTGAGTAGTATATTTTATTAAAAAAAAATCACAAAATTATTTACCGAAATTTAATATTATTTATTGCATTTTACATTCTAGACTTTAAAAACCTTGCTAAATTTTTCCAATGTCAAAGATTTTGTTTCTTTATTATATTTGTTTTCTATTAATGCCTCATAAAAATGCTAGATTTCATAGTCATATTTTCTTGTCTAAAATAGTGATGGGTAGAATCAATTTTAATTTATTTTTATTTACAACTAATTTTAAAGATATGTTATTGGTGCATAATAAAGAAACATAAATATATAAAAAAACAAGAAAAAATAAATCCAGATATGATACAAATAAGAGTGAATTTGATTCTGTAATTGGTAAAGTCATATCGCTGCTGAAAAGATGCCAAATGTTCTGGATGATTGACAAGACTTTTTAAGGTCAACTGACTTGCTTATTCATATGTTTTTTTTTTTACATAATAATCCCAGTAGAGAAAAATTATACAGAAAAGTTTGAAAAAAAAAATTTAATTTTTTTAATAATAGTAATAATAATAATAATAATTAATGTTGAATTTTAAAGTACTATTAGTCAACCATAAATGTTTTTCAATTGGATAAAAATTCATAACAATAAATCAATAAAGCGAAAAAATTAGTTATTTTTAAATAAAACAAAATAGTTAAATTTCATTTTATAATTTAAACAAAAAAAAATCAAATTCATTATTAATGGGAAATTTTTTCTTTCAGGTTATGTGGAGCTTCTTTATTTCCTGGATGATATTCAGCTACATCAAATCTATACATTGTAAGTAGAATTCCTTATTAGATTTAGTTGAAAATTAAATGAAATATTTCCATTAAAAAAAAAATTAAATAGTAATTTTTTAAACACTAAAATTACAGTAGATTATTTCTTGTTGTTACTATTATGTGGAAAATTTTGCAATGAGCGATCTCAATGGCGTGTAGGGAGTAACGCCAAAAGCATTAGTTGAAATGGGAATACGTTTTGATATGCTCCAGATATTGACACTTACAAACAAAAAATAAAATCTCCAACGCTGATGAGACTACTTAATAACAATAATAACAATACTCATCCAATAGGTTGTTATTACATAATTCGATTTCTATTGGATGAAAATCGAGAAAATTCCCAGTGCTCAGTAATGGCAAGGTGTCGTGCCAAGACTTTGAGTGGTTTCCAGTGTTTCTTTAACACAAGTGCAAAACGAGTTACTCATCGACACTTCGTGTCAGACATATTTTTTAAAAAAATAATAATTTTTTTATTTTTCATTTTCACAATAGATAAAAAATTATATCGATTTAAAAAAACAAAATAATTTTATCAGATAAAAACAAGTTGGATTAAATTAAAATTTCCTCTCAAATCAATAGATCATAAAAATTTTAGAAATCGATTTCATTTTTGGAGAAAAAAAAATATTTTTCAATCTTAATATCAATAATTTCTTAAATAAACGATTAATTAAATTTAATTGGGAATTATTAGAATTAATCGTTTTAATCATTCAAAAATGTTTTATACTAATTGCAGTTGCTTTTCACTAATTCGACAAATGCGGGACAAAGTTGATGCCGGATTATTAAAAAAATAGTTGGATTATAAAGGGGGAAAATATTAACTATTTGTAGATTTTTTGCAGTTAATTAAAATAACTATAATAAAAATACAATATAATTCCTTAAAAAAATAGCGAATCTTTTTTCGCTTTATTATTTAGATTTTGGAATCCGCATTGGAAAATTTCTTAAAACTTAATAACTTCGAAAAAAGTTTTATTATTTAGAAAAAAATGTCTTTATTTAATTTCTTTGTAAATATCCAGCAACCCGGAATACATTTTTATACGGAATCAGCGAAAATACGTATGGAAGAAATAAGGAAAACTTTCGGCTCTTATTAGTGTGAAATAGTTTAATATATACAAAGGATTTTCAATATAAACAATACAATTTAGTCAAACAACATGAAGAATCAGAACTTTTATTATCATGTAATCCATTTTCTTTTTTACTATCTAAGATTTTTAATACATTTAAAAACCCTTCCAAATAGACCTATTTTACTTCATCAATCGAGGAGTCATGGATGATCTCAAAACCCTTTTGTAAAGTTTTAATTTTTTGTAAAACGTCCTTTGCTGGATTTGCTTTTCAGGAAAGTAAAATGATTTTTAAAGACAAATAACATTCAAATTATGATTATAAATTATTTTTAAAAATCTGAGTATTAATTTTCTTCATCTTAATCAATTTCTGACTTTAATACATAATCATAATAATAATAATAATAATAATAATAATAATAATAATAATAATAATAATAATAATAATAATAATAATAATAATAATAATAATAATAGTAATAATAATAGTAATAAAACTTTAATTTAATTAAAAATATTTATATCAATATTATCTAACATATTTTATTTTAACTATATAATTCTAGTAAATTGATTTTAATTGATTACATACTAATTTACATTTTAATATATTTTTTTGAAATGCAATTTTATAAAATTAAAACTTCACGGTTAATGGATAAAAATTTAACTAATATCGAAGGATGTTAAATAAAATTTTCTAAAATAAAAACACATCTCTGGAAAAATAGCAGAAAAAAATATTACATAAAAATTTTTATTTATTACAAAAAAACTTTTATGTTGCCAAATGGCTACATTGAATGATTACATGTATTGTAAACAAAATATTATTATGTCCCCAACAATAGAGTTTGAAAAACAAAAACAATGAAAAGATAACAACTTTAAAATTTATTTGATTTTTTGCTACAGAGTTGCTTTTCTAGGAGTAAAAATTTTATATTTTTTTAATAAAAAAAGAATACAACTTAAGCTGAAATTGTTTAGAAAAATTTTAATAAATAACCAAATTACATTTATTTAATTACTACAAACAAACCAACACGAATCAGTTTTAGCTGTACTTTATAGGAAAATTTTGTCAAGAGTAAATATCAGTATTTTGTCAAAAAAATGCTAGTAAAAAATCAAAATTATAAGGTTAATATTTCATCGAGAAGATGTAAGTACAATACATATATCTTGGTTAGTGCTATATCTTCAGTGTTAAGAAATTGTATCTATCATAATATACCTAAAATATGCCGTATATACTTGAGAAAAATTATGATTTATCAAATTTTAAAAATCCATTAATTTCGAAATTGCCCGAATGGAAAGTCAAATTGTCCCAACTGGGGCCTAGGGCCCCAGATGAGAAGCACTAATTTAAGGGTTAAAAGGTTTTAAGAATGACATAAATATATTGTGTGATATTTAGAAATTTCAATATGCAAATATACATAATAGTAATGTTAATAAATAACTTATAAGCCTGGCTAGTAAAATATTTATTTGAATGATTTATTTGAATAATTCTATTTCTTTAAATATTCAAAAATTGTTTATAATGACAGATTTTGGTAATTTGTTTTAATTTCACAAATGATTGAATAATAACTTAATGTAATCTTTATTGGTATCCAATTAATATCAAATAAATTTTATACAAAGTCAATTGAAATATTTTAAAATTTTATTTTTAATTATTTATTCAATATTTTAAGTTTTTGTTTCTATCATTTTTTTATGGGTCAAAAGTATTTCTGGATATTTTATTTAAAACTATCTAAGAGTTGATTTTTTAATTAATAAAAACCATTAAAATTTTGATTATTTTTTCTCTTTCTAGAAAAAAATTTCATAAAATTACATTTTCAATTTCACAATTGCTTTTATTTGTTTTCAGATAATTGATTAATGTTTTATTTATTTGATATGAATTTTTCGTAGGTTTTAAAAGGTTTGAAAAATAGATAAATAGTAAACAAGAATATTAAAAAATTTTTAGAAAAGGATTATTTGACAAACGAAAAATGTTTTCATCAATTTAATAAATACTTAGCAGCAAGGGCTTATTTTATTATTTACTTGTCGGTAAATTATATATTGTTGTGACATTGCGATTTCTATGCAAATTATGGTAAATGTCATAGATAATTTAAAATATTAACAATCATCAATTAATATAAATTAAAACATAGCTTCTAGTCTGCAAGACCAAAAAGGAGGATATAAGCTCCATTAAAAACTTTTAATAATTCAATTTGTGAACAATTTTTGTTTTAACGTTAACGAAATAATTTATTTAATGGTATAATTCGCATTTAACTAATAACCGTTCAAACAAACTGATTATTCTTCAATCTTTCAAATTGATGTTAGTATTCATTTAATTTTTGCACTTTCTATTTGTTCAATTAAAACAAAATCTTGTTGAAGTTAATTTTAAATAAAGACTTCGTTAAACAATTAAATTTACCTTTCAAATGTCTTTTAGAAAACCTTTTGTGTTTTTAATAGAAAAATTCTAGAGTTAATTAATGGAAATTAATTAATGTTTTCTCTAAATAATTTTTCGAGAACAAAAACAAATTAATCAAAGACAATTACGTTTTCAATTAAAAAATTGTGTATTTATTGATAACAGCTGGACAATTCCTAACTAAGATCAGTGGGATTTTGCGTTTATTGCGAGACAGACTGAAATTCTTTCATAAAAATCAAAAACAATTGAAAAATTAAAATTTTTATAAAAAGATAAATTATTTTCGCAAACAATTAAATTTCTAATAAAATGAAGTTTTCAAGATTTATTTTATCAACAAAAAAAAATTATTATGATATTTTTGGTTGATACCGGAATGTAAATGGCACAATTATGCGGATAGACGCCCGTCATACAAAATTAACTATATTTTTTTACGATTTTTTTTAAATGAAATAAAAATTAAAAATTTGGCGGTTCTGGCAAAATTTATTGTATCACATGTAGAAACTTTAACACAAACGCTCAAAACACAAAGCCGTGAATGAATTCTGACGGTAACGCGAAAGCCTTTTTAATTATATTTTCATAAAATTTTTACTGAACTTAAATTTACTTTATTAATATTTATTTCCCAAAAATAATTTAATAACAATTACAAAGGCTGAACTAGGATTAGTAAATTAGTGTTTTAATCGCCATTAAGCAGTGTAAAATTTGTAAAATTTCTATAATAATTTTTCGGACATTATTGTGAAAAGCAATTTTTGTTTGGTTTTTGATTTATATCATTTTTTTTAATATTATTAATATTTTTCTTCTTATTTTTTAATAAATATGAATATCTAGATTTTTGTGTGTTTTCTAGAGAACAAAAATTTTGTTTATATTTTTAAAAATAAAAATAATTTGTTCATTACAACAATAACCAATTGTGTAAAAATATTTTTAATTTAAAGAAACACCAAAATAACGTACACATTTAAAACAAATTGTAAATATTTGGTTTGTCTAAAAAGTTTTTTTCACGCACATTTTCTGACCAATGAGGAGTCGCTATTAATTTTGTGCACCAAATATAGAATTGCAAAAAAAGAATTAGTCTTTTGCAGTATAATATTTATAAGAATAAAAAAAGGTTTAAGTTGTAATGTTTATAGAGGATAAAAATATAGTGTTAGCTTTGCTCCATAAAAAAACAATAGCCGAATACATCGAGTTTTATGCTCTATAAATAAAAGTAGTGTATTCTTAACCTAAATTCTATGAAATTATGTCACATTTCATGACAATATTAAAACGCCCTTCATGTTACAAGAACGAGAGCTTTATTCTTCAAAGGTTGAAATCCTTCAAAGACATTGAAATAAAAAAAAACATATATTTAAAATCTTCGAAAGTTTTTATTTTAATTAATTTTAGAAATGTTGAAATAAATGAAACCTTAAATGAAAACATCAAAAGACGAAAAAATGATAAATAATATCACTTATTGTTTAAATTATCATTCCGCAAATGGTTAAGGTTTCACATCTTAATATTTGCCAGCGGAAAATTTTAATTGAATCCTTTAAGAAGGCGAGAAATTGGTACAGAAATTATTTCTTTACCGGCAGTTCTCAAAAATATTTTAAAATCTTAAGGGGACCAATAAACATTGATTTAAACATATCTATATTACGGTCTTTCAACTTATTATATTTATGGTGACTTTTCCGATTTTTGCACAGTATTTTTGGAAATTATTCATTTAAAATTAAATCAACTATAAGCCGAATTTATTGTGGCCTCTAAAAAAATTCCTTAAATGTGCTATAAATATTTGAATTGGTACGTTGCATATTTTTAATAGTATTATTTGAACTTATCATATTTTTCAAAACAAAATATTTTTTTATATTTTTATTGTAAATTTATAAAAAAACAAATAATTTCTTTGCGGGTTCATTCTATATTAATAATTTTGAAATTCGCTGCAGTTTGGTATTTTTTTATGTTTCCTAGGTCTAAACTAATCCAATTATTTATCGATGGTATAAAGATAAATTTAAACAACATAAAATTTATTATTAAAATTTTTATAGAAAATGTATAAATATTTGAAAATTTTATAACTATGAAAACTATATTATAATATTTTTTAGAAATAAAATTACATGATATTATTCCAAAATTAATCAGTAAAAAACATGTGAAACATTCTTCTCAAATGTTATTTTCTCAATGATATTCTAGATTGTCAGGAATAAAACTTTTTAGAAAATTTTTAAATTAAGTAATTTCTTTTTTTCACCACCAAATGAAATTCATAATCCAACACTTTTTCATGCAAACTTTCACATTTTTTCATGAACACATATTCAGAATACTTTCATAATGAAAGTAACTGTATTGATATTTGATTCGTTTTCTAATAGCAGACCAGTTTTTAAACTTATTTAGCTCTCATTATTGCCATGTAAGAAATTTTGTCAATGGAAATTGCATTAACTATCACAACATACTTTATTTTATTACTTATTTTTTTGTTGTTTTATTTCATTTACTTTCACAAGGAATTATCTTAAACATATAATTGTAATTAAATCATGATCCTCCAATGTAGATTTCCAAAAAATCCTGAAAAATGATTTTACGAGAGAACATTTTAGTTCAGAAAACAAAAAATAGCAAAATACAAAATGCGCTTAAACATTCTCTTGCCTATGATGTGTTTGATTCTAATAATTTTAATATTTCTTTAGATATAACAAATACTCAGTTCATAGTTTAGGTATTTCGTATTACATTTACGCAATGAATAAAATAATAATAGTATTAATTATAATTAATAAAATACATTATATTCTAACTGCGATAAAAAAATACATGCAAATGTTTAAATACATCGTTTTGTTTCATTTTTTGTCTTTAAAGTTAGGTATTTATTTATTTCGAAATATTTTTCAATAAATTATTCGTGTATACTTATCATTTGTAACGACCTATCAACATGTTTCATGTTATAGCAATTAATTTTCTGTTATTACTACTGGTTGACTTCGACTAGATGAATGATAATATTTTTAATTTTCGGATTATAAATCACTTAATTTTGCATGTGTATCAATTACTTAGCTCTGACACACTCGAGATCGTTTTACTGTTAAATTCAACTGGTTCACCGTTAGAAATCTATTTCTCATTTTGAATTAATTTTTAAAATTTAAAAGGGTTTAACATTAAACTTTTCTAAAACAAAATTTAAAACTAATTATATATTTCCCAGATCATTTTTCCTCATCCCCCTCCAATCCGCGAAAAACTTTCACCAGTTAATATTTATAAATATATATATATATAAATTATTTAAATAAATATAAATAATCATAAATTCTCTCTGTTGATTCGAAATGCTACCATAATGTTTTATACTCTATTTTTTGTCTGATTTTTCATATATATTACATATCTGTAATGGGATAAAGTGCAAGAAATACTTTTATAGATAATAAATTTTAATAAATTTTGATTTAAAATAAATTAAGCAAATTTTAATAAATAACACACATTAGACAATATTTCAAAACATTTTTTAACCACCCCCTCCCCCTGGTTAATATAAAATATTGTATTCTAAAAACCACACACGTATTTTCTATTATTTCACAGAAAAAATAAAATTTTCCCGGATTTATAATTAATATTAATTTTCTCAAAATTTTCATCGACAAAGCAATTAAAATGACAAATGATGTCTGGATATTTTTTGTTTTTCAAAAAAATAAATTATTCTTAAATTTGACATTAATTACTCAAAGATACTATTTGATAATCCACGAAACCTTGACAATTAAAATATGAGTAAAAATATAAAAAAAATATTATTGGAATTGCAATATAAAAATTATATCGAAAACATCATGCTACGCATGAAAAATAATTTTCTTTCGTATTTTCCATAAAAAATAACAATAATAATTTTATCACAAATCCTCACCTGCTGCGTTGGAGAAATTAATGAGTTACATTTCTCATTTTATTTTAGAGATGAAAACATGCAAAAATTATATTTCTATAAAAGAATGAAACAAGATTTTTTTTACAATCGTCGACATCATTTCCTAGGATTAATTATCAAAAATATCTTCGTAGACATCTTTTCAACAATAACGTGACAAATTCTGCATTATATAACGAGAAAGAATATCACACATTTATCTGGTGATCTGTAAAAAAAAATTCTTTTTTTTATGATTTTATTCAATGGAATTCCTGCTTGGATAATTTCAGTTTTCTTTCAAATATTATTATTATTATTATTGTTATTATTATTATTATTATTATTATTATTATTATTATTATTAAAATTTTATTTGTTTTACAAATATTATATAAAATGTTGCTAATCAATAATAATTTTGTTGGGGTTTTTTGTGTTGAAAATTATTTGTTTATCCGAAAAACATTTAGGCACAATACCGATTGTCAAACCCTTCAATCCTGACATTACGTTAAATAGCGGGGAAGAATTGAAGTTGGAGTGTCCGATTGTGATGTCAAGAGAAGGAACCGACGTGAATTATCCATCCAATCTCATGTATGAATGGAACATAAAGGGTCAAACCGAAGTCTCAGTTCAAATGAATACGAAATATTCTTTCATTGAAAATAATCGGATTTTGAAATTAACGAAGCCCGTCACGAGTGAAGACAGTGGGAAATATTTTTGCAAAGGGGTCACTGGATTCGGCTCAAGAGAAGTGGCCTTCAATGTCGAAGTCATTGGTAAGAATTTAATCACTAATAAAATATTATTATATTGAAATGTGATTAGATAAACAAACTGTATTTTTTTCTTTTCAATATTTATTTATTTTTTGATATTATTTATTTGTTTTAATCAAACGAATTTTTCTCTTTTTCAACTGAGCATAATCTATTTTTTAAAAGCATGTTTAATCGATAAATCATGAATTTTGCACTGATTATTTTGTAATATTAATTACAACATATCGATCGGTTGATATTTACTCTGTAGATCCTCTTCATCAAAGCAGCTTTTGCAGAATTTGAGAAGGAAAAATTGAGCACTGAGACATTCTAATTATCAAATACAGTTTGGAATTATTTTTTAATCAATATTTTTTAATTTAAAATTAATTAAGTGAATTTAAGAAATTTTAGTTTATTTATTAGTAATATTTAAAAAAATAAAATTTTATTGAAATTTACAAAATAAGAGGTTCAAAAAAATGTAAAATATATAATGTTTATTATTATTATTATTATTATTATTATTATTATTATTATTATTATTATTATTATTATTATTATTATTATTATTATTATTATTATTATTATTATTATTATTATTATTATTATTATTATTATTATTATTATTATTATTATTATTATTATTATTAATATTAATATTTTTATTTTTATTATTTTTATTTTTATTATTATTATTTTTATTATTATAAATCTATTAAAAATAATAAATAAATTTTCCAATTTTCACCTTGTTTATACTTGGATTTTAACATCACCAGATTTATTGCTTTAGGCATTTTTAATTTCTTTTTTCAAAAATATTTCTTAAATGTTTTTTTTAATTTCTGTTTTTTATATTTCTATTTTGAAATAACTACAACTAAAACTATAATTAATATTTACGTTGCAAAATCCATGAAATAATTAAAATATCGTTATAATTTTTTGGAGATTTTAAAAAAAGATATATTTTCAATTTTCAAATTATTCTGATAATTCTTTTCCACAATAACAACAAAAACAACAACAAATACGGCAACAGTTACAGAAGCAGCAGCAGCAGCAGCAGTTGTGGAAACCGAACCAAAAGTCCACAAAGTATAGAATTATTTATGATAAAAAAAGTAGATTGAAAATTATCCCAACAAACAGAACAATGCGAATTCTACTTTAAACACTGTAAACAATGTTGATAGCGGTTCTTAAATTTTTTTTATCATTTTATAGAGTTGAAATGAATTTTGTTGGCGTTTGTTTTTTTTTAATTTTGAAAATTATCAAGATTAAATTTTGAAAAAATATATATTTTTTGTTTTAGTGCATGAATTAATTAATTATATTTACCATTAAACTACTCACAGAACACATAAATTCCACATAAAATTCCCTAAGATAATAATTGAGCCTTAATGCTCTTGTTTTCTATATTCCATTTATCGTTATACTTTACATCTGATAAGTGATATTAAACAAATAATTATTATTAGATTTATATAAGAAATATTTGACTCGTTGCTTTTTTATTTATTTCTTCCCATTCCTACCTTACTTTGTTAGTTTCATGATTACAATGAGCAGATTCATCAGTAGTATCTAACAGACATGCGCGGAACTGTAATTGAAAAACTATACCCCTCTCCCACCGGCAAAAATAATCACATAAAAACATAAGTCAGTACAAATAAAATGGAAAATATATTAATTATAATTTTTTTTGACAAGATACCAGGAAATACAAATAAATATATCAAAACAATATACATACAATAAGGGTACAAAAATAAAACTAATGATACGTTTTCACTAAAAATATTTAAAAATTTAAATAAATGCGAATCATTATAACTTTAATATATATATATATATATATATATATATATATATATATATATATATATATATATACATATATATATATTTCTTCGCTTGAAATGATTGACACATTTACCAATCTGGTGCACCTTTGTGCTGTACACTTTGTCAATGTGCCCTTATCAATGAGGCATGTTTCATTTCCAAATTCAATCTGCTATAATCATAAAAATGTAAACTGCTCAATGCAAACACACATACTTATTAGAGTAATGCAGTCAGAATCACAGAATGAATTAGAAATACACTCAGTTCAATTCACAACCACCAAAATGAAATTTAAGCATATCGTATGCAGTTAATTGTGCATTTGTTGTTTTCCTTTATAATAACAAAAAATACAACGTGAGTGTGACTTACAAATTTTCGGCTTATTACATACTGAATTTGGAAATAATTATTTTGTACTTAAAATTAAAAAAAGAAGTAATCTGAAGAAACATTTAAATTCCCTTAAATTTCAAATTTTATTTTAATTGGAACTCCTTGTTTAAACCTTGAGACTTCAGGTTTACATAAATGTGTACAGATGAAAAATAAGGTTAAAAAAAGAATGAAGAAATTTTAATTTCTTATAGAAATTTGCGATTATAGAAAAATTTACTTTTAATTTATACATAAATTATTATTGACAATGCACTTTTTGCTGTTGAATTATTTTTTTCTGTGGTTTTCACAGTTACTAAAAATTACGTTGAAGAGGTTTTTGTTTGTTTGAAAAAGTAATTTTGTTATAGGGTTCTAGTTGATTTGTTTTATGAAAAATGTTTACGAAAACGTACGAGTAGTAAAGTCTCATGTTGAAAATAAAGTTATGATATATTAATATTGGCTGTAAAAGTCAAATTTTCAAAGTTGTATTTTTACATCAGTCAATATTTTGCATCATATTAAAGCTTTAGAACGAATTCAAGAACTTTATTCTTTATTGTAGGATCTCAAAGAAGTTTACAGAAGGAGAATCTGTCCTACATTTATTTATCTTTAAAACGTTTCCCAATTATTTTTACTAAATATTTATAAAAATAAAACATACTAAAGAATAATTAAACCACTGATATTTATTTACAGTTATATTTGTATTAATATTTTCAATTGGCCAATTTTAAATGACTTTTAAAAAATATTTTTCCGACAATTTTCATTGTATAAATGCATAAATGACTTAATTGAGCAGATTTTGCAATAAATTTGACATATTGGGTGAAATAGTAAATGATGATTTATCAGGAATAAAACAAATATATTTTATATTAATTTATGACAGGGAAGATAAACAGGAAATTTTCAGTAAATATCAACTGCATAGAATTATATATCTAAACAATAAATATGTCATTTGAAATTTGTTTATGAAAAATAAAATTAATATAAATAAATATAAATAAATAAATAAATATATATATATATATATATATATATATATATATATATATATATAAATTTTTTTATCCTAGTATATTTCCCCAACAGTCAACATTTGTTAACTGTATAATTTCAAATGCGCATTCTTTCTTAAAGCCAAAATTTAGTAAAGCTCCAATGCTTACCTTTAAAAAAAAATAAGAGTTTTGAAACAAATATTTCAATTTCTTTAAAAAAAGTTATGTATTTATTTTAATACTTTACAATAAATGGAGCACTCCATAAACTCTATACTCAACAACGGGCAGAATTAATTTCTTTATGAGAGAATGGGCATTATTCTATTTATCGTTATAAAGTTTTTTACTTATTGACTTTTCTATTTTTATGATCAAGCTGCCCTCCATAAAATATGTAAACCTTGATAGTATAATTTCCTTCACCGAAGACTCCCAAACACCGTCTTACTGTACCTTACATTAGATGTCAACTTTTTTAGACCGACAAGAAAAATAAGAGTTTATACTAAGAAAAATTATAAAATTCATAATTACATAATCTTTTTAACTGCGTAATTATATATTTTAACTCGTTAACCAATAAATTAGCCAATCATATTAAAATAACGTGCTATACATGTCGACTGCTCTCTGTACCAAATATCGATATGATGAGTATATCGTTTAGAGTGATGTTAAGTTGGTAGTTCTATAATAACAATCCACCTCACTTTGAACTGTTTTGTCTGGGTTGACCTCACGCACATGTTATTTAACTGCCAACACAAGTGGTTAAGTCGTATGATTTTATAATTTTTTAAAATTAAAATAGATATAATTGCAATAAAAAAATTACTTTCATTAACAAAAAGGAAATTGTTTTTAAGCACATTTTGTTTCATTTTATAACCTCAGTTTTCATAGATTTACGACAAATTAAATAAGGTCTATTACAAAAATATAGTTCAATTATTTACTAAAGAAGTCATTTTGTCATAATAATTTCTCGCAAATTAAAATAAATTAAGACAATTAAATGTTTGAAAATTTTAGTTATAAGTCGAATTTGTTTTGTTAATTAAAACGTAATAATCTTTAATTACAAAGAAAAAAACTTTGTATTACACTATGAAACGAGAAATTAAGATGTAATTATAAATGATAAGTTTCCGGATTTTTAAATGAATTTTTTAAACATTACCTAAATTATTATTATTATTATTATTATTATTATTATTATTATTATTATTATTATTTTTATTATAATTATAATTATTATTATTTTTATTATTATCGTTGTTTTAATTGTTATCATTTTATTTAAATTAAGATTCATCTCAAGAGAAATTGTGTGCTGTGAAAACTCCGAAAGATTCTAAATATGAACGTAATTTTGATAAAGATAATGTTTAATAAAAATTCATAATTAATTTAAATTTAGCTCCGTGTTTCGTTGATCCAATAATGAGAACTGGTAAAATAACAATTCGTAGAGAAGTAGGATCAACAGTAAAATTGTCGTGTGAAGTTAGAGGTAGCCAACCAATGAAGTATACTTGGTTGAGTGGAAAGACATTGGCGAATTGGATTCTTAACACGGAGGGTATCAGAGGTCCTCATTTAACAATACCGAATTTGAAAACTCACTATACTGGTCATTACACATGTCAAGTGCATAATCAAGCTGGCGGATTGAACTTTACGTATCATTTAATAGTCACAGGTTTGTATTTAATTGAGATATAGTTTATATATTCAGTAAATGACTTTTTAATACAAAATGATAATACATAATATAACAACACAAACATATAAACTTATTCATCCAATCATAAGTCATTATTCAACGCACTTTCATCTTTATCCTATAACGGTCGTCAGCTTTAGTTCTTTCCTTGTTCCTTTCCACATATATGATGTGAAAAATTGCAGCTATACCTAATTTTTATCCCTTTTGATCTCTAATTATTTCTTTTAAATCATTCAGATTTTGACTTCACTTAAACACTACTTTTTATCTCATTTATTTACCCAATTTTTATCACTGTTAATTAATGGTTAAGAAAGCAAAGATCATTGAGATATTTTATCAATGTTTCAAAAAGTTTTTATTTATTTTTTGTTTATCTAGGGTGATATATTTCTTTTAGAATACTTTTAAATAAATATTTATAACCCGAGTTAAAAAAAGTTATTGGTAAAAAGGGTAGTTAGGACTAGACGGACCAGAAAAAAATTAAAAATTTCAAAGGATAAAATCAACCAGTTTTATAAACCAGAATTATTTTTGTAATAATAAATTAATTTTTCAATTAATTTAAACAAACTTCATTTTTGTTACTAAAAATTATATTAGTCAATTATACAAGTTTGTCCGTAAATGTCACGAATAAAATAATTAATTCAAAATTTTCTAAACGAATTCTTTAGAAATATGTATTTTAAATTTCCAACAATAATTTGCAAGTTTTTTTTTCCATAGAAATGTTTTAGTGTAATAAAATTCTCTGAATATAATTCACTCCATTTTACTTCTGCATGGCATCTATAAAAGTAGTCATTAAAGATTAAAACAAATATTCCATCTTGCACATAAATAAAATGGGTGGAGAGTTTGTTTTATTGTTTCATATTCTCTCATTGTTTATACTCGTGTCAAGCGGTTTAATGATTCAGTGAAACACAATAAGATTTTGCAGCTGAATGATTTGTAATCCAATGAATTGAAACAATGGCCACCATTTATTTTTCATTAACAAGAATAAAATTTTTGCTTATATATTTTATTAGAAAACCTTTTTTAAATTGCTTTCTATATACACTTCTAGGCACACTTTTGTTGTAAAATAAATTATGCAAAAAATTCTTGTGAAAATTATTTCTTTTAATATAATATCAATAAAAATCAAATTTATAAATATTTATTTTTTTTAGAAAATTAAATACTAAGTAAATAGAATTAAAATTAAAATTATGTAAATATATTTTTGTTTATATAAACTTATTCAGTTATCTTTTTTTTCTTTTTCAAAAAAACAAATCAAAATGGCTAACAATACTTTAGAAGCTTCAACTAAATTCAGCTGAAATGAACAAGTTGACGAATCCTTACTTAAAAATACTTAATGAAAGATTCGTCGAAGTTGGACAAATTAATTCCGTAATTATTGAATTTTACTTTTCTTAAGAGCTCAGTAGTTTTTGAGTCTTGGAGCTCTTAGAAGGAAGTAGCTCAATACTTTTGTATTTAAACAAAAAGGTTTTCCAATTCTAATACTAACTAGTTTGTTTTTCAAATCTATACTACTTACTGATTTTATGGTAAGTTTGAGATGATATATTTTTAAATATGAAATTATTTCATTTCATTTTCGTAATTTAATTTTCATCAATTTAATACATATTTTACAGCAAGGGCTTATCTTACTTGTTCGATATTTCGTCCGAGTACTAAGAACACACAAATTTGACAAAAGCATACTAACTTCACATAATATATAATTTTAGATCCCAATTATTAAACAGCTATTATTCGTATGCAGTAACGGATTAGGCTCTAATCGGACCCAAGACATAAGTGTCATTAAGCCTTCAGAGGTCGAATGCGGAATTATATTGTTATATTTATTTATAAGACAAAGCATGTCCTTACATCAAGAGCTGTTAATGTCACTGAAATACCCTTTCATATCGCCTTAACTGCACCTGACACTTTTTGACTGGTACTTGAATATAGGCAATTGTCTATTTTGTCTATAGGAAATTCCTTCTCTGTTTTTATTCGTTAAAAGGGCCATTATTTTTGTATTGTGTACCTGAAATTGGTTCCGATTAAATATGTTTGTAAAGGATAATGAAATATTATACTTAAGTTGATATTATATACTTTTTTTTAAAAATAAATGATCAAAAATTAAAACAAAATTCACTGTGAATTATATTGATACATATATGTTGATGAAAATAATAAATTCACAAATATTTATCTCCAAATCGAACACAAATATAGAAACTTACTATTGAATGCAAATGTTTGAAACAGAAAGAATCAAAAAATAGCAGTAAAAAATATGGACATACGTAAATGTATCATTATGATGTTTCTGCTGTATTTTTATTATTTTTTTATTTAAGGAATCTATATATAAATATATTTATACAAACTGTTGAAATACTTGAAATATCGAAACATTCTTATAATTAATTTTAAAATAATATTTAATATAATTTCTAATTTCATTAATAATTGTCGTTAGTATTATTTTATAAATTGCCAAATAATTAAATTCATGTGTTTAAATAAAGTGAAAATAATATTGTAATTGAATTATTATTACATTTTATTATCTTTTATTTATTATTATTTAATATTTAAAAAAATATTATAAGACATTTTTAATTTTATATCAAACAATTTATCCTAATCTGACTTCTATTTTTAATGCAATTAAAAACTAGCACGTTTCAAAAATTAGTTTTATTAAAAAAATAATATTCCTGACAAAAAAGTATTACAAAAATTTTCATACCTTTGGTGATAAAGTTTAGATAGTATCACAGAGGCGCCTGGATGACAATTACTGCCACATTTTTCACTTGTCATATTTATGTATTTTTGGTTTTGGGAAAATTGGAGGAATTGCACTTATTACAGGTATGAAAACCCAAATAAATATTATAATAATGTTGTTACTGTCATACAAAATTTATTTTCTTCATTTTGCACTCATTGTTGGTTGGGTTAGGGTTGGGTTGCTTTGAAAATGTAAAATTGGGTCACCGAGAATAAGTCATCGAAATACTTTCCATCTCTCCTTATGAAAAGTTAGTTACTATAAACCAAATGTAACTTTAAATAAAAAAATTTTCATTGATTTAAACAAATTTTATCATTTATCATTAATTTATTAAAATATATCTTTCGTCTTCAATTAATATTTTCTACTGAAATTTTTTTTTCATATTTTGCAGAAAATGAATTTCGCTAAACTTTATTACTATTGTTGAGGATCTTTTTCAGCTAAATATTACCAATTATTTACTTGGAATTCAATTTGTTTAAATTATTAACCTTTTCATGCGGGGCTATTTTTGTATTATTAAAAAAGTATTGCAAATCCTCTTAGATTATATCTGATTCAGACAACCGATCTTCTAATTTATTGTTTAATTTATTCTTTTGTTGAAGGTTTTACGAAATATCTAATATTACACTCTTAAAAAGGCAATTATTGAAACTTCTTAGTCTAAAAATCTAAACATGTTTGTCTCAGTTTCCGGTTTGTAAAAATATTTTAAACATCAACATATAAAATACTGATAAATGAATAATTATTAATTAATTAATTAAGTAATTAATTATTTGTTAATAATTATGCTTTAACACCAAATTGTTTATTGTATAAATTTATACTTAACAAAATATTTATAATTTTTTTTAATTTCTGGCTGAATTCCAGATTCGTTTGTTATTTAATTTATTAATAATTTTAAATAGTTTGATTTTATAGGTTTTGGTTAATTAATCATTTAGTTCATTTTTGACATAGTAATTCATAATTTAAATTCCACTCAATTCAAACAAAACATCAATCATTTTAAACAACATAAATTTTACGTTGTGGCTTTACCGGTTATTGTACTTATTATTTAATAATTCTGATAAAAGATCTTTTTTTAAATACAATTACATAAAACTTATTTGTTTTTATTTTGTGTTCAGGAGAATTTTATTTTAATATTCCTAAAAAATGTGCTGAGAAAAAAATTTTTTTTTTGGTACAATTTGTTTACGATTACTATTAGAAAATTTGTTTAAATACCCATTAGTTTTATTTAGCAATTTTTATTGAAGTTTCTAGCCTGAAAAAGGCTAATATATATAGTCTGGGATTTCAATTATTATTATTATTATTATTATTATTATTATTATTATTATTATTATTATTATTATTATTATTATTATTATTATTATTATTATTATTATTATTATTTTTATTATTATTATTATTATTATTATTATTATTATTATTATTATTATTATTATTATTATTATTTTTATAACATAATTATATATTTTCAATTTTTATTGGTAACTTAATTTTTCAAAAAACTAGCAAATTTCTTGAACAATAGAAACAATTTTTCATTTTCCCTAGGATTTTTTTCAAACAATTAAAACAAACAGTTGATTGTTTATTAACTGATACAATACGTTTTTATGATATATTTTTTGCCTAAAATTTGAAAAGCTTTTCTTATATATTTTTTGAAACAATTGATAATAATAAAACTCTTTAAATGAAATTTATAAATATTAATAATGAAATGGAAAAATTTTTTTAAGATTTTAAACAATCCTTGGGCGTGGTTGCATTGCAAAAGACATAAATTATATAAGAGAATGTATAATTAATATTAATCTACTAATAAGATTTATTAGAAAGAACTTAAATATAAAATATGATATATTTAGAGTTTTGCCCATTTACGCAAGGGAAAGTAAATAGAATTTTAAATAATTTTCTCGTACCAAAATCGCATAAACAGTTTTTACAAAAATGTGATTTCAAAATTAAAAACAAGTTTCTAATATTTGTGAAAAGTCAAGAAATAAGAGTTTGAAAGCTAGATAAGGGCCTTGAGAGTTCTACATAAACAGTATTTTAATGTATATGAGAGAATCTATATACTGCACCTGTATAATTTATTTTCATCATTTTTTATGTATTTAGGAATAATAACGAAAATCTACCCAAAACAATAAATAAGGCCTTTGGAGAACTGGGCACCACGCAATGCTTATCAGTAAACGCTATTTTGCCGTAAACAGAATCAGATAATTCTCTTAAACAAACATTGAGGCCCATTTCATTGTTGTTTTCCCTTTTTATTTATTTTTATCCAATACCGCAGTGATAATATTATACTATTTTCATGTTTATAAAGGGTCAAACAAATGATTTGGAATAAATGACGAATTTTGGTTCACAGGTTTTTTCTCATTAGATATTTCTGACCAGAAAATCATGTCTGTAAATTCATCATTTCGTAATTTGTTTTGATTGAGTTTGAAGCCTTTTATGTGTGAAACTGGTGCGCAAAAACGCGACGTTTTTTTTCTCCAAATTTATTAATGTCGAGAGAAAATACTTTTTTATGAGTCAATGCTGACAATAGCTCAGAGTCATGCAAACGGCTAATTAGAGTTCTTCGGTAAATTGATGAGTTGAGGCGAAACCATTCAATATGAAAAATATTAATCAGCTTACAGCTCAAAATTAGTTAATTGAATATGTTGTATAATCGAAAAAATTTTTTTCCATTTAATTATTATTATTATTATTATTATTATTATTATTATTATTATTATTATTATTATTATCACTATCATTATTATTATTATTATCATTATCATTATTATTATCATTATTATTATTATTATTATTATTATTATTATTATTATTATTATTATTATTATCATTATTATTATTATTATTATTATTATTATCATTATTATTATTATTATCATTATTATTATTATTATTAATATTATCATTATTATTATCATTATTATTATTATTATTATTATTATTATTATTATTATTATTATTATTATTATTATTATAAACATCTAATTTAAATTTTTGCTCTACAAAAAAACTTATTTTAATATAAGCGTGTTTAAGAGACAAATAATAAAAATAATTAAATTAAAACGAGTGAAATTTTATCAGCATTAAGGGCCCTGTCCATCATTTAATATCTGTTGATATCAAGCACCCAATGGAATTAATCACTGACATCCTTTTACAAAAACAGCAGGAAAAAAACTGTTTCTAAGATAACTTCTGAATTTATTATTTTGTATAAATATTATTTATTATGAAATAAATTAATAATCGAGTTATCTAATTTTTTTAATATAAATACATTTTAAATGGTAATATAACTTAAATAAAAAATCATTTCAAATTGACTATAATTAATTAAAGATTACTTTGTTTAAAACAAAATTAATTATTTTATAAAAAATAATATTAATTTCAGAAAATAAAAAAGCTATAATTCCTGTAAATTACTAGTTGTATCAAAAGTAAGATGTTTTCTGATTTCATTAAGGAAGGACAAAAAAAATTCTTAGTCATTTATCAGTCGATAGCTCAAGGCATTTCTGTCAAAAATTCGTTTTAAAATATTTTTGTTTTAATCAACTGATTTTTTTAATTTTTGATTCCTACCAATTACAGCTTTTTCTATGATTTTCTTGTTTTAAATTTCCTAAAAAAATTGATAAATTTTCACGATATTGAATTTATAATGATGGCCATAATTGCACAAATTGTTCGTTAAACAATTCAGCGGAAATCAAAATAAAAATTAAGTAATTAAAACGAACAAATTTTATTTTCGAATATAATATCTGTTATATAATAATAATAATAATAATAATAATTTTAATAATTTTGTAAATAAAATAACGAGAATTGCAAGACAGAAAGTATGTAGAGCTTATAAAAATACTTGAAAGTAATATGAATTTCAAGGAAAATAAAATTTTTTCCTTAAAATTTGTGTCGATTTCTCTATATAAAACCCATCAAATGAATTGGAAATTTTTTCTAGTTAATTTTTTTAAACTGTCAGTCAAATTTCATCGTGGAAAATCCATGAAAATGGCTTGGATAATCGAATTAGAAAAAGTGATTGTTATTGTGCAAATGGATTTTTTTAATTTGAAGAGGTTTTGTCACTGAGTTGAAAATTTAGAAAAACATTACTTGAAGAATTTCCGATCGCTACTTTTCTCCTGAAGTAGTATAATGAAAGTAGTATATTTAATTGAAATTATTATTATTATTATTATTATTATTATTATTATTATTATTATTATTATTATTATTATTATTATTATTATTTTTATTCACGTGAGCGAGCGAAAGGGAAATGAATTTGAAATCAGTAATAATTGTGATGAAAACTGATGCGAAATTCGCCTGTTTGAGAAACGAGGCTGAGTCATGAGATGTAGAGATGTACACGACATAGACAATATTTACGTATGGTTATAGAATAAAACTGTACTTGGGGGAAAAAGAACAGCAGAAATGCATGTTTGCCCATTAGATTGCCTAGCGATAACATCAACTCATATTCGCTAGTTAGTTACTTTTACTATTGCATTGTCATTCGGGAAACAATTTAAGTTTTTTTTATATATTAAGCAGCGATTTACAGGGGTTTTTGATGTAGCTTTGCAAATTGCATTTAATTGCATGCTTGTTACTTGCTGTGCTACTGAAATTACATTTTTGTGAAATAAAACAATTTCTCTCATTTACGTCTCTCTTTCTCACTAGGTTTGTAAAAAATAATAAATAGTTTAAATTTAACTGATACAGCAAAAAGGAATTTTTTTTGTTTTTATTGGAAAATATTGATTTTTGTAAGTTTTAAGAAATTTAAAATTTTTAAAAAAATTTTCATATTTATTATTATTAATATTATTATTATTATTATTATTATTGATATTTGTAATATTATTCATTTATTTACTCTCAAATGTTATTAAATTATATATCAATTGAATTTTAGATCCACCAAATAACTCACCAAAAATCTTGACAGACATTTCAAATTATACTTTTCGTTCAAAAGAAAATATTTCAATCATTGTGGAAATAGAATGCGAATGCAAAGATTTAATAATAAAAGTAATTATTAAACTTTATTACTTTTTTAAATTAGAAATTTAAACAAAATTGTTTTTAAATATATTTATTAATAATTTTTAAAAGATAATAACAAAAAATTAAACCTGACACTGATTTAAATATTCATAAATATCTACTCAAACATTTATAATGTAATAAATATATTTCTACAAATTCACTATCATTATCCGTTAGAAACATAGAAATTTGCTTATTCTAACAAAATTAAAATAAATTAAATTCAAACACTCATTCAAAATTGAACAATTAAAAATTTAAAATTTAAACAAGCATTAAACATTACCCCATTATTTACAAACAGTAACATACACATTCCATTTCAACCCCATATTTGTGCTCACTGATTTTTATAAATGCCTTCAGTCGACAGTGAATAAGAACTTGAATACGGAGAGGATGGGTGGTCATTAATATTTATGTGGCATTGTAACCATGACATTTATATTGACAGCCTGATTTCAAAACGACCTTTACACGATTTGAAATCCTTTAATAAACACAAAATACAAACAACACGACTCCGAAACAATTTTATTAAGAAGACGACATATTTTATAAGTTAATTTTATTCCAATAATTTTAATTAATTATTATATTATATTTATACTCATTGCTAGATGAATAATTTAATAACGAAATGCTTTTAGTAGTAAATCTGTCGGTGCATTAATTGTTTTTAATGTATTTAATTGATCTATATCAAATATCCTCAATTTCCATTTTTCTTATGAATATAAAACGTCAATCATAATTAATAATAATAATAATTATAATTATAATTGTTGTTTTAAAAAACATCATGAGTCAAAGTTAAACCAGTAAATAAATAACAGAATAAGCCTTTGCTAGAAATTATGCATTATATTAAATGAGAAAATTTTCGATTATAAAATAATCCTTTTTAATCTCTCAAAAACATTTGAAATTTTCTCATTGATTCTAATACTAACAATAATAATATTAATATTTATAATAAAAAATAATAAATATAAAATTAAGAATCTCAGAGAGAAATTATAAACAAGAAATAAATGACGAATAATTAGGTTTTCTTTTCATTTTTACGTCTTCATCATGAGAATAATGTATATATTTGAAATTTGCACGGGATCAGTTTTCAATGGATCTCTGAATTACATATTGTGTCAAAATTGAAGAAACCTTAGCCGAATTGTCTAGGCTGCAATATGATCTAGTAATTATATTTCAACCATAACCTGTAAGATGTATGGTAGCCATGAATTCGCTTGAAATCACTCTGTAATCATTTACTGACTAATCCTCTCCATGAGGCGAGAGGAGGGTTGTCATAAATTGAAAAGATAATTCAACATGAGAACTGTCAGAGATTGGTTTTAAAAATTACTCTTGGAATTTTTTTAATATTATTTTTTAAACTGACTTTTTAAATCACTGAATTCTTTTGCTAATTTTGTTCAGTGTTCATTGTTAGAACGGTTTTTGTTTTCAATTTTCATTGTTTTTGAAAATTTCTATAGCGCTTTTAAATGAGTGTTTTTTGCAGTTGCATGACCCGGAAGTAGAACTCTTCCTAAAAATTTTAACTTGCACGCATTAATTTTATTAATTAAGTTATATATATCTTTTTTAATATCTTTCCAAGACTAAATATTTCGTATTACAAACTGCCAAGCAAAATACACAATTTATAAATTATATTCAAAAAGTTTTGAAAATGCGTATTTCATTCCAGTCATTCATAAATAAATAATAATATCATTAATTTAAACAATTAAATTTTGACGAGCTTAAATATTCATAAAATAAATTATTCTCGTTTGTTATTTTCTCAATGGTTAATTTTTATTTATTTTTTAAATATTATTCAAAAAAAAATATCTTTGGTATTTTTTTTCTCATAATTTGAATAATAACAAAACTTACTTATATTAATAAAACAAATATATTACAGTGCTGCTCATTAAAAAAGAGAATTATTATCTTATTTGTTAAAATAGAAATATTAATTAATCATATAATCGAAGCCATCAGGTAATAATAAGTATAGAAAAATAATTTATTGTATGACATATTGAAATAAATAAATAAATATACAACTATAATAAGAAAAAAATGAAATACATAAAATAAGTGAACTATTAATTTATATTTTTATCGCCATTTTTCTCTTGGATAATGCTTTAAGAAAGCGACAAAGCAAGCCAACATCAGCTGCAAGTCTATTGGTCACCCTTCAAGAGGAATGGTAATTAATTCTATAAGAAACTATCAATAAACTTATACATTCCCGAATGTTAGAATTATTGAGGTTGTTTGACCAATTAAAAAATTGCTTTGAAATTTATGCGAATTTTTTTTATATATATTATTATATTAGTATTTTATTAGTTATAATTTATGTTTGAATATTTTTCTTTAACTTTGTTTACTTTTAAAACAAAATTATATATATATTTTTATTTAGTGGTTGAAAAGGGTTGACAGATTAGATCCGTCAAATAAAGAGCATTCTTATGGACTGAGTTTACCGAATGCGATGGAAAGTGAAAAGGGAGAATATTACCTCACAATAGATACCGGTGTCACTACAGTACGAGTTCAGCCTAACCTGTTTAAAACTGTGCTCAATATGGAATCTGTGGGAACTCATCACAGTGGGAAATACGTTGTCACAGCTATAAACAAAATTGTCAATCTTAAAAGCTTTGAATATAAAGTTGTATTTATAACTGTAGAATTAGGTGAAATTTTTTATTTTATTCATTATAACAAACAATTGTGCTAGAATGTGTAATATTATAATATAATAAACTAATTTATGTTTAAGTTTAAAAATATTAACAAAATTCATAATTAGATGTATGATTCGATCTCAATTTAAACAAAAAATTTCAATAAGTTTGATAGTGATACTTCTAATACAAAACGTAGGTCAACCGAAAAAGATTTTTGTTAAAATAAATGAAACAAAATTTGAAATAAATCAAGTTTATGGTTGTTACCTCAAAATAAACACTATATTTAAAAAAAAAGGATCGTTCCAAGAAATTCAGTACATCTTGACATGCATAACATGTATAAAAAAGTACTATATCAATTATATTTACGTTAAAATATAAAAACTAAAAATTTTTTTTAAAAATAAAAAATAAAAACTAACACAAATAATCTTATTATTTTGTTTAAAACTAAAGATAAATATTTAATATAGAAACACATGATCATTTTTACAATGAAATATTTTTAGAAAAACAATTTTTAATAACAATTAAAAAATACTTACATAAACGTTGACAGATAAAGTTTTTTTTTTATATTTATATTTTTTTTATTTTTCTGATGATAGTTTTCAAACTATTTTTAAGATATTTTGCAAATAAATGTCACAAGCAATTTAAAAACTAATGACTAATATCATCAGTTTTCCTGAAACTGTCATAATAAACATAATTTAATGTTAATTGATCTAAAACAGATTAAAACAAAAAATGATTACAAGTTCATCATAATCTAAAATGAACAAAATTACTTTTTTTAATTAACAGCTGTAATTCTTGAAAAATCTATATTAATTTTAGAAAACAAAATATACATATTTAGAATCTATAATTATTTTCTTATTTATTTATTTTATAACTAATGATGGAAGTTTGCTGATAAAGTGAAATATATTATTTTAATATAACAAAGAAAATGAAAATATTTCTTAAAAAATAAACTTTCCTTCAATATTTTGATTTAAATTTGACAGTTTTTACGCATTATAAAAAGTTTATATAACAAATATTAAATACAATTTTTATTAAATATTTATTAAATATTAAATACAATAATATTTAATTTATTAATTTTTCAATAATGTTAATTAAAATTAAACATTTTATTTAACTTAATATACATTATATTAATAATTTCAGCAATAACTAAATTATGAAATTTTAATTATTATTTGTTTACATCTCCATAACCTTTATTTCCTGATATATCAATGTAGTTAAATAACAATATTTTACAACATTTAAACAAAAATATTATATGGTAAATTTCGATATATTATTTATAGATATTTCCTATATTGTTTTAATCTATTAGTAAGATAAAAGAAAAACAATTAAAAAATTTGTTTAAATCTTCATGATCAATAAAGTCTTATTTCTTTTAACATTCTATTGGACTTTTAAGTGACATTTGACAATAAATGTTATCTAAAAACTCGGAACATTTAATGATAGTTCAGTAGTAAAACAAATAAACCATTTGTTATTGCTGATATTTGCAACTTTTATTGATTACTGTTAGTGAGCAGTTTAATAAACACATATTTTATGTCAATAAATAGTTTCTGTTATTTGCTGCACATTTTAAAAATAAATTAATAAATAATAACAAAAAAGTTAATAATTGTGAAACTAAAAATAATAATAATAATAATAATAATAATAATAATAATAATAATAATAATAATAATAATAATAATAATAATAATTATAATAATTATAATAATAAATTATTTTTTGATTTCATAAAGTCACAACTTATTTATTTGATTATTATTAGTATTATTAGTATAATTTTTATTTGTTTGTATTTTTGCAAGAATATCTGAATAATAATTTGATGAAAATTTTAATTAAAAATTATGTATAAACTGAAAAATGTCAATCTCTTGATAATTTTCTGAAACCGGAAATTTCATTATATCATTTTTTTCTCATAGATTAACAGCGATAAAATAGTTCTAGCATACTGCCTGTTTTGCTATGATCGACAACTTTTACGTAGAAAAATTCAACTGGTTTCTAATATTTTTTAATAATAATAAAAAGTGCTTGAAATTTTGAAAACTTTGACGTTTATTCACCTCCTATGAGCTTGATGTATACCAATACTATAACAAAAAATATTGCGGATATAAATCAAGTATCATTCATAAGGAGTTGTTATATTGTTATCTATTTTTTCTTGAAAAATGTCTTTAAAACCTAAATCTAGAAATAACGTAATACTCCAAATAATGAAGGTTCGACCCTTATAATCTCAAAAAAGTTACAAATGCGTCATACTTGTTTGATGTTTTCTCGTGCTACCATATTATCTGTTTTTTCTTTACATTTGAAATATTTTCATGAATATTTGGTGGTTTACACTTTTTTTCACTATATTTTGTCACTAAGAGTTTTTAATAAAAGTTATAATAATAATAATTATAATAATAATAATAATATAATTATATAAAAATATTATAAATGATTATAATATTATAATAAGAAATGTAATAATAATAATAATAATAATAATAATAATAATAATAATTATAATTATTATTATTATGTTATTTCCAAAATTTTAAATTAACATAAGATTTTTAGATTACATTATTTGAAAAATTGCTATTAAATCTTTTACTTTGTAAAAGTGACTTAAATATTTCATTAAAGATATTAATAAAATAAATAAATACATTCATTTACAAAACCCTTTGATAAGAAATTTATTGTCTTTCTTTTTCAGATAAAGATATAATTGGAGTTAAGGCCAATTTAGTAGTTTATATCGCTGTTCCCATGGTGATTCTTGCATCTAGTCTTGGAGTAATTATTTATTGTTGTTTTCGGCGTCATTCGTCAGGATATGGACGAAGTACATCAGCAAGTCGTTCATCACATAGATGTCCTAACGGTTCAGCATTACCCAGTTTAACAAACGGTTCAAATACAGGCTCAGAGAAACTGAAATCTCCCTCAACAACGACATCGGGAATGGTTGTCGGCTACAATTCATACAAATATGTATATCCATCTCAAGCTCCATCGTCAAATTACGACCAGTATTCTGTTCTTAGTGTTTCACATTCATCACAAACTCCACCACAATACTTTCAACCACAGAACGCTGTTGCCGGAGCACAATTCAACAATGGTAACCCTTATCATCACAATAATGGGTATGTCGCTGTACCAGTTAGCCATTATCAAGCCTAATGACAATTTTTCAATTCATATTTTTTATGGTCAGCCTACTTTTCAATGATCTCAAATTGTTAATTTATTGAAATAGAAATCGAACCCGACCTGCCGAAAGGGTTTTTTTAGATATTTTGTACATATTCTCTACTGATTGAAATGAGCTGGTTTAATTTCAAATGGAAAAAAACTTGTTATACATATCATTGTCGATCTAATTTTCATCGCATATAATCTTTTTGGATTTTGTCATCATTATCAAATTCGGAAAATTTTCGCAATGACGCAATCTCTCTCAATTATCGGAAAACAAAACATGTTAAGTTCATTAAAAAGATTTAACTTTTTTTTCCAATTAAAACAAACAAACAATTTCTACCATTTATCGCGGTTACCTATGATTTTTTATTATAATATGCATTTTATCAATTAAAACAAAAATGATTATTGTGTATGATGATGTGAATATTAGTGATTTTTATGCGTTGCAGTTTGTCAGCTTTAAAATTTATGAGATTTAACATATTTGTCAGCTTTTATTTCAATTTGTCATGTTGAAAAAATCAGAGTCGAAAATTGTATTTTTTTGACAGGCCAAACAGGGTGAATGATTTTGTTGATAGAAAAATTGGAGTTGATATATTATTTTTACAATGTTTTGAGCTCACTTAACAGGGTATATTGTTTATAATCGAAATTGTCATTATGCTACATACAGGATTTTTTTTTGTTTTTATTGTAATTATTTATAGTTTATAGATAAACCAGTTGAATAAATTTATGAAAATTTTTTATTTTTTATTTGTTTTTTATTTATGTTGAATTCACATCGATTAAGTGAACATTAATTTTTTTTTGATTAAAATCATACATAAAATAAATAAAAAAAGTTTTGTAGAAATTCAACGCATAATTATTAACACTAAAATATCACATCTTTAGGGCATTAATTATTAAATTATTATTTGCATATTATGTTTTTCAATTCCATTTACAGATTTAGGTCTTTATAAACATGGAATTTATATCAACTCATTAAAACAAAAATTTGTTTTTACCTCTATAACCAATGATTCTTGTTTTTTATAGAACAAAGGGAAATGAAAATAAAATATATATTATTAACGTTTCAATAGTTTTTGTTATAATTATTGTTTAAAAATTAACTTTACACAACGAATATTTTGACCCCCCCATGAAACCAATATCGAAGTACTGATTTTTGATTAACCCAAAAGTTCCATATAAACTTTTCTGATTTTTTCGTTTCCCCACTTCAATAGGAGAAATTTTATAATTTTGACTATTATTTGCATCTTTAAGTTTAATTAGTAAAACTGATATTCTATATATTCCTTATGTATTTGTAGCTCACCAAAAAGACCTAGATTCAAAGTAATAATAACATTTACAACTGAGATTGGCTTACCGTTTTCAAAATTTGAGATAAGTCAGATTTTTTTTATGTCAGACAATTTTGAGCAAATTTTTAAATGTTATTAGTTTTCATTTAAAAAAATTAGAAACATCTAGGACTCCCTTTTTCCTACAAATTCCTTTTTGTCGTTATCGAAATTTTAACGGTGTCAAAATTTCATAACTATGCATTAGTTTCTTTTTAAAAGAAATTAAAAATAATAAAAATTTCCCTACACAATCTCTAATTAAAACAAATTAATAAATTTTGTTTTTCAAAATAATTTCATGCGTCTGTCGTGAGAAAACTAATCCATTTCAAATTTAATGAAACAGATTTTTAGTCTTGATAAATTGTAACGTGATAAATAATGAAAAATAATTTTTTAAAAATTCTAGATTTAAAAAAAAAATTCAAACAACTAATGGATAATTTTTTTAATTGATTTTTCTTTTTCAATGATTTTTCTTCCATGTCATTCAGTAAAACAATTTGGATAAATTATTTTTGGCATATTTACAAGTGGCTCTTAAAACGAGCTGCGTTGAAAGTTTTTTTTGAAAGAATTTCTTTCTTGATCTTTTTTATAATAAAACTATATTTGCTGGCTTATTGTTGATTCATTTATTTTGATGATAATAATAATAATAATAATAATAATAATAATAATAATAATAATAATAATAATAATAATAATAATAATAATAATAATAATAATAACAATAATAATAATAATAATAATAATAACAATAATAATAATAATAATAATAATAATAGTAATAATAATAATAATAACAATAATAATAATAACAATAATAATAATAATAACAATAATAATAATAATAATAATAATAATAATAATAATAATAATTATAATAATAATAATAATAATAATAATAATTATAATAATAATAATAATAATAATAATAATAATAATAGTAATAGTAATAATAATTAATAATAATAATAATAATTATAATAATGACAATAATAATAATAATAATAACAATAATAATAATAACAATAATAATAATAACAATAATAATAATAATAACAATAATAATATTAATAATAATAATAATAATAATAATAATAATAATAAAAAGTCCACGCCTCTTATCTTATATTTTATTAAAAATAAAATTGATATATTAAGATATATAAATCGCAAATGACTGAGGATTTTCCCATTAAAAGAGCGAGGAAACCTGATTGCATCAGCAGAAGCAATAGTAATAGCAGTAGTGGGAATAAAAAAAATTAACAAGTTGCCAGATCTCTTTGACTCACTGATTGCTGGCTGTTCAATGTCATCCTGACACGCAATCTCAAGAATTCTCTAAAAATAAAATAAAGACAACCACAGTTCATTGAATGCAGAAAAGCATAATGAATAGATGCCAAAATTCAATAAAAGACAAGTTGACAATTAGGTTTACGACTCTTCCTGTTTTTTAGTAATTATTTCTAGCAAATCTGATGTTATTCTAAATCAATTTGTCAAGAGAAATAACGAAAACTGCAGAGAAAACTTCACTGCCAGTTACCTTAGAGATTTGAATTTTCCATTCTGAGAAATTATTGTGAATGTCAATATTCAGTGTTTTTATAAAATATCATTGAAATATTCAATCTATTCTTCTATAAAACTTTGTTTATTTAATTTTTATTAATAATAATAATAATAATAATAATAATAATAATAATAATAATAATAATAATAATAATAATAATAATAATTGGTTAATTTCAAATTAAAGTTAATTTTTTTAGTTTTATTAAATAATTTAATTATAAGAAAAAAAAGTTTGTTTATCTGGATCAAATGTGGTGGTGATTTTTATGTTGATTTTAAGTTTGGATTAATGTAATTTATTGTAATAAAAAATTTTCAAGCTAATTAATTTTGATTATTTGATGTCAACAAATTTGGATCAATCTGGTGAATACCTAAAGTTAAATGTAGGTGGTTCCTTATTCTACACTACCATCGGAACTTTAGAAAATGCATCAGACAGTAAGTATGTTAAGTGCAATGTTTAGTGGCCTGAATGGAAGTTTAAAAAGATTCAGAAGGCTGGGGGTTAATTGACAGATGCGGAAAGTATTTTAATCTTATTTAAATTTTTTTTGGAGATGGTGAAATTCCATTGTTCGATAATAGAAACGAGCTATCTGAATTATTAGTGGAGGGAAAATTTTATTGTTTGGAAAAACTGGTAAAATCTGATGAAGCTAAAATATGCCGTTTACATTGGAAGGAGGAAGATTTAACTAATTCTCAAGCAAAAATCATTATTGTGAAAGATAATCCAGATGACATGAAGATGGCGGACTCCAATGAGAATGGAGTTATTTTCTGTGAATGTTGCAGGAAGCACCATTCCGCAACAGTCTGCAGAGGTAATAACAATAATAATAAAAAATACAACTCATTTTGTAATTAGTGTTGCCAAATGAACTAAGTGTTTTTGTCATTTTCTGTTTCATGAAGGCTTATGAAGAACGTTTAGTGAAGTGCGGTTTTGGTTTTGAGAGTTTCATTTTTTTTGAACTGATCGAATACAAAAATTTTAATTACTGACTATATACAATATATACAATAGTGATAATCGAAACGAATCTTGCTAGTCTATCTAAAGGTGAATTTCTGGGAAAGCTCACTCCGGTATCAGTATCAATTTTACAAAGATGGATGAACAATCTACATTAAAGATATCTTGTCCTTGTAAAGATTTCAATAAAAATACCTTCAAATGATTCTTCTACTGTCCATGCGTATTTCAGCAGAACTGTATTTCATAAGTAATAAGTTTTATTTCATCCAGTAAATTTTTAAATATAATGTAATCTTAATTAAATATTTCATAATATATATATAACAAAAATAAATCTTTAAATTAATAATTCATTAGTTTTATCACATTTTCTTTCGAGTCAATGATTGGTTGATTAATCTTTTAATTTACCCGCCTATTCAGGGTTTCAATGAATAAAACAAAATTTAAAATCGAAAACTTTCATTAATTTAACTTTGTGACATAAAACAGGTTATTATTTAATTAAAATTTTATTAATATGGTTTCTATGAAATTTTAATTTATAATAATTCAGATGAGTTAAAAAGTTTTGAGAGAAAAATAATTTAATAATTAATAATATTTATATATTTATAATTATATATATTTAATAATAATATCATATAACAAAAATTAATATGTATTAATAATTTATATTAAATTGACAATATTTATGATAAGAATATATTTTTTAAAAAACTTTTATAATATATTGTAAAATATTTAAAACATTTATAATATTTAAACACCTAACAAAAAGTCTATGAAAACAATCCTAAATTCAAGAAAAATAAACAAAACAGTAATTTACAATTAACCATGTGCCAAAGTTTTTTTTCTTTTCCGTCTTAAATTTCTCCGAATCTCTCTGGATTAAAGGCGCTTCGTATAAACTTCTCAGTATAAACGCTAGTTTTGAATAGTTGTTCTCAAAGCCGTTTACCTCGGGGAGGGGTGAAAAATGATAAGATAAATAAAAATCTGGTGTGTAGCTAATCGGGAATAATTATTTCTTTTTATTTGAGTTTAATATTGTTTAAATTCGAAAAATATAGTGGTTTGAAAACAAGTTTGCATTTATGAAAAGCAAACCATGCACAATCAGTAAAGCTTTGAGAAATATATATCTATTATGACTAATATAGAAAGACATTTAAAAAAAATCATAATATTTACAGGAAACAGAATTTATATATAAATATAAATTCCTTGCAATTTTATTGTAATTTCAAATAATTATTTACTTTTGAATTAAACATCATTTTTGAAAAATCTTTAAAATTTTATAAAATTATATTTTATTCTCATCAAAAACGATTTTCGTTTTAATGACGATTTCATAAATTTAAAAATTTTTAAATACAAAGTTATTTTACTTACAAATTTAACCATTCACTAGATTTGAAAACAACAACAACAATCCACATTCCCTCAATGTAATATACAAACAATCTAAAATATTCAAATTAAAATACGTAAATTTTTGTATCCGATGATATTATCGACAATGCTTCACATTTAAGACGCCCTTAATAATTATTAAATTTTTTAATAAAATTTTAAAATCAGATATTTATACAGCCATTATTGTGTTCATTATTGATCGGTTCACTCAATGATAAAAATAATTTTTTAATTAATCTATATTAATGGATTAATAAAATAAAATATATATATTATAATTCTATAATATATATAGTTTATGTTATTCTACCTGATGATGACAGTAAGACTGGCGGAATATATTGTAAATCGAATGCTTTGAGAGGCGCTTTTTAATAATATAATCAAACAAACTATTATTTTTTCCTTCTTTTATTTCCCACTATTATTTATCCCATTGTCAGAATAATGGCTGTCTGAAATCCATTTTTTTGACTTTTCACAAAAGGTAAATTGTTTGATACAAGTTATAAACGATTATTATTGGTTAATTTGTTTAAACATACCTAATTTTTATTTAGTAATGTGATAATAATGCGATAACAAGATAATTCTTTTATTTTTTAAAAAATGTATTCAATTAAAACATATAAATTTGGTTTTCAAAACTCAAATTTTAAAAAAGTATATTATAAAATTTATATCAATTTCAATTTTAATAAATTTTTAATAATATATTTCACATTCATACATACATTTATTTTTTTCCATGTATTAATTTAAAAAACAAACACAAAATTACGCTCACTAATTTTAATCAATTTCTTCAGTCAAAAGTGATCAAGGACTGTAGAACAAAAATGAAGGGTAGTCATTTCATTGTATATGGCATACACCCATTAAGATTTTTTAAAATTGCAATTGAAATAGATTTGATATTATAATATTTTAAAATTTTAGTTTTATAAAAAACATTTATATTTTTTAATCGAATGTGTTTTTAAAAACTAAATGAATTATAATATAATTTAAATCGATACAGTTTGAATTTCAATTCTATATTGCAGTTTCAACGTTTTTTAATATATAATATCATTGCCATTTTTATATGTATGTCATTATTATTATAATATTTATTATTATTTTTATATGTATGTCATTATTATTATAATATTTATTATTATTTTTATTATTATTATTGTTGTTATTATTATTATTATTATTATTATTATTATTATTATTATTATTATTATTATTATTATTATTATTATTATTATTATTATTATTATTATTATTATTATTATTATTATTATTATTATTATTAGTTACATAATTGACATTTTATGAAAAAATTGGTAAAACCTCAGAAACAAATTACAATTAAAAATTAAAACAAGTTATAATTGGAAACCGATTTGGTTAAAATCAGAATAATTGCGTAATTGAATGAAATATTCACCAAACAATAAAATAGAAAATAGAAGTAAAATTTCAAGAATTGAGATTTGCAGCTAGGATGCCCGAAGTGATATCCAAGGAATACCAAAAAGAACATATGTACATCAGATGTCTAGCAGTAATTAAGTTGTGTACAAGTTAGTCGTATTTTCCCCTATAATTTATTTTTATCCGATCAAGTCTATAACATGGTATTGTAGTTTGAATTATCATTTAGTTATTTATTGCAAATGTTTTGGTAGTTTAAACAATTTTTTTCTTACGAAAACAGTTAAACAATCAATTGCTGTAAAATCAATATCTAAGATAAAACAAAATATTTTGTTTTAATTTAATTTAATTTAAAATTTTATTTATGCAAAATATTATTGATTAAAATGAATATACTTGTTTGTTATATCAAATATGTATATTTTTATTTAAAAATATTATATTAAATTATTTAATTAATTAATTTTTTTGTAAACATTATTTTGAATTTGTTTTTTATTGGATTATTTAATTTAATAATATATTTTGTTAAATAACTTACATACTCAATAAATCTGGGACACAGATTTCGATGCAATTATTGCTTTTGATTGCTCGAATAACTCGACGAGTTACTCGCTGAATGAAATTCGACATAAAAATATATTTCTCTTCAATAAATCTTCAATTATTTTAATTTATTAATAACTTAATTAGGTTTTTTCTTTCAATTCTGGCGCAATCTTTTTTCAGTGATAAAATATACAAATCATTTTAACGCAAATTTTGTCTTTGAAACCGTTGGATCTGTTGCTGGAAACTTCATTGTCAAAAGTTCATCTCATACTCGTATACAATGAGATTTTGAATATTTCTCGTGAATGCCTAACTTCACTTTAACCCTTAAAATAATGGACCATAACAGTCAGTATAATGGCACACTATAATCAAGAAACTGGTATAAGCTGTTTGAAATCAGATTTTAGGAGTGGCAACATTTCTATAACAGTAGGTAGAAGTGAGCCTACTGGAACATCTACTTGTAGACAAAACTGCTTCCGTTTGTTTTAATTTTCAAATTTTTTGGCAGGCATTTTAATATTAATTAAAAATTGTCACGACATCTTATTTCAAGTGCGTTGGATGCCCAACGAAATTATTCATAGAATATATATAAAGAAAAAACTTTAATAATTTCAAATATTTAATCCAGTTTTGTTATAACTTAAGAAATTAAATTCAAACATGCAATTTATTTGAAGTAAAATACTACTAGTTAATATTTAAACAAATTTATTTAAATTTTATACAAATGTATAAATAATATATGCAGTATTTTAAACAAACTTGATATTAGGTAATAAAGACAAAATTAAACACATTTAAAATTTTTTTAATATTTTTCTTAAAGTTTCAAGACATAGAAAATTTTTTTTCCTTTCCGCTATAACTCATCCAGAAAATTCTCCATATTTTGGTGTTGAATAAAAAGTTTGATGAGAAGGATATATTTTAAAAACTATGCGATAAATTTAAAAGAATTTTTTATTTATTTTTGCAAAATAAGTAAATTTTTTTATTAATAAGTAGATAACTGATTCAATATTTGAGCAGGTGAAAATAGTGGTGAATCATTTGTTTTATTGTTGATCTAATGAATTTCTCATCGTTTCTCAACATCTACTTTGAACAAAATATTTTTAGAAACCAAAATTTCACATTTTATTTATTTTTTAAAAATATTTACCAAAAACAAAATTTACTTAGAAAGGAAAATAATATAATTTTTCAAAATTATCTCAAAAGTACATCTCACTTACCAAGGATTTTTATTTAATAAACTAATACAAATTGAGCTGTACCAATAAAAAGAAATAAAACATTTAAGAAGACATGAAAGTATGAATTTATAAAAGATGATAGAGGTCATACAAGCATGAAGAAAAGTTAAATATAAGACGGAAAAGAAAAGTTAGAAATTATAAAGAAAGTTTTAAAAATATTATTTATTTATTAAGTTATTTATTTAGTTAATATTATTTATTTTTTATTATATTTGATGAATTAAAATATCCGATGTGGCTAAATTATTCATTTTAAAGTACTTTTTAAATATTAGTGAAATAAAGTCCATTTTAATGTGATGAATAAATGACATCCAGTACGTAAAACAGAACTAATTCAAAGGCTTTGACGTAAATAATAATTTTAGAATTTATTCTAAAGTAAACTTATTATTTATAATAAAATTAATTAATATTTGTTAAGTTATTTTGAGACAATTTAGGTCTTTTTTCTGCCCAAGAAAAAGATCGATCTGACAATTCTTAGCTCTGAATTCTTAGAAAAGATTGTTATAGATGTAGCTTACATGGAGAGGAATGCCATATGATAGTAATGGTTGATCGGTTTATTAGATTGATTTCTTCTGCTAAGATCACGAAGCAATAGGAAAAAACAATTTCAAAGTTGGTATTTAAGAGTTGGATTCATCGTTTTGGCAAACCAAAGAGCATATTGACAGCATCAATAAAATGGTTTAGCGGAAAGAGTACGAAAGAGAACGATAAAAGATCTTATTACAGCGACATTGACAGACGGATGAGAAGAGAAGAACTTGCATGAACTTTTACCTAGAATAGAGTTCAGCATAAATAGCAGTGTGAACAAAAGGGAGAAAATATTAAGAAATGTAATTATTCGTGTGTTTAAATAATTAATTATTTGAAACTTAATATGAAATTGAAATAAATCTTATGATGAAAATAAATATTATAATTAATATTATTATAATTATAATTATTATTATTATTACTATTATCTTTATTATTATTATTATTATTATTATTATTATTATTATTATTATTATTATTATTATTATTATTATTATTATTATTATTATTATTATTATTATTATTATTATTATTATTATTATTATTATTATTATTATTATTATTAGTTTAGCTAGAATTATTTAAGTAAATATAAATAATCCATAAAATTGATTTAGTTTTTTGGTGCCTAAAGATGACATAAAACTTTTTGCTATATGAGAAGAAGCTTATTGATGAAGAGGTAGGTAAGTCTATTCGTCCAATAGGATCGCAGCCAGCAAAACTATATGGGCTACCAAAAATCCACAAAGATGGTGTACCTATGAGACCAGTTTTGTCGATGGTTGGTACTGCCCAGTATAAAATAGCAAAGTTTTTAGATGGATTATTAAAATCGTTAATGCGATCAGATTTTGAATGTAAAGATATCTTTGAGTTTGTTTCTTGTATTGCAAAGCTACAAAAATGAAGTATGAATGATGTTATGGTTTCGTTTAATGTTTGTAGTTTGTTAACAAATGTGCCACTGGTTGAGACGATTGACTTATGCTGTGCGTTGTGGAATGAAAATGATTCGGAACATCACATTTTGGATAGAAGGGCATTTCGAAAACTTCTTGAATTTGCTACTTCAAATGTCAATTTTCTTTTCAATAATGAATGGTATCAACAAATAGATGGAGTCGCTATGGGTTCCCCTTTAGCACCAACGATAGCATCAATATTTTTGGCTAGTTTGGAAAAGAAAATTGCTTCTTTCCAATTTGAAAAACCTTTTGTTTATAAAAGGTATGTGGATGATATTTTTCTTATATTTGAAAACCAGAAACATGTAGAACCGTTTTTGCATTTTATGAACAGTTTACATAAAAACATTGTATTCACATGTGAAGCGGAGAGAAAGTCATCAATTGCGTTTTTAGATTTGTTAATTCAACGCAAAGATAAACAGTATGAGACAGAGATTTATAGAAAACCAACTGATACTGGTCTTTATATTTCTCCAGAAAGCTTTTGTGAATTTAAGTATAAGAGAAATATGGTGAAAGGATTGATTTATCGTTCATGGGCTTTATCTTCTACTTTTGCTAATTCGGTAAAAAGTGTTGATAAATTGGTTGAGTTGTTGATAAAGAATGGATATTCTAAATCATTTGTATTGTTGATGATAAAAGAGACTGTTGATAAATTGATTAAAAATCCTAAGGATCGATGTTTTGGAAAGTCTGAATGTAATTTGTCGGATGGGTGTGAATTGAGTGTTGGTCTGGGTGATGGTAAAAATGGATATAAAAAAATTGAGCCAAAATATGTGTTAGTATTGCCGTACTCTGAAGGCTTTACAAATTATAAAAGTAAGTTAAGTAAACAGATGGGAAATTTAGAGTATAAGATCGTCTCTAATTCGTGTAAGGTACGCAATATGTTTATTAATAAATCAAAAACACCGGTTGGATTGTGTTCGGATCTCGTTTATCAATTTACATGTAATGGGTGTAATGCCACATACATTGGAGAGACTTCCCGTCATCTCTGTATTCGAGTTCTAGAGCATTGTCGATTGAAGGGTTTGACCAATATTAGTGAACACAATAGAGGCTGTTAAAGTGATTTAGGAATGTCTGATTTTAGAATTTTGTTGAGAAGTTTTAATAATTATTGGGAACGCGTGATATGTGAAGCATTGCTGATAAGGTCATTGGATCCAAAGATTAATGTGCAAAGTGCTGTGACTACGAATGTTTTGAATGTTTTTAAATAGTTTACGTATGTTAAATCATGTTTGTTTTTTTAATATTATTAAAATAATTGAAAATTTTAAATTAGATTAATTTTTAAAAATTAGAATATAAATGAAAAATTTTAAAATTTTAAATTAATTAAAAGTGAATTAAATATATTTTTAAAAAATATTTATTTATTTATTAAAAAAAATTAAATTAATAAAAAATAATTTGTTTAAATTAAATGTTAATTCATAATATTTTTAGTTGGTTTTGAGTACCTGAAGATGATAGCTGTGCCATCGAAATATATCGTAAGAAAGGTTTTTTATTGGCGGTATCTTTTAATTAAATCGTTGCCAAATTTATTTAATTATTTAATAATAATAATAATAATAATAATAATAATAATAATAATAATAATAATAATAATAATAATAATAATAATAATAATAATAATAATAATAATAATAATAATAATAATAATAATAATAATAATAATAATAATAATAATAATAATAATAATAATAATAATAATAATAATAATAATAATAATAATAATAATAATAATAAAAGTAATTAAATAGATGCATATTTTCCTTCATTTGCGAAATACATATGTCATATAATATTCATAGGTGACTAATAATTTCTTCTAAAAAATGCAATTTAAATCATCTGTTTTGAAGACATTTAGAAGCAAGGCATCAATTAGTAGTAGCAAGGACAAAACAATGTAATATAATAGCGCAATACATTTATTTAACTATTATAAATGGATGGTTTTTCAATGAGTTTTAATTTTTACATTATTTTAGTAAGTAATGTTGTAAAGATAAAATTGGGATTTAATCCTTCCTTGCCTAAGGGACACCGAGGCCGTGTACATAAACCAAATTATATAAAAAATATTCGAAAATTATTTTTATTAATGTACGTTGACACATTTTATTACATTAGCTCTGTGTATGCTACTTCTTTTAGTGCATTTTCGGCTATTTTATATAATTCATTATATTATAAAATAACTAATTATTATTTTCTAATGGTTGACCATAAATGTTTTTTACTTTGTATTTGCTTTAAGCAGTTTTATTGACATTGTTGTAATAAGTTGTCATAAATCAAACTGGTGAATAAATAATAAAAAATAACCCAATAAAATATCAAATATTAGTTTTAATAGTTAAAAAGCCAAGTCAATAAAAATGAGTTTTACAAAATTACTTATTTCAACTATAAAAACCTCATTAAACTTGATTGTGCATACAATAGTGACATAAATGTGGGGGGGGGGGGGTGCAATCGAAAAAACTTTAGGATTTTTTAGCGAGGAACATAAAATTGTACTCAAACTTAATGCCTTCATTGCTTTCTGGCTGAGTGAGATCATCTGATGGTTATCCCTTTTTTTGAACCTAAACTAATTAATTCAATTAAATAGGAAAAATTTAATAAACTTTTAGAGAGAAAAAATTCAGCATGGAAATATAATAAATCAAATACGATTGCCAGTTAAGGAAATTGCTATAAATGCTTGTGTAAAAAAATAAGCTTGCCAATCTGGAAATTGCAAAAATTTCAAGTAGTAAGTTATAAGTAGTAAATTATAATTAGTAAATTGAAGTTATATAATTAATTCAAACATAATTCACCAATCTTATTATATAAAACCGCATCACTTTTGGAAGGTACGTGACCACCGGTGGTAAGCAGGACTCTCGAAGTGATACACCACTCCTCGCTAGGTGGTACGCCAGAACAATTTTGAAAACGATTAAAAATCGTGACCGTATTTCTTTGATTGCTGCTATTTTACTTTTTGAAATTTTCTTTTAGTTTTTTATTAATAACAAAAATAAATGAATTTGAAAAAAAAAAATAATAATCCCCAAACACAAATATTAACCTAATCGTCGTTAGCCAAATGCTCCCAAATGCATGGTTAGCTTAAGCCTTCCTCAGACTTTGCAGTTACAGCGTATGATGTTTTTCCTAAATGCTCGGATTTTGGTCAGACATCATTTTTAGGTTAATTTTTGACGAACAAACTGATTTTAAGCTCAAAGCAACGAAAAATCATGATTTGAGGGTGCTTTGGGTGGTTTTGTTGTTGAAAGAGGTCATGGTAAGGTTGGATTTCGAAAAAAACCTTTGTAGGTTAATTTTGGGTAAAAAGGTTATTTTAATGTCAAAAATTATAGATAAAAGGTCAAATGCGTCTACTGGGTGCTAGATAGTCAAGGAGTCAGAGTTGAATTTCGAAAAAAATGCCAAATTTCAGTCAAACAGCATCTTTTATAGGTTACTTTTATATAAAAAAGCCAATTCTTATAAAAGTATCATTTAAAGGTTCTTCTTTTTATTCTTATACTTCTCATTACTTCATTGCCCTTTAGTAGCCGAACCTCATCAGTTAAATTGGTTTATATTAATTTGACTATCTTGTATTGCACTTTAATAGATTCACCTCACCCGTAAAATTTAGCTTACTCCAGTCAGACACATTTAAATTCATAAATTACAGCCAGACCTGGTAAGCCAAATTTTCTTAACTCCATCCATTTTAATGAAAATCTAGAATGAAGAATGGCGATTAAGTAATATGACCTTGACCCTGAGGAAGGTAGTGGTTCACAATTCTCATAATATATTACTGACGAGCTTTGAATATACTATTCTAAATATAATTTATGAAGTCGAAATTTCATATTCATATTTATTATATCCATATCCATAGTTAATTAAATATAAGTAAAACAAATGATTAATTAAAATTTTCTATGAATCATTAATAGTTAAGCAAAAATTCATAAAATAAAAAAAAATTTATTCTTTGAATGATATGGTGAAAATGAACGTTATTTTAATAGTTTTAATAATTTAATATAATTGTAGGAATTTACTATTATTATTATTTTAATTGAAATATTATTATTATTATTTATTATAAATAATTAATAAACAATAAAAATAAATGAATAACACCAAATGTAGTGCCTGCAGTATTTAATTTTTAATTAATTTAATTAAATTTTAATTAAATAACAAATACGTTATTATAAATAACACATTCAATTTTTGTTTGAATTTAAGCATTTTTGAAGGATCCCAATATTATTTCATTTAAATCTTTATAAAAAATCCATGAAGATTTGTCTATGAACTATTTCTCTATGATTTCTCAATCGGTGAAATTAATGTTTTGGTTAATGATTGGTTCCACATATTTAAGTCAGTTCGAAATTAAACCAACTCATTTCAAAATTCAAACTGCTGGAACTTATTCAGATATCAAACTATTGTTTTCTCTAAAAAAAGTTTCTCATAATGTCACTTCTCAACTAGATTCTATTAACAACACTATGATACTTGAATAAACGCAAAACTTTGATATCGAATGCTCCGTGACAAACTGGTCAACAATCGAATACAAAGTTCAACTGATCAAATCAGCTTATTCGATTTATTTTGACTTTATTTTTGATGTTATTGTTGTTTCCCTACACCAAAATTTAGTAAAATTGAAATTTATTTCTAAAAATAGATTTAATCAAAAAACGATTTAAACAAATGTGGTTTTGAAATATTGCAATTTAAAAATAAAATATTTTTAAAAAAACTTAATGACCGTGAGTAAATTACGAATCACTCTAAGTAGTTAATGTAATAATAATTTTTACTGAACGAATTGCAGAACTAAAGTATTATATTAAATAGTATGAAATAATTATATAATAAAATTAAAATATCAAACTAAATTATTTTTACAGTAAAATTATTTTCGAAATTGAAAAAGAAATCTAACAAATTACCTCCAATTCGAAACTCAAGAAATTGCTAAATAAATGTTTGTTAATAAAAAATATTTTTATAAATTATTCAAACAAAATGATTTGTAATTAATAATAATATATTATGTCAGTCTTGAAATTGTAACTATTTCCTCGTTTCTTTGATATTATTAATTAAATTTCGTAGTCGAATTTGATTAAACTATTTAAAAATTATTTTTGTAAGAAATCGAAATTAATTATTATACAATTGATTTTGTAAAAGTTTCATTTCAATAAGGTTTCAATAATTTTCCTTCAAAAAATAATTATTTAATATTAGTATAAAAATTAACAGCTATTTGAAAAAGTTTAAGCTATGAAATAAAAATGTCAATATAAATAAGGGAACAATTTTTTTTAAATAGATTTTTGCAATATATTTCGAAAGCTCAGGCATCATTATCAGGCACTAAACAACTTCAATACATAGATTATACAGGATTAACCAATTAGTTTTGTCCGGTGAAACATGTGTAAATTTAAAAACAGAAAAATGTCAATCATCTGTATCAGAGAGATGTTCAAAATATGCACCATTATGAAGGACACATCGGCGCCATCGATCAAGCAGTTTCCTGATTCCATCGGCGAAGAAGCTTCGTGGTTTACTGTCCAACTAAACGTCCAGAACCACAGTCATTACAGCATTGGAAAGCTGGGTGTGAGCACCGGACAAAACTTATAGGTTTATTAGTAATTACATAATAATGTGAGGAATCCAACCCATTAAAATTAACTAAAAAACCATCCAAATGCACGTGGTTAATGTACCTTATCTGTTTATTTTTGTGTTGAATAATTTTATAGCACTTAAAAAATTTTAATTTCCATGTCTTATTATGCTCAATAATATTATTTTTTCCACTTAATCAGACATACAAAATTTATTTTCACGTGCATTTGGAAAGTTTTTAATTAATTTTATCGTTATATTGAAGTAGTTTGGTACCTGATGGTGACGGATGAGATATTAAAATATATTACAAAAATATATTTTAAAAAATGGTGTTCTCTTATTTATAATAATAATAATAATTGTATATTATATTAGAATTTGGATTTTTGTTTTCTACAGTACATTTTAATTTTAGTAAATGAAATGCGAAAAACTCAGTCAATAATAAAGAAAGTGATTGGATATCCTAAAGAAACCGGAAGTTCAGAAATTCTCAGTGGAAATATATTTCTCTCAAGAACAGGAAAACGTGTACTTCTGGCAACGGAAGTCACCCTGTTTCATGCTGATCTCCTTTACTGTTCACAATGCTTAATAACACCCGGGAATTCTATATAGCCTTTCCTTTATTTTTGATAAAACAATTTAAATATCCTTAGACACATGCTAATAAAATGATGAAAATTCCACTTAAAATAATTAATCCACATTACAACTTTATTCATTAAAATAAAGTTCATTTATAATTTCTATTATCTGAATTATTTGTTTTATTGTAGTATATAATAAAAGTGAATTGTAAATTAACAAGGAAATAAACAAAATTAATTTACTATTCTAATTTGGTTAATAATAAGTTATGAATTTGAGCGTTTAAAAAATATAAATATATTACCTGTTCTAAATAAATAAAAAGTTTCATTCTCTTTTTAAAATTATAGCAATCACAAGTTACCTCAACACAAATATGTTTTTATGCACTTATGTTGCAAAAATACCATTTTTAAGAAATATATTTAATAAAAATGTATCAACTTTTTGACAAAATTAGCTTTTTATAGAAACTTATCCAGTAATGTTGGACAAGAAAAACGGAGAAAACTATCTAGTACAGAAGGAGTAATAAATGAACGATGAATTGCCTCCAAATTTTGAAATTTAAAAAATAGAAGAGCTTCATTATTTCGCAAAGCGGATTCATCACTTAGAGAGAGAACTTCTGCACTTGGAGGAAAGAAATAAGCTGTCATGTCATCTATTCAACGTTGTACTGTGTTGTTACTCAATGGCAAGGACTGAAATAATACGTTATCAGCATTAAGTACCTCATAATATATATTTCTTAAATTTATAAAAATAATTATAATTAGTTTACTTGAACAATACTGCCGGGTTGTTTCATGACAGTCGCAATATATTCCTTAATACAGGGAAGGATGAACCACTCTCCAATGTCATGAGACTTTGCATTTTTTTGCAATCAGTAATGAAATATTGCAGTTGGCTAACACAGAGTCATTCAGTGACTGATTTGAGGTAGAGCACATCTTTGTTATTGTATTTCTGCTATGAAGTCCTCCTTCAGCTTATTAAAAGGTTAAATGCTTATCCTTCTTGTCAGGGTGGGTTTTTTGCAAGTGCAATACCAGGCAAGATGGTTTCATTGTTTATTGGAAAATGTTTGATGGCACAGCAAACAAAAAAGCAGATGTTTATCATGGGGCGCTGAGATTATTCCATACTTCAAGTATTCCACAGAGTACTGGTGGCAAACTTTCTTAGCAGCAGTATCCATGATAAAACAAAAAATAACAAAGAGAGATGCAGTAGTGTCCTGAAACAGTGGCACATAGACATGCATGTGCCATATTTTTTCGAGATTTATAATATACGGGGGTGGTTTGAAAGTTATATTGCCTGTGTGAATGTATCAATTGTACATGTAGGGTATGAGAGTATCGAGATTTATAATATACGGTGGTGATTTGAAAGTTATATTGCTGATATACGTTCAAGCACAACACTTATGTTTTATAGTTCTGTGGTGACTAAGACCTATAATTGCATTCCCATAAGCAAATGTTGTTCATTTTTATTATCGCCCAGAAAAACATAGAACGCCTAACTAACGCCCATTTGCATAAAACTCTCGCTGCAATTTTTCAAATGCCCACCAGTGGGCGTTATTGGGAAACACTGGATTGAAGCATATAGCAACCAAATAATAACTATAGGAAGCCTTCTCAAATATATTTAGTGTTAAAAGAAATTGGAGGAAGATTGTCTTTCTGTGGAAAAAATAAGCATCTAAAACATTACAAAAAACAAATTTCAACGTCAATTATTATTTAATTTTTTTTACAAAAAGAAATTTGAACCTTTGTCATTTGTGCAAATACAGGGTCAATACTACACTTATGATCTTCGGCCGTTTGAGACATTATATTGGAATATTTTTAAATCTTTTGTCTGACTATTTTAGTGATGACCAGCCCAGTATGTTTATGAGCAAAGCTGTTAACCATGCTGTGACTTACCAGACTCATTCAAGCTTTCATATGTTGTGACTTATTGACCAATCCGATTCATTTATTTTTACGGGAACAAATTAAAAGAAATGGACATTTTTTTTGATTTTTATATGAAATGTTAATGGTTATTTAAAGTTATTTTCACCATTTTTTCAGTTGATGGAATTGGAAACAATCGAACAAGTAACCGAAGTTTATGCGACTACAAATACTGATAAAAAATCTGCATACAATAAATTGTTTTTATCAAATATTTATTATTACATATTTTAACACGTTAACGGACAAAGTAGCTATAGTCGTCATCCGAAATTTGATATTTAGTAACAAAACGGATATTCCCACAAGTTAATTAAAAGCTTTAATTAATCAAATTATTAATTATAAGACCTATTCAAAAAATATCAGTGTCAAAAAATGAATCACAATAAATTTTTAATGTCCGTCAACGTGTTAAAAAGCAATTACTTATACATTAAGCATTAAACAAATCCAATTTTAAGTGAAATAAAAATTCAACTAATGTTCATTTATTTGTTTTATTAAACAAATTTATATAATAAATCTAATCAACGACGAACGTTTAATTCAGTTTCCTAATTAATTCGTTTTGAAATACGAAGACTTTATCTCAGTTTCAACTTCCTTAATCATTTCTTCTCAACACATTCTATCTGATGTTGAAAAGTGTTCGAGACAGTCCTCTAACTCTTATTTTGATCCTTATCTTCTATTTAAAGGTGTACTTCCTCCTAAAAATATTAATCTCCATTATCTTGAAATAAAGAAAAATCCCACTGACTTAATAATTGATTTAAATTAGTCATTAAACTTAAATTAGAATGAATAATTTAATTTTACTAATATTAATTAATTAATTAAATATCAGCTAATTATTTTTAATTGATAAATTTTGTTTATATTATCAAGGTATAAGTAGAAATTTTTATTTTACCATCATATGTTATAATGGAAAGAATAATACAAATAAAATAATGAAAAATTCCATTGAGTTGATAAATAAATTTAAATTAAAAATTAAAACATAATTAATTTCACTAATATTTATTTAGAAATTAATAATTTATTTAATTTTTAATTTATGTTTTTATTATCATGTGTTAATTAAAAGAAATTTACTACCAACAATTAAAATTAAAAATTTAATATTTAAAAATATAATTTAAAGACTAATTAATCTCACTAATATTATTTTACAAATTATTTAAATAACAGCTTAAACAACTTTTAATTTATATATTTTTTTTCTATTATTAGACGATAATTGATTTTTTTATCATCATCAGTTATAATAAAAAGATTTTAAAAAAATATTTAAATAAGTGCTTCTTTCTAAAAATATCAATTTCCACAATCTAAATAGAAAGAAAATTCTCATTGACATAATATTAAATTCTAATTAAAATCTAAATTAAAGTATAACTAATTTCAATAATATTTATTTAGAAATTAATAAATATGTTTCTATTAGCAAAGGTTAATTAAAAAAAATTACCATCAACAATTAAAATTTTAAAAAATTAATATTTAAAAATGAACTCCTAAAAATATTAAATTAAATATAAATTAAAGATTAATTAATCTCACTAATAATTTTTTACAAATTATTTAATTAACAGCTTAAACAATTTTTTAATTGATAATTTTTTCCTATTATTAGACGATAATTGATTATATTTTATTTTATCATCATCAGTTATAATTAAAAGATTAATAAAAAGATTTAAAAAATTTGCTTCTTCCTAAAAACATTAATTTCCACAATTTAAAAAAAAGAAAATTCCCATTAACATAATATTAAATTCTAATTAAAATATAAATTAAGGTATAATTAATTTCACTTATATTTATTTACAAATTATGGAATTGACAGTTAAAAAAAAATTTTAATTTATAAATTTTGTTTATATTATAAAACGATAATTAAAAAGAATTTTTTTTTACCATCAGCAGTTAGAAATTAAAAGATTAACGAAAATATTTTCACCTGTTTATTTAACTGCAGTGTGGCGAGTTGTTGAGTTGATGTTTGTTTATCAAAACTGGCTTCCAACACTACAAACCGATGTTAGCACAAACACAGATTTAAGTATAGCCGTAATCCTAAATAGTCTAATAAAAATGTATGTCTGATGAAAGCTAATCACTGGATATCTTTCTCTTTTCGTACAGATCTCCCCATGTACACTGAGACCAAGGCAGTCCGTCCGGATGTTGTTTCATATCTCGTTGACTAGTCGAGAAGAGATTTTGTTGAAAATAAAAACAATTGTAAATTGACTGCAGTTTCTTGTAATTCGAATCAACATTCATAGGCATTGCGACAGCAAATTAACTGGGAGATAAACAGGTCTAAAAATGTTGTTTAGGCATTTCCAAATTTTTTGATCGAACACATATGTGGGATCCTACAACTATGATAACATATGGCAAAGTTATATGGGATTTGAATTAGGCGCAAATTATGAATAATAATTTTCAGTAGATATTCAGTTCAATTTTTGTTGTTTAAATTGTTGACCTTAAAAATATTTTGTTGAATTTTCTGTTAGTAATGCAAATAAAAAAGATCCAGATCAAATAATTAATTTAAAAAAATTATTTTTTTCCGTAAAACTATTGTGATTTATTTTCTCTTGTTGATGTATGTCTAAATCTGATTGGTTTAGAAAAGAGGTTTTCAACCTTTATAAGCACTCGTTTTTAAAGTATGACCAACCGGTGGAATTTGTTAGTAGCTATAGAAATTTAAGCAGACCAAGATCGAAAAAGGTAGAGAGAGATGAAAATAACTACAAACAAAAGTTATTAATTACATTTTTTTACACACCAAAGGTGGCCAAGCTAAACCTTGAGGCATTTATTTTAATAAATATATGTAATAAATATATAGAATTCATCCGAATAAATACATTAAGTTTCATTTATTTTTATTTTTATATATTTGTATTTCAATTTTAAAGCTAACACTCAGGCAAAGCACAATTAATGCTTGAAGTTCAGTAAAAGTCATCATAAAAACACTAATTCAAGAGAAATAAATAAAAAATAATAGAAAATAAAATGAAAAACAAAAAAAAGATAAATTAAAATGGAAAAAACATGATAAAGAATCGCTGTTGAAAATTAAAAAAATAAAACAAAAATCATAATGATGGCTAAAAAAATAAAAATAGTAATCAATGTTCGAAAGCAATAATTATTTTTCGGAAAATTATTTCGAATAAAATTCTTATATATAGCATAATGGAATTCAATAATGCAAGGTGTATACGCACATAGTCACTGGGGATTGGGGTTTGTGTGTGGATGTGAATGAGAGGACCAATGCTTGAACATACACGCACGCTTGCAAGTATGCACACACAGACACAAGAATACTTTATATAAGCGATCGGATATTTAGTCAAGACAATCCATTTCCTTTCAGTCAAACTTATCTGAAACTTATTTACACTAAGTGTACTCTTTTATTTTCAACTTTTTTCATAAATCTTCTAGCTCTGAACACTGCGCTTTTATCAGTTAACCTGACAGCTATAGACATTGTACTTAAAATGATCAGATATTATCTAAAATTAAATGAAAATCTTAAGTGATTTAGTTGTCTTTCTTCTTTCGATATACCAGATTAACTAGATTCGGGTTGATTGAGCACTCAAATAGTATGATCAGGGCGATGAACTAACTTTTAGGTGACTGTTAGACAGTTTTATATTTAAAGCGTAAGCATTGCAAGGAGGACACTTTTAAAATCTTTTTAAAAAAAATATTTAAAATCTTTTTGTCTACGTACACAAACAACATTTTATATTAAAATCATAATTCAATTAATTTAAAAAAAATATTTATTAAAAAATTCCAAAATAATGATAATAATATATAATAATAATATTAATACAAGTGTTATCTACCATATCATGGGCAGGAGAAAAATCAGAAAGGAGGTCATCGAAAACAAGTGTTCATCTCTCAGCATAACCTTGAAACCCATGATTTGTTAGTTTTCAGAACTTGTGGTCAAAAATAGAAGCTGGCTCCTCATGATGTATGAAATCAAAATTGAAGAATATGGCGGTAGTTCTTAAAATTATTAATTATTAATGTGAAATATTGACTTTATAGTTACTTTCAATTCCTAGGATTTTATCTTTTGGCTGAATTCAATCATTATATATCTCTTGTTGTGGTTGTTAAGAAGGGGAATAGAGAAATGATTAATGGGGAGCAGAGGGAATACTATAAAGTTGGTTAACGCTTCCCTGACAATGAAAAGCAGCCTTGATTGACATCTATTCAAATTGATACAAAATTTTAATTTGGTAAAGAAATATATAATTGAAAGCCTAATTAATGTCATAAATAAACTTAAGTTTTCTGTATTTATATGACCACTTGGAAAATATATTACAAACTCACAACATTTAGTTAATAGTAATTAATAATAATAATAATAAACCTTTTTTTTGTAGATATAATTTATGTATATAATTTAAATAAATAATCATGTAGCAATATATTTATTTTTAAAATGAAAACTATTTTGACCTAAAATAGGTTCTGATCCCTCAAAAACAAAATCTATCAAGATTTTCGCTTTCTGCGTCTTTGCTTGTGTGAAAGAAAAAACCAATCAGAGAAGAAGAAGCAGAAAACGAAAGCCTTGTTAAATTTTGTTTTTGAGTGATCAATACCTATTTTGGGTCGAAATATTTCATATTGTATTTTATGAAAAAATATTGCGGAAATTAGCTTACATAGTTATTTAATTAAATTATATTAATAATAATAAATATATAATAATAAGATGAAAATATTTCCAAAAATAAATCATAATTTCCTGAATAAAATATTTAATAAAATATAGAAATTCGCATGATTTCAGAGTAATCAAGTTGATTTTAGCGTCAACTTGTATTATAATGTATCTTATTACAGTTTGGTGTAGGTAATAAGCAGTTGAGTGTCTCCGTTTAATATGTGTTACTTGAAAAGTATATTTTTTAAATATACAATATATTTCGCAAAAAAGGTATTTAAAAAATGGAAACAGATTTTTCAGTGGAATATGGAAATTTATTTTCAGGTTGAGAACGACTGTTTAGACCCATATAACTATACAGCCATAGTGTACTATTTCAACTGTTTTAGGGATGTGATGTGTGTAGCTACACTAGTATAGAGCAGGAGTTTCCAAATTTTTACCAGTAGCGACCCACTAATTAAAAACTGTAAGGTTTTCGCGACTCACCTGTACAAAAGGTAAAAAGCAAAAAAGTAAAAACTTTAATTCATAAATTTATTAATATCAAAATAATTAATTATTGAGATGAATGGGCCTGTTTTCTATTTTTGCTAATAACATCTTCGACATCTACTTTTATATTAATTATTTTCAGGTGAAATGAGTTTGATAATTGTAATTTATTGCAATAATTGTTTTTAATGCAAACATTGCTGAAAATGCGATTTCACATATATAAGACATTGTAAATGGAAGTAATACTTTCAAAGCTACAGTGTGGAAAATTGGATTTGAACTTTGTACCGAAACTGTATCAACTATAGAGGACAGAGGAGAATTAACAGTAAGGATTGAATATGTAATTAGCCACTAACTACTATCTTTAATATCTACTTATACACATATTGCTATTAGAAATACATAATTACACATTATTTATTATTTTGATTTCTGGGTGATCTTTTTTAATAAAAGCGGAAAAATACAGTTTTCATCGGTTTTCATATGAAGTTCATCAATTAATGATATAGAGTAAACCCTTTGAGTAAAAATTGTAAATGTCATAACCCCAATATATATATATATATATATATATATATATATATATATATATAATTTATTTTATTTAAACATTTATTATAATATATGACATTAAGAATTTTTTATTATTTGATTATGAATCAGTAATGATATCATTGTTTTATTGATATCAATACTGATTTCATAGTCAAATAATAAAAAAATTCCTAATGTCATTGCAAAATGAAAAGCAATCAGAGATGAAAACCAAAAGAAGTTCTTAAAATATTACTATATATTTTATGCTATATATATTTTTCTCAATTGTTTAAATACAATTGAGAAATATCGTAAAAATTTATGTCTGGTGGAGTGATTAAATTAGCAATATAAACAAATAACTTTTGGATCATTTATTTTGTTTATGATTTAAATCAGTGCGTTAGACAAGTTTGGCAGATTCCAGATCAAGGAGAGATCTGAATTGGGAAATTGAAAATGTGAGTATTTTTGGGAGTGAAATAGAATTTAAATCATTTGCAAGTTGGACAGAAACAAATTGGATGTTAGCTCTGAAATTGTCAATGTTTGTCCAAATCAAATTGGCTGTAAATTTAAATAAATGATTGACAAACAGCCTATTCTCACGGGACGAGTTAATAAACATATTTATAAAAGAGAAATAATTGAGTAATGTATTTATTTATAAAATATATTTAAAATAAGAAATTCTTTGGATAAAATAAAATTTATAAAAATTCAGGAAGAATATAACAATGCATTTAACATTATGTTAATATTTTACCTAATTAAATTAATTACAATAAATTACTTTTTTAAACTTCAATTTTGAAGTGTTATTATTAGATTTTATTTTTTGTTTTAAATATAAACTTCAACATTACTTTTAAAAAAGAAATTTCACGAAATATCCTTCTGATAATTTTACAGTATTTTTAAACAGTATTTTTATACTTGATTTTTTTCATTAAAAGGGTCTGAAATTATAAACGATGAATTAAAAGCAAAAAATAATATTAAATATATACAGAGAATTTGATATCAAGATTTGATAAAAGTTTCAGATGGAATAAATGTAGATAAAATATATCAGATAAGTGAATAACAAAATAAGCCCTTGCTGCGAAGTAATAATTATTTTGTTGAAAAAAGTTTCGATTATTAAATAATAATTTTCAGTTAAATCCTCTTCTGAAGAGGATTGTTTAATAATCTAAACTTTTTTCAACAATATAATTATTACTTCGCAGCAAATGCTTATTTTGTTATTCACTTATCTGATATATTAATTTATACTGCTACCAAGGGATCACTGTTTTATACTTATACTTGTAGTTAGAATAGTTTTCAGAACTTCTAAAAGACAAATAGACATTAAAAAAACGAAAAAATCAAACATAAGATTAAATTAAATCAAGTGTAAAAGGATGACAGGATTATTTTTTGAAAGATTAAATTTGTTTTTATTTCTGGATTAGTTTTACTGAAATATATAAGTGCTTTCCAAAAGAAATTAATTAAGTCTAAAATAATGAAAAGATTAGCGATATAATGAGGACATATTTCTACAGTCAGGGCAATTAGCCTCCCAAATCAGTTGATAAAATTATTCCCATTCTCATTGGGACTGAAAAAATTGAATTTGCAAATCTAAGTTCATTGAGTTTTTTAAATGAGCTCCAAAATTATTTGTTTGTTCCAAAAATAATATTTTATCCTTTCGAGCCTTCTTTGCTAAGGAATATTTGTTTTAATTATCAGCCATTTTTGTGTTTGTCAAATAAAGGTGGTCGAGAAATAAAAATATGGCTAAAGAATTTCTAAAAAAAGTGAAAATATATTTAAAGCATTTATTATTTATTGATAAAACGACATTAATTTTAATTGTTTTAATTAGGTTGATTATTAATTTTTAGGTTTTGGAAGTCACGGGACTAAAGGTTTTAGAAATATTTTTTTCCTTCAAAAATGAAAATGAAAAATTAAGATTTCGGTATATTTTCTTGGATGGATTAAAATTTTAATAAAAAAAAATTGTAGAAATTATAGAAATAATATATTACTCACTAATAAAATGATTTGAATATATAATAAAACCTTATATTTAACAAATTTTTTAATTGATGTTTTAAGTTTTTTTCTGAATTTTGTTTAAACGAATAAAAAATATGTATACAAATGTCTTTATCTGTCATGAAATAATATCAAGACGACAAATCTAAACATAAAGAGTTGTTTCAACCGTAAAAAATATAAAATTTGTTTTAAAGAAAATAAAACTTTTGTTTATTTAACATTCCAAAAAAGATAATTGGAAGCCTGAATGATATCGAGAAGTGGACAGGAAATAAATATTTTTCTTTTTACGAAACAGTATTTATAATTAAATATCAAATATGGAATAAAAATCAAATGTTATCCCGGTATCCAACAGAGCAGGCAGCGCTCGTTGAATCTTCGCTTTTGCCGAAAATTTCTTTCCAATCAATCCAAGTAAAATTTCCCAGCGGGAGAACCAAAGATACCACAGTCAGGAGAATATCTATCGGCAGTTGATGGCCAGTGGTGCATTTTGCGAAATCGTTCAATGTTTAATTGGGGGTTTCTGTGATGCGCTCGAGATGCGATGAGGCGTAATCTAAGTTTCCCCACTGAGAAACACTCGTTGGAATTGCGGCACGCATGGTCAGGCTTTTAATTGAAGAGTAATTATCTGGGATAGAACAGTGGCTGCTCGCCAGTTTTTCTCACAGGTAACAATCATTGGTGATGTTGATGTCTCTTAGGGATCAAGTTCATTTCTCTCTCTCCCAGTTTCAGGTATGCTTTTTAGGAAATACGATTTAATCTCATGATAATACCAAATTTTGTTTTTGATAATCTGCCGCTATTGTAACAATTTTACATAAAAGTAAAACAATTGTTTCATAGAAAATCAAATTTCTTTATCGATTTGTTTTAAAGTGCAATTGCAATATAGCTATAGAAATGAATGTATAATTAATCATTAAAAAGATAAAAAATAATAAAATTAATTACATCGACAAAGTTTTATTCTGTCAAATAAAATTATATTTTAATGATTTTTATCGCTATAACATTTCTGCAAATATTTAAACAAAAATCCAAAAACGGATTATAAGCGAATTAAAATGTGACGTGATATCCTATGCAATTTCTAATGTAAGACTAATTTTGAGCTTATTTGGTTTTCATAACTGTGTGTAAGAAACTTGATTTTAGCTGAATTTGATGATGTTAACAGTTTGCAGCTTAATTCCAAACGACTTTTTATTATAATTATCAATGTTTAAAAATGAAAATGATAAAAAATGTTGTGAGGTATTTTAATTATAAATTAAATTATTACTGTATGCTGAAATCCTTTCTTATGCATTAATTATTTTATAGAAACTCCTCAAACAGAATATTATGAATTTTTTTTAAATATATTATTTTATTGAAAATATAGAAACTTTGTATTCAAAATATTGCCTTTTTAATGTATCCTATTAACACCAGAAGTTCTATGGCTAACAAATGTTAAATAGAATTCTGATGTTTGTCGTTTTTAACTTTTGGTGGGTTTCAATAAAAAAATTAAATTACGATGTGACAGTGTTTAAAATATGCAATTTGTACTAATTAATAAAATTAGCCCTTTTTTTATCAAAATGAATATGAAAGCAAAGAATTTAAGCTTATTGAATTGCCTAGTAAGTTTGACTATTTTATTTAGGATTTAAAAATATTTTTAGACATTATCAAAAAGAATCAGATGGGTTAAAAACTTATTCGACAATAAGAAAAAGACAATCAAACTAAAATATACAAAACGACGACTGCTACTGAAATTTATACCTCGTCTATGCTCTTTTGCAATCTGAAATACAAGCGAAATATGATGAAAAGATTGATTTTCGTGTGTGGTCGTTAGCATCCATGTTTGCCAATTCAGTGGAAAGTCTTTATTCTTTGGTTGTGTTGCTATTTCATCAACGTATGTCAAAACAGAGTATTGATAAGTGGGTGTTGAATTCTTATAATTTGGTTTGTCTAGAGGTTAGCGTACCTATTGATTCTGAAATTAGTACGTTTTCAAGTTTAGTTGGTGAAAAATTCATCTAATTACACGTAGTCGAAATATGTTTTGGTAACGCCTTATTATGAATGTTTCGGAGAATTGACATGATTCAGTTTATAATTGTTTCTACATCCTGCAAAGTTAGCAATATATCCACTTATAAATCTTCAACAACATTTTTCATGTAATAATAAAAAAAATTTATAAAAAATAATTTACGAATAAGTTAGAACGTTAAGACTAACCAGAAAATTTCAGCCTATAACATTGATACCTTTATTTTTATCTGTCCTTGGAACCTATCTTCTATCTTGCAGATGTTAGTTCATAATTGATGTTTTTTACTTGTAAAAATTAATAATTTTCCAAATTAAATTTTATCTTCGGAGTTCACTTTAGCTAGTCGAGAAGCTCTTTCTTCATACTTCATATAGTGTAGTTCATTTTTTCGGGTTAATTCTATGTTATTACATTCTACCTACTTGTTCATATATCAAAAATTAAGTTCTCACTACTTTTTATTAAAACGACTTATTTCCTCAAAGTAATATTTATAAAATTAAAAAATAATAAAAACATGATAATATATCATTAATAATAAAATCAAAAAATGACTGCTTCAGTTTGAGAATTCGATTCGAAAATGAAATTTCAAAGCATAAATTTAAAAGTGTTGTTAGTAAAAGTTACAAGCAGTAATTTTTAGAAAAAAAAATTTTTATTTTTTATTTTTGTTCATTTAGCATAGGCTTTTATAGCGTGATTTTTCACGTGTAAATTTTGATGCATTAAAACAAAATTTTCCAATATTTTTTTAAAATTATATTTTTATTAATATTCAATTTCCTTTGAATGTTTTGTTTAATTTTAGTATAATTTTCCTTTCCACATTTTTCACATGAAGATTTTTAATAAATAAATTTTGTTAAAACTATTGTTTTTGATTCGTTGTATGATGAGCAGATTTGATACGTTTTTATTAAATAGTTTTTTGTTCATCATTTGATAATAATAATAATAATAATAATAATAATAATAATAATAATAATAATAATAATAATAATAATAATAATAATAATAATAATAATAATAATAATAATAATAATAATAATAAGGTAAATATATTAATTATTCTTTACTGAATTAATTTGAATTTTAATTAAAGTAAATAAAAATTGTAAAAATTGAAAATCCTTGTTAACAAAGGTATGTTGTTTCAAATGGCAGCAACTTTTTTAAAGCTTTCTGGTGTGCAATTTCAGAAGCTTTTGCTGCTTCTGACATCCAAATGGACGACAGATCTCTTTTATTATCAAATTATTTGCGAGTTTCATAATTTAGGAAAACCATGTTATAATAATAATAATAATAATAATAATAATAATAATAATAATAATAATAATAATAATAATAATAATAATAATAATAATAATAATAATAATAATAATAATAATAATAATAATAATAATAATAATAATAATAATAATAATATAATAATAATAATAATAATAATAATAATAATAATAATAATAATAATAATAATAATAATAATAATAATAATAATAATAATAATAATAATAATAATAATAATAATAATAATAATAATAATAATAATAATAATAATAATAATAATAATAATAATAATAATAATAATAATAATAATAATAATAATAATAATAATAATAATAATAATAATAATAATAATAATAATAATAATAATAATAATAATAATAATAATAATAATAATAATAATAATAATAATTATGTACCCATTCGTTATATATGCAAGGTTTTTTCAATCTATACCCGTTTTTAAACGAGTCTCAAGATTTTGTCGAAAATCATTCCTCTAAGCCCAGTAGATTTAGTCACTGGCATTAAAGTTGACTTAAATTTATATGTTTGATATCATATTTGGTTCGCAATTCAATCCTGACCCCCATATAGGCTGACTAGACCGTTAATTCATAGATTTTGACACTAGAATTAACTTTTGAATGTAAAATTAACCTTAATATAAATGAAATCTGACTTTTTGTTCAAAATTTGATACCTTTCCAACAACAAAACCATCAAAAGTACTATTAAATCATAGGTTTTGAGCCCATAATCGGTTTTTTCGACCCAAATTTACCAAAAATTGATATTGTTTGACTAATATCAGACCATTTTAAAAAAATTTAAAAATGGCGAACACTTCATTAAAACAAAAATTCAAAATGGCGGCTTTATTTAAACAAAAAGTTATTGATGACGTCATTTCGCAATGGGCCTATGTGGCCTATGCCGTAATATGACCTTGACACAAAGTGAGCCATGGAGTAACAACATATAAGATTATATACCCATGTATTTTTATAAATTCGATGGTTACGTAACCATTATATAAATATGTGTACCATGTAAAATCCGATTAATACATAATAGTGTACGTGATTACGTCGTCATTACCCGCCCTGGGATTACATAACACACACACCCCTCCCCCTTGGGCTGGACTCCTAATGGTGTTATACTAAAATTAAACAAAACATTCAAAGGAAATTGAATATTAATAAAAATATAATTTTAAAAAAATATTGGAAAATTTTGTTTTAATGCATCAAAATTTACACGTGAAAAATCACGCTATAAAAGCCTATGCTAAATGAACAAAAATAAAAAATAAAAATTTTTATTTCTAAAAATTACTGCTTGTAACTTTTACTAACAAAAATTAAATTTATGCTTTGAAATTTCATTTTCAAATCGAATTCTCAACTGAAGCAGTCATTTTTTGATTTTATTATTAATGATATATTATCATGTTTCTTTTCTAAACATCATTATTTAATATATTTTTCAATAATTTTCATCGCTTTTCGATGATATTGCTAATTTAATGAAATTGATGCTAATTTCCACTACTTTGTTTTTAATTCATTTTATTTTTGTATTTTTTCTTTCATTTATGTTTTACGGATGCTCTCATCTTTGTTGAGTCATTTTTTGAGTTTTATTTTGTTTTTTTCAGCTTGTTCATTTATTTAAATTACCATGCTCATCAAACACAAATTCTACAAATCCTTAAAATATTTCAAATTCAATTGCCAATCTTTTAGCTTTTTAAATGATTGTACCGAAAAGATTTGGCAACTTTTAAATACTTCAAAGTCTGCACATACAATATTTTATGACGATGTTAATTAGCAATAAACTGTCTACACTAGACATGTCATAGGCCCTTATTTCCGTAACATTTCTTCTACAAGTTCATTCACAGCTTTCTTCTTCTTCAACAACTTGAGAAGTACATTTATTTGTCCAGGGAGGTTCACTATTATTCATGAATCTCGTTTTTAGACTCGGGTAATTATTTTTTGAAGATTTTAACAAAAATATCCCTCTATTAATTTAATATCTTAATTTTTATAACGATTAAGAGATTCAAAAATTGTACATTTTTTGTCATGACTATTTAAAGTTTTAATTTAAACAATCGTTAAAACAAATAATATTTATTGTAAATAATAAATGAAATTTTTGATTTATTTCACTGTTTTGATTGCAAATTTATCAAGGATAGCCACAACTTTTTTGGTGTCGTTTTTAATACTTGGACTAAAGGTGTATTATGTGAAAACATCAAAAAATAAAATTTTAAATAAAATTTTAATGATACTTTACGATTAAAGTGAATGATTAAAAATTTTTGATAACCATAAATGTCTGCTAAATATTTCATTTAATGTAATTGACAATATCCAACAAATGGCCGTCAACAATCAATAAAAGATTTTTGGACACATTTGGAGCTGGATGATTGACAAATTGATTCACAGAATCTGCCAACTAATTCCTTCACAAATAATGAATAATTTTCACTGTCAAAATCATGTCAAAGCTAACAAGCAGAAATTGGTTTTGATATATTCATTTTACTTTTAATACACTTTTATACAATAATTACAATAATAATAATAATAATAATAATAATAATAATAATAATAATAATAATAATAATAATAATAATAATAATAATAATAATAATAATAATAATAATAATAATAATAATAATAATAATAACAATAATAACAATAATAATAATAATAAATAAATAAACAAATAATTAGCAGCATAGTAAAAATTTAATCTCAAAAAAGCAATACTCAAATAGACATTTTAAGATATATTAAAAATTATTAATAATTATTGGGAACGTGTTGTATGTAATGAGTTGTTGATGAGATCATTGGATACGAAAATATGCAAAAGCTGTGAGTACTTGAGTTTTGAATGTTTTAAAATATTTTGGTTTGGGTGGATTGTGAATTTATGGATGGTTTTTGTTGTGTTAAATAATTTGTAATTACATATCGTTTGTTTAAATTAACGGTAGGAAATAATATAAAAATTTAAAAACTTTAAAATAAAATTGTTATAGAATATTTTTTCAAATATAAAAGAATTTCTGTTATTGTCAAATTTTATTCTTGATCTTGATTTTTACTGCAATTTTAATTCGAGTCTTTCAATAACAGTAAAAAAAGTCCGATAAATTAATTTAAATATTATAAAAATGGAAGACAAGATAAACTTTAATAATATTCTTTGGATTGACAATATTTACAATTATTTTCTTCCAAATTACACTTTTTCCAGTTATTATTTTATTGGTTTTACATGTTGTTTTAACTGCTAAAATATTTGATTACATAAAATAAAGTTCTAAAACAAATTCATAATGTTAAAAATATTTAATTTACAAAATTTCGATGTGTACAACTTTTAAATAGGAGAGGAGTAGGGTATTATTTGATATATAATCAAGAGGTTATAATTTATAATATTTGATAATATTTACAATATATATTAAAAGAACTTTTTCTAGTTTTCACGTCTTATTGCTTTTCATTTTGCAATGGCATAAACAATTTTTTTATTGATTAACTTTAAATCAGGTGATTTATTGATATTCATACATTTTCGGCACAGCCTTTTTCAAGTGATATAGATCAAAAACTATATATATATATATATATATATATATATATATATATATATATATATATATATATATATATATATATATATATATATAATTATTAAATAAATAGAAATGAAGATAAATGAAACTCAAAAACAGAAAACAGAAACAAATTGAATTAAAATACATAAAATTTAACTGAAAGAAAATAGTGAGTATTATAAGAATTTAAGTTGAATAGAAAATGTAAAAATTAGCAGTGCTACACCATTTTGGAATCAATCAATTTTTGGAACAACAAAAAAAATTAAATGCTAATTAAATTATTTTCACATTTAAATTATCATCAAAATGATCAATTTTAACATCTGTTTAGGAAGTATAAGGTAAAAAATTAAATTTCCTTCACAGACTGTTACAAAGCTGACATTGATTAAGCTCAATATAATTAGAGATTCAGCATCTGCGCTTTTCTGTAAATGACCCATTTCTAGAATGTTTTCCTGCAGATGAAGATGTAATAATACAAAAAAATTTCAAGAAAAACTTTCGAAAAATTCATAAAATCACTTTTTTAATTTGAAACAGAAAATTAAATTTGCAATATTTATTGTTTGTTTTAACTATTGTTATCATTTTCAATGATCAACTATTTTCAAGTGAGATCAATAAATTCGATAAATTTGTGTAAAATTTGAATTTGTTGCCTTGTGAAAATGAAAAAAAAGAACTTCAAAGACTTCGTAAAATATAAGTAATTAAAATTTTGTTTTTAAGATTTTCTCGTCAAGTTTTGTTTATTTAAAATGGCTAAGAAATTTAAAAGTCGATTATATAAACATTTTTTTTTGGAAAAATGATTAAATATGATTAAATCAAATTTTAGTGTAGTATATTTTTTCTGTAAAACTATTTATTTATTAGTACAATGGTTATGATTTTTGAATTTTAATATAGTATTATAGTATTATAATAAAAATTGACTATAATATTATGTAGATGCGATTAGCATATAATCAATTGTCTAAAATGTAAATCCAGAAAATTGAAAATTAAAATCAATTAGTAATGAAAAGGATAAAAGATTTTAATTTTAATCTTTACTGTTTATTTTTCTAAATTTAATGTTTTACATATTTTACACTGGGACTAAATTTTAATTTTTTAAACATTTTTAAAAATTTTCCGATCGACGATATCACAGCAATCAACGGGCTAAACTCTTTTCTTAATTACAGTTAATCCCCGTTCAACGCGGGGGATACATTCTGGACATGATCGCGTTAAGCGAAATATTGTGATTAACGGGGCATTTTTGAAAAAAAAACATTTAAAGACTCGAAAAACTTTATATTTATTAAATAAACATTAGAATAATAATAAGGCAAATAACATTAAGAATAAAAAATTAAATAAACATTGAAAATAACATTAGGAATAAAATTAATTATATTAAGGATAGGAAAATATAGAAATTCGCTCTGGTAAATGGCAAATAACATTAAGTATAGAAAAAATATAAAAAATTAAATAAACATTAAAAATAACATTAAGAATTAAAAAAAATACAATGGATAAATTAATAATTTATTCATTTTTCTCGACGTTGTATAAAGGAATCTAGTTCCCCTTGTTTGGCTTTTCTAAGTTTATTGCGCAAAATTTGCCGATAACCATCAAGCAATGCATTACAGCCACGTTTAACAGCATTTACTCGCTCGTAATCTTCATCGTTCTCTTCTAACAACTCCATGCATTGATTGTGAAGATAAAGGGCCTTTTAGATTTATCGCACCGTCAAAGCCAATGTCAGAAAACTATTTTTTTTAAATTGTCGGTCGCGTTATAACGAATTCCCACTCACCGGGGTTACCTGTACATTTTTACACAAATTTTAATGTAAAATCTCGTTTAATACTTAAATTAAATAAAAATTAGCAAAAAATTAAATTCAAAAAATAAAATAAATTTATGAATTAACGTTAAAAGTAATTTATATTCTAAATCAAATCTTAAAAATAAAAATTTAGTTTTCATTAGTGCCAGATTTCCAGTACCACTTGAAAAAGTCTTCAAACTCTTTACACTGCAAATTTATCTTGTAAATTTGTCTTCATATGAAATCGACTTTACTTGGTCTAAAGTGATTGTTGCTGATTGTCACAATAAACTTTAGAAACCCTTTCCTTGTTAAAGACTAGAAATGTATTTTTAATTTTGAAAATAAAGAATTTGAAAATACACATACCAAATTCATTATCCATGCGAATTTTGAAAGTATTAAATTAGTTTTATTATGAATATTGAACTTTGTTAGAGTTCACACACTGACGAGAACAGTACCAAATTTACAGATTCTATTAGAAAATTTGCTGATTTTTATTCTGATGATCTCACTGATGAATGAACTGTGATAAATGAACTCATTGGCAAGCTCTGCTGTGTCAACTTCCATCAGCGCCAAGAAAACCCACACCTCTACAAATGCTGGAAATATTGAAAAACTGTAACATGCAGACCGGATTTCCGAATGTATACATTTATTTCACTCTGCTGTGTCTAACTGTAGCCGTGAAAGATCTAATCATTTGAAACAAATAAAAAATGCGTTGAGGTCGACGATTGGGCAACAGAGATTATCTGATCTAACGCTTATGAATATTGAATGTGAAATTGTTCACTAGCTAGATTTCCAAGATATTGCTGACAGCTTTTCAGCACTAAAGACTCGCGCAAAGATTTTTAAATAAATGTTCTGCCTTACTATCAAATTCATGCAACGGAAGGCGAGATAAAAAAAAATTTTCCACGTGATAATATTAAAAAAAATAATTATGGTAGGTATCAATGAACCATAAAACTATCATTTATTTATCCTATTCATATTAACATAAATAATTATTACAACATCTAAAAGTTTGAACAAAGGGGCCTACTTAAGACAATTAGTACCGGGCCTCCAAATTGGTAATCCGGCCCAGCGTACACATGCTCATGTAATTACTAATAAACTTATAAGTATAATCGATTTGATTGAATTTGTTTGTGGCTGATAACAACAGAGCTTTTAAAATATAATACAAAAATATATTTATAAAAATGGTAATTATATATATAAATTAAATAATAATTTTACTCATAAATTTAATTTTGAAAAATTTCTTAAGTTGTTTGTTTTTATCACAAAACGATGAGCATTCCTTTTCTGAAATTGCTAATCCGTTTGATCACATGTTTCTGTGGATGACAAAATCAAACGAATCTCTAACTCAGATCACGGTGAAAATTGAAAATTATCAGTAGGAAAAAATGAGTGGAAAAAAAAATCAATTTTTAAAAAAAGTAATTTTCCATAATTGAAAATGCAAATAATAATTTACAATTTTTAAAATAAAAATTTGATTAAAAACAATCAATTTTTAAAAAAATATATTTTTCTTTAAAAAAAACCAATTGAAAATTTAAACAAAAAATCAATTAATGTTTTTAGAGATTCAACTGAAAAAATATCATCATCATTTATCAGAGTATGACAGATAGAATTCAGTTAATAATTCTGGGGATCTGGTTTCCCATCAAAATTCGGTCAAACTAATCCATCTTATTCAGGCGGGTTTAGTGGCCAAATATTTGTTTTGATTTGACGGCTTGGCTCACACTCCAACAATGCAATGCCTATTCTCAGTAGTTTTCGTTTTGCAGCCTATCTGGTTCAATTAGAAACATTGAATGATTCATAAATTGATCTGAAACGAAAAATGGAAGTTTGCCAAAAAGGGGGGAAAAATAATAGAAATTTTTTTTACTGTAGAAAATTCCAATACGGCCAAATTAGTGGCTGAGCTCCTGGTAAACTAATAATGATATCGAATTGGTCATCGTAATGGAATTTATTTATATTTCTGGACAGCTCCTTTCTGTAACAGATAATTGGAAATTTATCAATGTTAATCTATCAGACATTTCCATCGAATAAACATCAATAATAAACACTTTATTAATAATGAGTTATTGAAATTTTTTTGGAATTTTTTCTTTTTTGTCAAAATATTTATTTTATAATGAACCCAAATGGTTTTTAACTTTCTTTCAGCGAGAGGATCATAATATAGATTTTAAATTATTTGTTTAAATTAATGCTTTGGAAAATTAGGTAAAATTAATTAAAAGGAAAATTGATAGAAAGGTGAAAAGTGTATTGTTTAGTGTGAAAGGCACTGAAATGTGAATTTGCAAAAAATCACTAAATACTTAATTATTATAATTAATATCTGATAAGTAGGTTTTGGGTAGAAAGAATTATTTTATCATTAAATATAATTTATTTAATTATTTTTATTTATTATTTAATTATTAATATATTTGTTTCTTTTTATTTATTCTATTTAAATTAATTTTTTATTATTACTTTTTTTATTTACTTTAGATATTTTTTTCATCCTTATATATATATATATATATATATATATATATATATATATAAAGTTTTATTATTCTAAAAAAATATTTTCTATTTGATAACTTTAACAATGACATAAATTTGTGTACAAAGAAATATAATTATAATAAATAAATAAATATTGTAAGTGTAATTTATAACAGGAACACTTCAATTGAAAAACAAATTGTGAAGAAATACATAAAATAGATCCAAACAATACTAATTTTTATTAAGTAAATATGTAAATAATATTTCTTACTAAAACTGATTATATTTTTTTCCTTTTAAATGTTTTAATGTCATTAATTACAATTAATAAAAATTTGTCTAAGAAATTAATTATTAAATAAATAATAATAATAATGGCATTAAGCAGTTTTTTATTTTTTGACTATGAATCAGTAATGATATCGATGTTTTATTGAATACCAATGAAAAGAGATCAAAGGTGAAAATCAAAAAAGTTCTTATAATAACTAATAAGTCATCATATATATTTGATTTATACACATAAAAATAGACATTTATCTAATTTCTAAAAGGATCCTAATGGCTTGATTGAAATTCATTTCTTGATAAAATGGTTTGGATATGCAAGTCTAATTTTATTTTAACCATAGACATAACTTTCATTGCAATTTTACCGATATATTTTATGATCGCGACATTGGCAAACTCGTTTTCTGACTAAATAATATACAACTAATGATAGATAATTTTAATGCTAATTAATTGTCAAAAAAATATCCTATATGTTTTTTTCAAAAAAAGAATAACTGTGGATATATCAAAACTATTGTCAACAACCAAAAAAACAAAAATAAAAAAATAAAAAATTTAGTATCAGTAAAATAATCATAATGAAAACAAATTTAATTATTTAATATTGTTACTTTCATCTTCGTTTAAAAAATTCTGTCATAAAAATTTCAAAAATTATGAATTTTTTTTTAAAATAATTGATAAAATTTAAAATTTTTAAAAAATTTTAAATGTTTTATAATTTAAATTTTAAAATTTAAAACTTTAAAGGAAAAAACTCGACAACAAATAATTGAAACCATTAGAAAAAATTTGTAAAATTCAAATTTATTTTGCCTTTCAATTTGACACAAGTAATTAATTAAAAGTAACAATAAAAGATTTATTTTTTAACTTTAGGGCAATTTTGATTAAAAAAATGCATCCAATGGAAATTTTGACGGTTGAGTTATTTTTACTTAAATAGTTTTCGTATATCATCCTCCCGTGAATTACTAGTAGTGAATATTTGATGAATCTCCCAATCAAATTATTAATCAGTAGTAATGAAATAAAGATTGATAGAGCCATGTGAATACTAATAAAGAAAAAAAGAGACATTACAGAAAATCAGTTACAATGATCAAAGAAACCCAATTTTCCAGCTACGAGTCAACTCAAATCTCAACGACAACTGTATCATGGGGATGATGATGATAATGATGAGGATGATGATGACTAACATCAGTAATCAGAGAGATTACCAAGTGTCCCATATGACTGCCTCGTCCAACAAGCCTGTCGCCTTCATGCTCCAATTAATTGACTGATAATCTAATTCAATTTTTTCATATTTAATTTTTCGACAAGTTCTTTAAAAAATTACTACGCGATCAGAAGAGGTTGCCTCATTAGAAAATCCCGAGGAAAACACGCGGAAGAAAAAACAAGGAGGTTGAGATTGGTAATGCATAAAATAGGCATTAACACTCTGCATTCATCTAGCTAACAATCTATCATCAACGTGAAATAATCCTCCTCTCGCCTCAAGCGCGTACTGTCCGGTTATTTTTTGTCAAAGCACATATACATCTTTGTATGTGTGTTTCTGTCAACTTTCTACTTTATCTCTTTTATGTTTCTTATTCTATTTCCTATTATTATGATTACTTGTAATGACTCACATTATTGGATGCTTCAGTTGACGTGCTTACTGGCCGGGATTTTCAACATCTTCATTAGTCAGAAATACATAGGATTCAGAGAGGGAATATATTCTTGATATATTCATACTCTCAATTTACTACGTTTACAATTTACAAAAATAGTAATCCTACATACCTATAAAGGCTCTTCTTATATTTTAACGTATACAGCATATTTATGTAGTATCAAATAACAAATTAAATTGACTTCAAAATTAGATTCATTAATAATACTATAAAATAATAATAATAATAATTAAAAGAAAACGCAAATAAAACATTCTTCGTACGATATATTTCGACATTTTAACTGATATCTTCAGGCACCAAAAACTACTTCAAATGTAATGGATTATTTATATAATTTAAACATATTTTTTATTAGCTGAATATTTTAATAAATAAATATTTTTAAACTAAATTTAAACTTTTTTTTTATAAATTTTAATATTATTATTATTATTATTATTATTATTATTATTATTATTATTATTATTATACAATTTTAAAGTTTTAAATTCTAAATGAAACAGGTAGATAGCTGCGATCAGTTTGCTAGTTTAGATCAATTCCTATTGGATATGTAGATGTTTGTCAATTAAATTATTCTACTTTTGTTTGTAAGTAAACAAATATCGAAACAGTTATTTACTTAAGATTGATCTGTGTCAAATTTGAAATTCCTAAAATAACAATAAAAAATATTCGATTAGAATTCTTTAGAAAATTGAAAATATTCTTTAAAGCAATCCAAAACTTGTAAATGCATTAAAACAAAGTATATAAAAAACCGTCGCATAGAAAGTATCTAAAAGCAAATATTCGCGCATGACAAAACATTGGAAATCGATAAATCGATAAATCTAGGAAATTCTACAAATGTGATCCCTATCGGCAGCGGCAAGGAGAACATTATTCCTTCGGCAAGAAACTAAATATTTATTGAGATAAAATAATAATTATTTATTTTTTTATATAAAAATATGCCTGCAATAATTTTCTGAGGAAACTGATTGCAGAATAATTGAGAACTTTTTTCACATTTTAACTCACAGCATTACTGTAGTTTTATAATTATTGTACCAACAAAATTAAATTTTCCATAAAGATACTATATTATTCATTCCAAATCGTTACGAGCCTTCAAGAAATTTAGGGTACAGTAGAACCAATTTTATGTTGTGTGGAGGTTCAACAGCAACGATCGGGTCACTCGTATTTTGTTCATTGAGTAGATCAATAAGGTCTTTGGTTCTGAAGTGAAGATTAACTTTTTGAAAAGAATTTGCAGCTTTAAGTCTTGTTGGTTATGGATAACTCTCTTGCTCATCCTTCAGATTTTGTATACCTCGTATTGAAGAAATTTGTATTCGTAAAAATTAAATTTCTTTCATCTAACACCAAATCATTACTCCAGCCCTTAGACCTGCAGGACATTTCGAAATTTATAAAACTTAAAATCAATCACGTTTTCAGTGGTTCTAAATTTTTTTTAAAAAAAAGTATCACCAAAGACTGTTGACCTTCCGAGAAATTATTCTTTTTAACTACAACGTGAGAACACATTTTCATAAAATCTTCAAAAAGAGGCAAAAGAAAGTGTAAATGAATAGATTCCTGATTAAAGTTCTGTGAAAAATGAATTTAATTAAGCTATCAGGGATGAATATCAGTGAATCTAACATGGATAATTAATAAAGTGGATTAATTCTTTGTTTATAAATATAGATAATTAAAAATACGAAGAATGTGCTTGATGTGCCTAACAAGTAGTGAGACTCTTATAGAAGTAAATAAATGAGATAAACAAAACCGTAAATGTATATTCAGTCGTGTATATGTCTTTGTCTTATTCAGATATTAATAAGTTTAGCACTTATTTTAAGATATTCATAAAAAGCGTGCAGTATCACAGTGTCATTCGTTTTCACTTTATGAAGAAGTCAATAAATAGCTGAATGCTGTTTATTGTGGTGAATGCCTATCAAAACCAACAGCCTACAGCTAGTGTAATTATTTCAATTAAAACTCATAAAGGTCTTCTGAAATCAAAGAAAAGATAACGGAAGACTTAAGAAAATTACAACTAGAGATTTCCCAAAAGAGAGTAAAGTCAATTAAAAATTACTTAATGAAAATGGCATACTTACATACATTTTGTTTAAATAATTATGGATAATTTTGACTAATTTTTATTATTATTACTAGGCGGGAATTATAATTGACAAAAAATTTATTTATTAGAATCTAAAATACAAAAATAGTATAGCAAAATCAGTAACATTAAAATTAATTTTTTATATTTATGCTTACCGTCACAATTCTCTGATTACCAAAACACCTCTAAAAAGCATAATTAATTTTGAAATATTTCTTGAAATACTATGTTTTTTACTATAAAAGTGGCCATCCATAAATGACTTCACGCGATTTTGGCCGGTTTTTTATCCCCTCCCTCCCATCGTTACACGTCGTCACAAAACGTTACCCCCCCCCTCAAATATGACTTCATAAATCTTTGGTACCCCTTAAAAGCTGTATTTTATATTTGAAAATGAACATGTTTCAATTCACTTTATTGACATTTTAGTATGTATTTGATGAACTGCTGCATTAATATCGTATGAGAAAACATATATTAAAAATGAGGCCCTGGAAAGCTTAAATTAGTATAAAGTTATGTTGAAAAAATACAAAATTTAAGATGTGACGTCACAGTTCTTAAACAACCCCTCCCGCTCGTCACACACTGTCACAAATAATCGAGACCCCCCTCCCCTTAGGTGCGTGACGTCATTTATATACAACCCCAAAGTTGTATTTTTTTTTCAAAAATATTTTTAAATGACTTATATCTGAAGCCCTTGACAAGGCTACGTATAACTTTCCTAGAAAAAGAACGTGGTATTTTAGAACAACGGCAACTTTATTCAAGGTTTGACCTTGACTTTTATTAATTGTCCTCACATTAAGCAGGTCTAAGTAGAAATTGAATGCGATCTAAAATAAAAAACAAAGCTGAATCATTTACAATAGTAAAATTTTTATAAATACAAGTTTTTGAGTTCCTTTGCATAGTTATATGATAAGATTTATATTTCTCATTAAAATTATTCCTTCTTTAAAACCAATCTCTGTGGTGGTACAGCACTTGCTTTGAGAGTATTTAAGAATCCGATGGGTCAAGAATATTCAATCTGTTTCACCAATAGTATGAAATCAAATATTTCATCGAACTTGACAAAGATATATCCAAAATTTTGATATATATATATATAATTAATAAATTAATACAAACTCAAAACACCAAATATAAGAAATATATTTCGAGGAAATTATCCTCATCTTCAGTCTGCCATCATAATCTTTGTTAAATTTTGTATACGCAAACAATAATGATGTAATAGTTACGATTTAATGATTTAATTAAATAATCTCAATAAATTTATTGCTGATTGAACGTTTATTTTAACAGATTGTGATTTAATCATCAAAGCCTCACATAAAATTATTTCCCAACTTATTATTGTTGGGTTATTATTATTGAAAGTCGGTTCCCTCTGACTCCTCGTGTCCTTTTGGAATCAAATAAGCAAACCCAACACATAATAATTTTATTTGCACTTTATCACAGTTACAACTCAACTCGATTTATTTCAATGTTTTGTAATCACAATTTCACGGATTTATTTGCACCCTTCAACCACCGTATAAATTTGATTATCTTAAGGTAGGTTATCCAATGGATAATAACCTTTTCTGATAGATAACTTTGATTTTACTTGGGTTTAGATTCTTCTACTGACCTGACTACACTACTCGTTTACTTCGACAACTGGCCATTTCGTGTTTTTCCCTTTTCCTTTTATACTCCTGCTCAGACTGTTTTCAGACGATTGTCAACAACATTTGCTACATTATTAAATTATTAAAAATAATTACTTTCCACAGACCACCTTAGCCGACATTTGTCAACAACGTTTTGCTCCATTACTAAATTATAAATTAGGAAATAATTACCTCTCTATAGATCAGTGGCGCCCATTTAATATTGTTTAGGCCAATTTATCCTTTTATATTATTCCGTCTACAAGCCAAGTTTTCCTCATCTTTCCGGTTTCCCACTGCCTCGGACTTCCCATTAGTAATTAATTTTTTTAAATTATTTTCTTTTTTGTCTTATATTCATTTCTAAGGACCCTCACTAAATTTTTATTATTATTTCTGGACTTGTCTCTCTATTTGGCGTTCAACCATACCAATTTCCCCCGATCAATACTACTTTCGAGTTTTTGTAAATTCTTTTAATTAATGTTGCACATTTATCATTTTGGTATTTAAAATCACTTAAATCAGTTATGCCTTTGCACATTTTTCTATGCTCAGTAATATTACTCACACCTCTCAATCGGCTATGTTACTGAACCCGTGTGCGAAGATTACGGGAATTACCTCTAATGAATGTGACATTGCAACCAATACATGAAAATTGATACACTAGATCAGAAACTAAACCTATTGGGGTTTGAGATTTATTACTAAGCATATTTATTGATTTTAATGATTTTGATACTATTTTAAACAAATTTGAATTCTCTAATGATTTTGTGACAGACAATTTAAAATTTCTAAAACCTTCCAAATATTTAATTACAAAAACATGTGGTTTTATGGGTTCACCATCATTAGATTGGCTATGGTTGCCATTGTTTCCATCAGGCGCAATCATAAGGCAATCAATGGTTTCCTTAGTCAATTTTTCTACAAACGTCTTAGAATCTCCATTTGTATTCAAAAAAAGAGAAACTAGCTTTGTATACTTTTGTTAGACTTATCAAACGTAGAAGATAATGACCAAAAATCTAAAAATCAAACCCTTAATCATATTTCTATTATATTTAAAGTCACAAAGATTATTCAAAGAATTGTATAGGCCTGTATCTGTTTGCTTTCTATATATTTATGTTTACAAATCCTTAGCCGTTTGTTCGACTAATAAATCTAAAAATGGAAGAAATGAATTCACTTTTTCTACCACGGTGAACTTGATATTAAAATTAATCCCATTCATATAGTTTAAAAAAGAAACAACATCATCAGAACTAGAAAATACTAAAAGGATATCAACTTAACGTTTATATATCTTAGGCTTAACAAAAGGAAATTCCGAAATCTGTTTCTCTAATTTGAAAGAAAGATTGATGCAAACGTTGGAGCTAAAGCTGATCCCATAGCAATTCCATCAACGTGTTGATATTACTTATCATTGAAAAGAAAAGCAACATTAGAAGTGGCAAACCTTAACAATTCACGAAATGCTACTTCGTCTAATTTCTGATGCACCAACATCTTCTCTCTCCACAAATCACAATAAAGATCAATAGTCTCATTTAATGGTACATTTGTAAACAAACTAGTTACATCGAAAGACACCATATAATCAGAAGAATCAACGGCTTTGTTAGTTATAAAATCAATAAATTCAAATGAATCTCGACATTCATATTCCTTACAAATTAAAGATTTTAACAAATAATCAAGAATCTTAGCAACCTTATACTGTGCTGAACCTATCATGGAAAGCACCGGTTGCAATGGAATGTAATGGGTCCAATGCCACATTCAGTAAAGAGACTTTCCGTCATCTTCGCACACGGGTTCAGTAACATAGCCAATTGAGAGGTGTGAGTAATATTATTGAGCACAGAAAAATGTGCAAAGGTACAACTGATTTTAAAGATTTTAAAATTTTATATAAAAACTTTAGTAAAAATTGAGAAAATTATGTGAGGCTTTGGTGATTAAATCACAATCTGTTAAAATAAACGTTTAATCAGCAATAAATTTATTGAGATTATTTAATTAAATCATTAAATCGTAACTATTACATCATTATTGTTTGCGTATACAACATTTAACAAAGATTATGATGGCAGACTGTAGATGAGGATAATTTCCTCAAAATATATTTCTTATATTTGGCGTTTTCGAGTTTATATATATAGTTATTATTTTAATTATTATTATTATTTATCCATAAAATATTTTTTTTAAATAATTTTGGCTGTTAAAGATTTCATTGAAGATTTCTCAATTTCTAAAATTGCAAAAATTATTGATATCCGATTTAATTAGTCGATTGAAGGAATTTCCATCAATATATAATTAAAATTCATTTTAATTCAATGGAGGAAATTAAATATAAAAATTCAGTCATTCAATCCTTGGAGAAGTACAAAGATTTCAATTAGCCGTTTGTTTAAATCAGTGAACAACTTGAGATTCTAATTCGAATGTCTATTTTGTATATTTTAACTCTCTATTTTATTGGTCATTTTAATGAATTAACATTTTCGGGACAGCAAATATATTATTGGCATAAAAGGTTATTTTTATTGTCCAATGACTTTAACAGTTTTATGACTATGAATCAGTAATGATTTCGATGTTTTATTGGTATCATTACTGGTTCATAGTCAAATATTAAAAAATTCCTAATGTCATTAAAAAGTAATATTACATTAGGGTTGCCATACGTCCCGGTACACCGGAACATGTCCCGGTTTTGAGGTCCGTGTCCAGGACAAGATTTATTTGTCCCGGTCAATTTAAAATTTACGAATAAATATATATGTTTTTAAACATGAAAGTCATAAATAATGAGATGTTCCCGAGCGAGGCTGGGTACGGATCAGCTAGTAATGATACGCGCACGTGGCAGAGCAACACCTACACCCTCTCCCATTCCCCTACACCAGTTATCAGAAAAAGAATGGCCATTTTTTTACATGATTCTTAATTAAGGGCACTTTTTACATGATATTAATTTGAGTCTATTATTTATAAAAAAAATTGCAACACCCATGACAAATTTCGAGAGCACACTTGGCGAGATAATCACCATTAGATGTACCTCTGATTGGTGAATAAGCGTCTACTTCATGAAACCTTAAAGTGTTTGGTGAGTAATTAATCGCAATCTTTAAAGCCGTGTAAAGACTTAGGATTGGCTTTGGAATGGTGGTGCATGACATTTTTATGCTCTAAATACCAATCATCCACGGATGTGCGCTATGGTAATTATTTTGAATCGGTGACACTCAAAGCATCGTGTTTATTGAAGGTGCTCTGCTATTTTTTTGTGGGGAGGGTGAAACGTAATGAGAAAGGAGGGGAAATTGTCCCGGTCTGTAGCCAAAGAACTATGGTAACCCTAGATTAAATATTATTTTGAGACTATTAAATAAATAAAATCATATTAGATGCCGGACTCTTAGTTAACTAAATGTAATTTATTATTAATTATTTTTAATGGTTTAATGTGTGTTTTTGCATGCTATTTTTGCAAGCGATTGATTTGTATTATTTTAATTTATTATTTACTTAATTACTGTCATTCTTACAAATAATAAATACAATTCAACTTAATAAATAAATAAATAAATTATTTGCAGTAATAATAATAATGATTATTATTATTATACGAAAATTTTTAAAAATATAAAAAACATATATTATAAATTAAGTTTTGTTTAATTTTATTCAAATTGCTAATCAACATAAAATTAATTAAAACAAACATTTATTGTTTTTAATTTAGTACTAGAAATTCAATTAAAAAAGATGAAAGATTTTTTCATTAACAATAAGGTATCACTATATGCACGATAAAGCACAGTAGTGAGTAGAACTGGAAGATTCAATTTCAATTTATTGAGGAAAATTAGTTCTAATGTTTATCTAAGAAAGCTGAATAGTTTTTCGGATTGAATTTCTTGCAGACGCATTTTAATTTTCTTTAAATTACCGCCTATCACGTCGACTGAAAAATCTTTTCATTTAGTCTTGAAAAATTATTTTGATTTTTAAAATAAAGGCAATATTTTAATTAGCTTATAACCACAATTTTATATTATTATTATTATTATTATTATTATTATTATTATTATTATTATTATTGTTATTATTATTATTATTATTATTATTATTATTATTATTATTATTATTATTATTATTATTATTATTATTATTATTATTATTATTATTATTATTATTATTATTATTATTATTATTATTATTATTATTATTATTATTAATATTATTATTATTATTATTATTATTATTATTATTATTATTATTATTATTATTATTATTATTATTATTATTATATCAAATCATTCTATTAATCAATTTAAATTGTTCAAAATATGTATTAAGAAGGAACATAATAATTTTTGATTGATAAAAAAATCATCCGGTGGTGAGAAAAGTTCACAAAGAGAAAACGATAATTATCTAATTATTAAATTTAGATCTGAAAAAAATGGATCTGGGATATATCAGGAAAATTCTTAGGAATGCATGAAAACTTTAAAAATTCGCTAAATCGCAAATAATTAAGGAAAACCCAAATTCAGTAAACAATGTGAAAAGTAAACAAAATTAGGCTTTGGAAACCAATATCGTGATAATATAATTATTTGGAGTCGAAGTCGGAAAAGGTTAAAAAAATATATAATAATTTGCTATATGAAGAATTTATTAATATTTATTAATTTATTAACCAATTTTGGTTACTTGATAAATTCTTCAAATAGCAAATTTATTAATATAGATAAAGTTAAGTACTGCTTACAATCAAGTGCTATTGAGTATCTTAGGGAAAATAAAAAATAAAATATTAGTTATTTTGTTGTTTTAAAGAACCTTTCTAAAAACCTGCTAAAGTTTGTAAGTTTGATAAAGGAAATGGAGTTGTAATTTTGAAAGCGATTGATTATCTTAACAAATTATATAAGGTGCCTGAAGGTCCACAATTCGTTAAGAGGGATAATTTACGCAAAACCTTCAAACATCCTCCTAAAAACATGAAGATATTCTATTTAAACTTGTTTCCCGTTTGATGAAAGATGAACACTTAGACTATGATCTTGGTAAATAACTAACTATATGCTGTAAGTCTGAAACTGAAAAATTATATAGTCTACCAAAAACTCACAAAATGGATGTCCCAATGCTCTCGGTTCTTTCCATGATAGGTACAGCACAGAATACGGTCGTTAAGGTTTTTGATTTATTGTTAAAACATTTGACTTCTAAGGTATATGAGTGTCGACATTCATTTGAATTTGTAGATTTTATAACTAACAAAGACGTTAATTCTTCTGATTATATGGTGTCTTTCGATGTAACTAGTTTGTTTACAGATGTACCATTAAATGAGACTATTGATCTTTGTAGTGATTTGTGGAGAGCGAATATGTTGGAGCATCAGACATTAGACGAAGTTGCATTTCGTGAATTGTTAAGGTTTGCCACTTCTAATGTTGCGTTTCTTTTCAATGATAAGTGGTATTAACAAGTTGATGGAGTAGCTATGGGATCACCTTTAGCTCCAATTCTTGCATCAATTTTTCTTTCCAAATTAGAGAAACAGATTTCGGAATTTCCTTTTGTTAAGCCTAAGATATATAAACGTTACGTTGATGATATCTTTTTAGTAATTTATAGTTCGGATGACGTTGTAACTTTTTAAAATTATATGAGTGGGCTTCATTGTAATATTAAATTCACAGTGGTAGAAGAAGTTAATTCATTTCTTATATTTATTAGTAGAAAGAACGTCTAAGAGTTTTGAAACATAAATATAGAAAGCCAACAGATACAGGCCTTTACAATACTTTGAATAGGTTTGTGGCTTTAACTCTAAATTGATATTCTAAGGCTTTTGTAGAAAGACTGACTAAAGAAAACATTGATCACCTTTTTATTGCGTCTGATGAAAACAATGGAAATTATAGTCTACCTAATGATGGTGAATCCATAAAATCTCACTTTCAGTAATTCCATATTCAGAAGGTTTTAAAAATTTTAAATTGTCTGTCACAAAATCATTAGGTAGTTCAAAATTATTTAAAATAATATCTAAATCGTTAGAATCAATAAATATGTTTAGTAATAAATCTCAAACCCCAATAGGTTTAATTTATAGTGTAAAGTGACATACATTGGAATGACTACCAGTCATTTCCGTTCTCAAGCTTTTGATAACTGTCATCTGTGAACATTATTGTTTCCTGAAATTTGTGTTTATTAGTGGATTTTAAGTTCTACTTAGATTGCGTCAGATCTTGGTTATAAATATATATGTCACTGGTGCAATGGCACATACATTGGAATGACTGCTCGTCATTTCCACTTTCAAATTCTTGATCACAGTTGACTTATGAAATTGATTGATATTAATAAGCACAATTTTGTGCTGTGTGATGAAAATAAAAGTAAAATATTTTTGTTAAAAATTTTAAAATATTTTATTGAAAATTTATAAATCTAGATTTTTTTTTAAAATTTAATAAAATAAATAGTTTAAAAGTTGAAATTTATAAAGCAGAATTTATAATTTTCAAAATAATATAATTTTAAAATATAAATGATAAATGAAGAAATTTGTTTGAATAAAGCAGTTTAAATCGACAAAGTTTCAAGTTCGAATCTACCTGACGATGACGGTGAGTCTGTCGAAATATATTGTAGTATTATATATATATATATATAATGGATTCATTAAGCTAAAAGCAATAAAATAAATTTAATTTAAACTAAATTGTAATATTTAACACAGTATACCAGTTTTAAAGGTAATAATTGGAGAAATAAAACTAATTGAAAATTTTTCAAAAGAATTAAATTAATTTTTGTGAGGGGTAATTACGATTCGCGTCAACAGCTTTTGTTAACTAGTATATCTGTTAGATCCATTAGAAGGGATCAAAAAGGGGGAAATGTTTTGGTCAAATAATGTCTGATTATTTTTTAATTTTTATTGTAAAAATGTTTGAATTTGTTTATGTTGTTTATCTAAATCAATTTGCTTGTAACTGTATATCGTGAAATTTGTAATTATGAAATTGTTTTAAAATAAATTTTTAGTGAAAATGGAGTTTATACTTTCTGGTGATATTGATTATGCTCAAGAATCTACCCTTTATGATCAAAATGACATATGCAATTTAGTTAATAATCTCTTTCAAATTCCAATAATTGCAAACGTGGTACTCAGAAAGGATTAAATTCAAATTCAAACGATGTTTTAGACAAGATTCGCTACAAAAGTTTAACAGATCCATCAGTTCTGGATATCGCCAAAGAATCAATGATCAAAATTATTGCTGATAAAAAAGTTGGAATATTAACTATGTCCGACACCGGTATTGGTATGGCGAAAACAAAGTCAATTAATGACGTGGGAATGATTACAAATTCAAACCAAATAGACGTCGGCTTAAAATCGTAATTTCATATGCTTTCTAACACTCTTGATTTCATTGCATATTCCTTAATAAATCTTAGATAATATTTGCAGATGCCTAAAAAGCTTCGCAAATTCTTTATACACTTAGGCCTCTGAAAAGATTTGATAGCCTCAATTTTACTCAGATCTGTTTGAATTCCTTGTGCCGTAAAAACTTTACTTCACTCTTTTATTTTTTCTAGAACTTTTTCGAACACCTTATAACGCTCCTCAATTGTTTTCGTAAAAATTAAAATATCATCTAAATGTATCATAACTCCTTTTTTCCATAAATCTTTCAATATTTTTGTCATTAGTTCTTGAAATGTACCCAGTTCCGTTCCAATGCCAAAAGGTGTTCTATTAAAACAAAACTGTCTTTCTTTAGTTGAAAAAGCTGTCTTTTTTTGAGATTCCATATTTACTTTCACTTGATAATAAGCGTTCCCAAGGTCTATAGAACTAAAGTATTTAGATCCATGTAGTGTATCTAGAATTGCTTGTACATTCGGCATGGGAAAAGCTTGTCTTTCCGTAATTTTATTAAGTTGCCTAAAATCTAAACAAAGTCTGATCTCTTTTTTATCTTTTTTCACACGCTCACTAACGATGTATTATAAGGCGAATTACATTTTCTTATGATATTATTATTTTCTAGATTCTTTATTGCATCATTTATTTTTTTCTTTAAATTGATCGGTTGTCTTCTCGGTTTTATCATAATTGGTTCCTTATTTGGAATGATTTTATGCTCAATCAAATCAGTGCATCCAATATCCCAGTTATTAGCAATGAAAACACTTTTATTCTTTTTCACAATCTCTAACAACCTTTTATTTTCGTTTAATCCTAAAATTTCGATTGCTTTTTGAAGTCTGTCGTTATCTGTAATATTTCCATCAAACTTAGCTTCTATTTGGCATATAAATTCATTGTATCCTTCTTCATTCTGTTTAACATAGCTTAACTCAATTCCAAACTCTTTCTGTAATTCAACTCCACCAATTACATCCGGAAAAATATTTTTAACTATTATAAATGTAATTTTTTTTCCATGTTTCTAATTCTAACATCAATGCATATTTTTCCAATTGTCTCTAATTTACTATCATTAACACATCTTATAGAGACAATCTGTTTTTATAAACGCAATTAAATTTAAATCTTCTTCTAACATTTATTTATTATCGCAAAAATGTAAATTCCAAATTTCTCTCAAACTCTCAAAATTTAAACAACTGAAGCGTGGTAATTATTAATTTTGATATAGCTATCGGTCACAAATATAATTAATTTAATTTAAAATACTTTAATATAATTTAATATAATATGATATAATTTAACATAAATTTTAATATACAAATTGAACACAAATAGTGGTTTCAACTATATATTATTTTTAGAACTCCTTACTTTATAAATGTGTTGAGGACATTTATAATTTTAAGATGATTTAACATTTGAAAAATATAAATAAAACTTAGATTTGTCACTTCTGACACTAATTGTAGAGAAACAATAATATTAGTAAAAATGTATTCAAAATAAATCCAATACGTTGATTTGATCAGTTAAACTTTGTATTTGATTAGTGGCAAGTTGATCACGGAGCATGAGAAATCAAGGTTTTGCATTTTTTCATATTGTTGTTAATAGAATCGAGTTGAGAAATGACGACAACTAATTTTACCAAACAGAAAAGTAATAAAGTATTTGTTTTTATTAATTTAAACTCAATAAAATAACATTTTACATTTCTTAAGATAAAAACATGAATCAAAACGATTTCAAATAGTACCAGAAACATTTTAATGAAACAAATTAATAGAAATATTCGTTCACATTTTAAAGTATTCAAATAAATCATTAAATCAATATTGCAATTTCTCATTTTAGAATTTAAGTGTAAAAGTCAATAAAAATTCTCAAAACTCAATAATTGCCCTTCAAAGAAATAAAAGATGGTGATTTTACTATCAGATTACCAACAAAACAGTCGAATGATTTTTTCCAAAAGAGAAACTGAAAACCAAAGAGGAAAATTCTGAGGACGATGAAGAATTTACAATTATCTTACAGCCTCATCATTTGAAATATTTAATGGACGGAATGAAAGTAAAGAAAAAGTATCAAAATTGATGAAAATAAATAGTGAATTATTACTTTGACGATTAAATAAAACTTTAATTTGACATCCCTAGAGAGATTCATTCTCTCTTTTTTCCTAATTCAGCTTTCAACATTCAATATTGACTGTAGAAATTTGAAGCATTAAAACAAGGCAGTGATAATAAATTGAATAAAAGTGAAAGACTGGAAAATTATTTCAATTTAAATGGCATTTTGTCTCCCGTTGTCGTGAATGTCTGATCACCAAAATATCTCTAGTCTTGATCTGGAAATTTTAATTATAATTATATTTTGTTTTGAGGTCAGACTGGTCAAAATATTTTTAAATTACGCGTAATGTTTAATTCATCAAAAATCTGTAAATGTAGGATATTATTTTTTTTCATAGAGTTTTATGTTCATTTTTAATAAAAATATACAAGCAAATATAATTTTATATTTATTACTTTTGTTTGAATGATAGATGTGTATGATATTGTGTAAATCACGAAGGAATGGCGTTCCGATTCTTTAGTTAAACATAAAATAATTTATATGAATTGTCAAAAAGAAAGCATAAATGTCCAAACGTGCAACCACCTAACTTATATAAGTTAAAATAAAATTCTACACCTAGGACCTGTGATGATATTAAATTGTATCCTGGAAATATTAAAATGATTTTTAAAGTAATAATTTTTGTTTATATAAAGTTTTGACAAAAATTAATTTAAAGATAAATTTCTTAACCTATGGATTTTTTAAAATAAATTTAAAAATTTTTTGATTGATTCAAAATCAAAGATCTTAAAATCAAAGACATTTAATTTTTTATTTAAATGTAAAATATCCATAAGTCACTCAAAATTTTTTCGTTCATTAGATATTTTGTGAATATCCTTTTTTATCGTGGTAATACTTATAATAATCATGATTCACCAAATAGCATGTCAAATATTGAAAGCATTGAAAAGAGAAGACTTTTTATCTCATTTTTAATTTTGCCAAAAACACTTTGAAAAACTTCAATTATTAATTTGTTATCGGCAGTATATATTCTGCAATAAGCTAAGTAAATTTCAAAGGCAAACTTACATATTTTGATGGTTTCCTATGCGTAAAATAGTTGATCTATAGAAGTATCAGAAATGATAATTTATAATTTATTTTTTAAATTTAAAATTTTAGGGCAATTTAATGTCTAATCATTATAATTTTTTACTATAGAAATTTTGTAAACCGAGTTTTTTTCTAGCTTGAAATTTTTCTATCCTCCTATTGTATAAGGTTTTATCTAATGTCACTAGATCTTATCTAATGTTAATTTTGTTTATGACACAAATACGTTTATTATAGGTTAATTTTTTGATTTATTATTTAAGGAGCAATCTAATTTCCATTTAAGTTTAATTTAATGTCCCTGGTCTAACTTGCAGTAAATTGTTTTTGATGGGTTCATCACGATTGAATGTTAATTAATTGCCAACGCAAATAGTTAATAAAGTCAGTGGTTCTAAAACTGCGGTCTGTGGTCACTTTTTTGTGTACATGTTTATTTTATATTTCGAAATTGCAATGACACAACCATATCCCACTGTTTCTGTTACGGCCTTGAGAATAATAATACCACATGCAACTACTTACGAGTGTAAGTCAGCTTTGTATAAAACTGTATAAAACTAAATCCAGAATCAGATTAGAGTTAGCAACTGATACGCAAGTGTCTCTATACAAAACCATATCGAACATTCACGCGCTGATTCAAACAAAAGAAATACATTCATTACATTAATATTATAATTTATGTTTGGTGACCTGGAATTTCTGGGTTCTTTCTTAATGAGAAATTTAATTATATTCTTTTTTTTGAAATTTTAACTAATTCACAAGGCAATAGCATTTATTTCCACTGAATGTTGCCTTGATAAAATATCTTTTCCTTTAATGTATGTGAATTGAGAAAGATGCATATTGCCTTGCTGACGGTTCTTTCAATGACATTATGTGTAGCAGATGTCTATGATCCGCTTTGATTATGAAGGGTATTGCTTATAGATAATGTTTGAAATATTTGGTTGCTATGTGCATAGCGAGAAGTTAAATATTTAATTTCTGATTTAAACAATTTTCTGCGGATGAATGAAATTGGAATCAGGTTATTTTGTGTATCGGAATGGCTGAGATTGGCTCCAACTACTAATGAAGAGGTACTTGAGCACAGTGTAAAAAGTCTAGATGAATCTGATAACTAATTGAAATCACCATTGATAGAGCTTCTTTTACTTTTTAAAATGATTCAATATCGTAATAAGATAATTATTTGGAGTCGAAGTCGGAAAAGGTTAAAAAAATATATAATAATTTGCTATATGAAGAATTTATTAATATTTATTAATTTATTAACAAATTTTGGTTACTTGATAAATTCTTCAAATAGCAAATTTATTAATATAGATAAAGTTAAGTACTGCTTACAATCAAGTGCTATTGAGTATCTTAGGGAAAATAAAAAATAAAATATTAGTTATTTTGTTGTTTTAAAGAACCTTTCTAAAAACCTGCTAAAGTTTGTAAGTTTGATAAAGGAAATGGAGTTGTAATTTTGAAAGCGGTTGATTATCTTAACAAATTATATAAGGTGCCTGAAGGTCCACAATTCGTTAAGAGAGATAATTTACTCAAAAACTTCAAACATCCTCCTCAAAAACATGAAGATCTTCTATTTAAACTTGTTTTCCGTTTGATGAAAGATGAACACTTAGACTGTGATCTTGGTAAATAACTAACTATGTGCTGTAAGTCTGAAACTGAAAAATTATATAGTCTACCAAAAACTCACAAAATGGATGTCCCAATGCTCTCGGTTCTTTCCATGATAGGTACAGCACAGAATACGGTCGTTAAGGTTTTTGATTTATTGTTATAACATTTGATTTCTAAGGTATATGAGTGTCGACATTCATTTGAATTTGTAAATTCTATAACTAACAAAGCCGTTGATTCTTCTGATTATGTGGTGTCTTTCGATGTAACTAGTTTGTTTACAGATGTACCATTAAATGAGACTATTGATCTTTGTAGTGATAAAATTATTCTTGCTTGCCGATGATTGTTTTATCAGATCATATAGAAAGGAAATGATTTAAGACAGGTTTTTTATTAACTAATAATAATATCAAACACCTCCTATGAATGCTCTTAACATTTCTACATTGGAGAGACGTAGAATATCTGTGATATTACATACTGTCTTTGTCGAGATCGAAACTCAAAAATTATTTGTTGTCTTTAATAAATTCAAATTTTTCAACTTAGATTTTGAGTCCACCATCTTTTATTTTCAGTAATATGGTTTCAAGAGAATATGTGTTTTTCGAAATTTCTACACTCATCAATATATCTGTGATTCTACAATCATGATGTAAATGTAATTTTGAAATGTTTGAGCAGTGTTTCGTACCCCAAATCAATATATATATATATATATATATATATATATTGAAAGAACATTTTTTAGTTTTCATCTCTGATTGCTTTTCATTTTGGGACAAAGAATTTTTTTATTGATTGCCTATGGATCAGATGTTATATTGATATTCACAATATATCATCTCATTTATAGTCAATCAATCAAAAATTCTTTGTATTTTATATATATTATTGAAATAAAAACATTCATACACACAAAAAAACAATAAATTGTATTTTTTCTTTTTTTGTAAAATAATTTTTCCAAAATATCCAACAAATCTTTAATATTATTCAACATTTTGACTTTTCTTACTTTCTAGCAAATCCAATATTTTTTAATAATTTATATTTTATATAATATAAAAATATAAATTAAAATTTTCGTAATTTTTTAATTCTATTTAGCTAATTAAAAACATTTTTTTGAATTTACCAATAATTTTCAAGTTTTGAAAATTATGAAATTAAAACGCAAATGATTCTTGAAACGATGCCTATTTCCGGATACAAGATGGGGACGCGACCACGTAGACTGGCGACGAAATCCTTTTCCGGCAAAGTGAAATTTTTGATTTTTTTCTTGCAATCGTTCGTCTTAATGAAAAATAATTAGGGATATTTTTTAAACGAGAAATGCTTCTTTGGTGTGATTTATTTCCCAAATTCACATATGACTCGTTTGGCAGCAATAAATTCAAGTCAACATTTTTCATGAGAATATTTTTACGAAATCTTCCATTATTGTTGCGCATCAATTTGAATCTTCTATAATTTTCTAAATGCTTGTCTTGTTCGACGTTGCTAAACCCGACGGAAAATTTCATTTTGTGGTTTCCAGCTGAATTCATTGAATGCTTCTTTCTTGATTTTTTGGTTTTGCTTTGAATCGGCGGCTTGTAAGGTTTATGGGGGAGGCTTGATGGAGCCCATTCGTTGAATATTCTCGATTTATTTTCCTTTTCCTTGCTTCCCAAAAGAGACAAACGGATCAAAGCTTGTGAAATAGAATTTGAGGTTGCATAGGAGCAGAGAAACTTACTGGAATTTTCTTGTTTAAAAGACATGAATAAATTGATTTTTTATAATCAATAATAAATGTATTATTTAAAAATATTTATAATTAATATTAATTTAAATTTGAGCTTCCTTATGTGAGAGATTGAATAACGTTTCACAGTTAAAGAAACTCAGTGTGTGTGTGTGTGTGTGTCTAAGTAGGATTAATTTTAATAATATGATAGTGCATAGAGTTGTTATGTGAACATTTCTGTATTTTGAAACATTGTATTATTTTTTACTAAGTTTGTGATTTTGAGTTAAATTTATTTTTTCTTTCTAACTTTCTATAACAAAGATTGTTATTCATTCGAACAAATTACAGGTAAATATTTGTGTCAAATTATATATGTTTTTTAATTTTATTATAGTTGTTATTCAGTTGAAACAGGTGTAGCTGATTGAATTTGGAAATGGTGTTTTGATTGTAAAATAGAAAGAAAATATTTTAGAAACAACAATGTTGAATATGTCATTTTATTATTAGTTGTGGGTTAGAATGTATTTTTTAAGTAAATTTTTAATAAGTCCATCTAAAATCTTATTCCTATAATTATTTATTAAAACATGACACTTTGTAACGGTCAAAGATTATTAAGAAATGTTTCTTTAAAAAGGCTACAACCCTTTTCCACTGCGAAAACTTTAAAGACAATAGGCATGCCTGAGCAGCGAGTAGGCAACCAAATAACAATAAATATTCTCAAAACAAACATTTATCAACTATATCTGAAATCTTCCAGCTTTGGTCCATTAGGGAAGCAATCCTTAAGATTCATTTAAAAAGACAAAATAATGAATGTTTAAATAGCATATTGAAATTATTATCCTGTTAATTTTTCACATTGTTCAATTACAAAATAATTACAAACCTTTAAAAAAACCTAACAACAAATATTACAATGTGTTTCAGTTACTGAGAGGAGTTTTGAATTTGCTTTTCCTGAGATCGGTATATAATTTACTATTGGATTACTAATAAATTGTTGGTAGATAACTTTGACTCCTCGTGCTCTATATATAAAATAAAGAAGATCCAGCTCAATAAGTTATATTCAGTAAATTGTATTAACACTTGTCAACACACGTATTAATAATATAAATAGACAGTCCAATCGGTAACCACCTAGGCAACTATGACTAGGTTTTGCTAAAGACTAATTCTTAATTTTGATTCTAAAATAGATTTCAATAATTTCGATCATACTGGGAGTGTTTCCAAGTTTCCGGCTCTTTTCACATAACACTCCCTTCATTCAAGTATCTGTTGAAGATTTAAACATCAAATTAAGTCCAATTTAGTTTAACAGGCTGGCATTTCTCTTACTTTTTTTTTATTTCGTTTCTAATTGGATTGATTTTTTGATTTCAAATAATTAGTCTATTTTTCCAGAGAATACCATCAATTTAAATTTAATATTATATTCGTATTCGTTTCATCATATGTTTTCACGAAAAATATTAATTCTTGCATTTTTCTTTTTTTTTAATTTTATTAAACTATGCCCTTTACTGCTTGCTCACATTTCATTATTTATTTTTGCCTCAATTTATACAATCCTAAGAAAATGCTCGATATTTTGCTCGGGAGTTCTTTTAAAAATTAAAGATTTTCTGAAAATCAGAATTTTTCAGCGATTTGACGAGTAATCAGTCAGTTTGTATATTAAATTTTTTTTATCAACTATCTCGTCAATAATCATTTTGTTTGAATATTAAGTTTGTTTTTGTTGAACAATTTCGTTTTATATTATCATAAACATTGTTGTATTATTCTTATGAAAGATTTTACTATCTTCTTCATTAAATAATAGATTTAGTGATTATTATTAGTCTATATAAGTGGTTTCCAAATGACTAGTCATGACCTACTGGTTGGTCAACAAACCTTTTAATATTTAATTGACTGAGATTAAAACTTATTGTTTCTAATACAACAGGTTTCGTTCTATAGCATTTTTGTAGAGTATGTTGAATTGTCACATTACATGCCAATAGAATAAATTTGTTATTTGACCATTTTATCAATTTATTTGACTTGATTATTTTTTTTAAAAAAAAATATTTTTATTATTTAGATATTAATTTTAGATATTGAATTATATGAAAACTTGAATTTAGCAAGCAAATTATTATTGGTAAATAATAAAATCTTTTGATCATAACAAAATAATAACTTAAAAATTCAGTTTTTGAAAATAAATTAAAAATAATAACTTATTTGGGTACCATCAAACGCAATTATTATTTTCACCAATAGTTTAGAAGTATTTTTATTATAGAAATCTAGTAGTTATAGAAAATTTATTTCTCTGTCCAAGTTATAATCCTATAATAAAATCGATATGTTACTTATGATGGAAATCAATTAATGCAAAAAGAAAATATGAATTTGTATTTTCCACAATAATTGAACAACATATTCCAATTTGGCTGCACTAATATGAAAGATAATAAAACTGTAGATAAGCTAATAAAAATTGAAAGTTGTAATCCAATATATGAAATTGTAATTCACTTTTCAGATGCTTTTATGTATAATAAATGGGATATAGGCAAAACAAATATTTTAAAATACCTAACTGTGGGCCGATACCAACTAAACCCCAGCGACAACCAATGCATTATGAAGAAAGGTTAGTAGAAATTGTTAAAAATTTGGAGGAAAATAAAATAATATAGAAATATGAATCACCTTGGAATTCCCAATTGTGTGTGTGCCTAAAAAGGGAACTTCCGACATACTAATGTGTTTATATTTAAGAGTTCTAAACTCGAATACGGTTATACCAGCTTTTTCGATTCCTAATGTTGACGAAATGCTAGATTCGTTAATGGGACAAAATATTTTCATTAATAGAGTTTGGAAATGCTTATCACTAAGTTGAATTGGACGAGAAAAATTGAAAATCGAATTTTCTACAAGTAGGTAGTTAGGAGCACACTGCAACATAAAAAAAATAGGGTGGGTGGGGGGGGGGATTATTGCAGATTAAATTTCGGATTATCTTGATTACATAATGATGTAATCAACTTAATTAATTTTGTGGGTGGGGGGGGGGGATTATTGCAGATTAAATTTCGGATTATCTTGATTACATAATGATGTAATCAACTTAATTAATTTTGTGTGTATTTTAATTAATTTTTTTGTGTGTATTTTTTTTCGAAATTTTTTTCGAGTTTTTGGCGCGATTTTTTTTTTAAATTCAAATTTTTTTTTCGAATTTTTTTTAAATTCAAACTTTGGCGAATTTTTGAAATAAAATTGAAATATTTTTTTTTGAATAAATTTTTTTTTTAAAAAGACTAAAATAAATTGGCTTGAATCGCCTAACGATAAAAAAGCATAAAATTAAAATTGGCTCAAATCGCCTAAGATGGTCAGAGTGGGTATTTTCATTCACAAAATTTTTTTTTTAATCACACTAGTCAGGGGGTATTTTTGAAAAAGACTAAAATAAATTGGCTTGAATCGCCTAACGATAAAAAAAGCATAAAATTAAAATTGGCTCAAATCGCCTAAGATGTGATATAGTCAGGGATATTTTTAATTCGTAATAAAAACTAATGCAATATTTGGTCTCAATACTTTCTATAGGTAAATATAGGCATAAAATAAAAATGGCTTGAAACGCCTACTGATCAAAAAATTGACAGAGGTATTTTATATGCTTGTTAAAAAAAACACTTGAAATATTTGTTCACACAATTTTCATAGGCAAATTTAGGCTCTAGATAAAAATAATTTAAAATACCTAAAGTAAATTAAGATAAATTAAAGTACATTAGGATACATTAAAGTATATTAAAGTAAATTTAGATAAATTAAAGTTGGTGGGTTACAGGGTTTCAAATCTTGCTTATCCTTCTAGTTGCCCTCGTAACGCCATACAAAATGATTCTGATCCACTTGGCACCCGTTACTAAGCAACGTTGGTAATGTGTTCAAGTGGTGGATTGTCCGCAAAAATTGAGTACCATGTGCTAGTACTATAATTGCTCGGACAACCCTCGGGTTCACGAGCTGTCGATAGAAGACCTGTGCTCGCTTTTGATTCTTAGGTCCCATTATTCTCCTATCTCCTTCAAATGTTAACCTATACTCTCATATCATCTATCTTTATGTCCATTCGCTTAGTCCTTCTTATCATTGTCCATGCTGATGATTATTCTTTGGCCTGTACACCCCTTGTTATGTTAAATACACCCACATTATATCTTTCACCCTTATCCCTATTATAACTTCAATGTTTCCCATTATTATTACTCGCATTATCATTGTTGCTATTATATATATTACCTTTATTAATTGTTACTACTATTACCTATATTATTATTTTTATTCTATAACTACTATTATATTTATTGTTATTACTACTATGATTATTACTACTATTATTATTGTTATCATAATTATTATCAATCATTACTACAAATACCATGATTATTATTATTATTATTATTATCATTATTATTATCATTACCCTTATCATTATCGTTATTATTATTAAGATTTTGTAGGGATCTGTCCTTATTCCTCAACGTTAAAATTTTTTTATTGATATACAACATTAGCCGTAGTCCATCTATATTTTTCGGTTTTCGATAAAGTATTTTTGTAAATTCGAAAATTTTAGCAGCGTTCCGCCCTTATTTTACGGTTCATCCCTATTCTACAGTTTTCGACAAAGTATTTTCATTGACTCGGAAAATTTGAGCAGCGTTCCGCCCTTATTTTACGCATTCCATTTTTACGTTACTATTTTTGTTAAGTATTTGAATTAGTTCGGAAAATTTGAGCAGCGTCCCGCCCATATTTTCCGCCTCAACTCAAATTAATTTATTTAATTCTTTTAAAATATTATTTTTCATGATTTTGGTCGTTCGGATTAATCTTTTTCCGATGGCTATTCATTTTAACTGTTGCAACGATTTCGCAATTTTCCCCGCTGCCCGGTCCCTCTTTTTGTCCTTAAGATCTATTTATGTTCATTTCATAGTTGATGAGTGCCCACTGGACTACTCGGTGTTAGAGATTTTGAGCCGATTGTTGTTAAAAATTTATGTCAATTTTACAGGAAACGGATGGTGAAGGAGCAGCCAATAAACTACTCATTTACCCTCTAATTTCCCCTATGTACGGATAATATTGACGTTCCAACTCCTGCGTTCCGCACGCTGAGTCTTCACGGGTACATATCATTGGCGATTTTCCACGCTCTTACACGAATCTGTACTATGAATATTTTGCTTTCTTGCGATAGGTGTTGGCTGTGGGCCGGAAAAGGAATAACAAATAATATTTTACCATAGCATTTGGAATAAAAGTTTCGCTGCACTAAGGCTGTAGATATAAAATATTTATTCAGCATATTACATCGGCTACATACATTTGAAATTCATTGTATCCATTCCATAAAATTTACTTCGAAAATCCCATAAATTTAATTCGATAAATCATTCTGAAAATCATCCATAAATTCAATTGAAAAATTACCCACAAATTTGATTCAAAAAATCATCCATAAATTCAATTGGAAAAACAAAATTATCCATAAACAAAATCATCCATAAATTCGATCTGAAAAGTCATACATAAATTCAATTGAAAAATTACCCATCAATTCTCTTCGAAAAAATCAACTAATAAATATTGCACCAGTTGAGAGTGATCGTGTTCAGGCAAAACACTTACCCGTGTTAATTGCCTGAATGCACGGCTCTCAACCAGCCATACAACCAGCCACACAGCTTTGCAAGGAAATTTTCCTCCGAAAAATAAGACTGAAAATTTGTGAAAACACATCGGTATTTATACCTATTTTTCTCGCGTGTGAAATTTGATGCAGTAAAACAAAATTCGACCTTGTTATTTTCTAGTAAATTCTATTCGTTAATTTTATTATTTTTTTGATTTATTTTTATAATTTTTTATTTAAGATTTTTATTGAATTATTACTAATTCAAATTTTCGATTTAAATTTCATTTTAATGAACTTTTATTAATTTTTTCAATTTCGTCGAATTTGTTGTGTTTTCTTGTTATATTTGTGTAGGTATCGTGCGAATCTTGGTGCATTTTGTTATTATTTTAATTTTATTTTTATGTTTTTGATTTTATATTTATTTATATTCTCTCAGATTTTAAAGTGTTTAATTGGTGTTGTATATTGTATTTTAAGTTATCTTGGTGCTGGGTTTTCGTGCTGTATTATTGATGCATTTAAACAATTCTCAAGGCTATTGGTGTGCTGGCCCAACAAAGTACATTAGAATACATTTAAGTATATTAGAGTAAATTAAGGTTCCTCTAGTAAATTAAGATACATTAGAGTACATTAAGGTAAATTAAAGGGTCGAAAGTTAATTTAAGTACATTGGGGTACATTTAAGTAAATTATGGTTCATAAAGTAAATTAAGGTACATCAGAGTAATTTAAAGTACTTTAGAATAAATTTAAGTAAATTAAGGTACTTAAAGTAATTTAAGGTGCCTAGAGTAAAGTGTGGTAAGTTAGGTAAGAATTTTTTTAAAATTAAATAGAGAGTCAACAGTTAAGTTACATAAGGGTAATTTTTAAAGCTGAAAATTTTAAAAGCATTTATAGTAGGCAAATTACATAAGGTAAGAATTTTTTAAAAGTAAATAGAGGGTCAAAAGGTAAATTACATAAGGTAAGAATTTTTAAAGTTAAAGAGTCGACAATATTGCATGATAAAATTTATTAAATAAAATTTTTAGTATATTTTTATCGATCAATTTTTATACATATTTTTAAATGATAAAATTTTTAACATAATTTTACAATGGAATTTTTTATATATAATTTTTAAAGATGAAATTTTTAGGATAATTTTACAATGAAATTTTTACACATGTTTTTAATTGAAAAAATTTTTAATGTAATCTTACAATCAAATTTTTAGTATAATTTTTACTATTACTTTTTTATACATGTTGATAACGATCAAATTTTCAAATAAATTTTTCAAAAACTTTTTTCAAAGAATTTTATTAAATTAAATTTTTGAGTTTCAGTGTTACATAGTATTGTCTAAGGTAGGTAGTAGTCATTCGAAAGAGCAACCCATCTCCTCCACTCTGCAGCAACCCATCCTTAAAAAAAAAATAAAATAATAATAATAAATAATAATATTAATAAAATAATAATAATAATAATAATAATAATAATAATAATAATAATAATAATAATAATAATAATAATAATAATAATAATAATAATAATAATACTATCAGAAAACATAAAAAGTTAACTTACTTGGTATCAACTTCTGAACACTGATAACCCATACACAGTGAATAATTCATTAATAACTGAACAACAATCACTAGGTACTGTATACAAATAACTGAGTACTGTACAGCTCTCTATATACATATTAGGCATTGAATAATTTACTTATTTATTAAAATGACATTTAAATAATATTTACTCTTTCAACACAGATATTGAATCAACTCAACCCACTTAAAAAATAAAATTTTCTCTCAATCATTTCCCTTTAAAATACTTAGTTATTCACACACTCACAATATGTTATCAATAACTAGTTACTGAACAAATCAACATCAAAAACTAATTACTGAACCAATAAATATTAATGATGGGTTACTGACCAACTAATTTTGAAATAAATCACATAAAAGGTTAACAAAAAGAAATACAAGTTGAAACTTTATTAACTTTTTCACTATTTTAAAATTTTTGGTTGCTTAGTTACCTTGTCGTTATCAGGCGATAATTAATCAAATTCATTGAAACCAAATCCATTGTTATATTTACTTGGTATCAACTTCTGAACACTGATAACCCATACACAGTGAATAATTCATTAATAACTGAACAACAATCACTAGGTACTGTATACAAATAACTGAGTACTGTACACCTCTCTATCTACATACTAGGTATTGAATAATTTACTTATTCATTAAAATGACATATTTAAATAATATTTACTCTTTGAACACCGATATTCAACCAACTTAACTCATTTAAAAATTAAATTTTCTCTCAATCATTTCCTCTTAAAATACTTGGTTATTCACACACTCACAATATGTTATCAATAACTAGTTACTAAACAAATCAATATCAAAAATTGTTTACTGACCAAGAAATCTTTAAATAAAAGCACATAAAAATTTGAACAATCAAAAGAAATACAATTTCAATTACAAATTTTATTAACTTCTCCACTCTTTTATCGATCATTGATGTCTCCAAATTGTTTGGTTGCTTAGTTACCCGATTACTATCAAGAAATTATTAATCATTGAAGCCCAATCAAGTGTTGTATTTTCTCTGAATAAAAATTTATTGCTTTACTGTCTTGTATGTGATTTATTGAAATTATTTTGTAAAACTTAGTTAAAAAACTTTGAAATTTTTCTACCATTTTTGTAATTTTTTTTTATTGCGTCCAACAATGAACAATTACTAAACGTTATTTTCAAAGATGAGTGCCAACCTTTTCATTTATTTTTCACATGCCCTAAATAAATTAATTGCTAACACATCAAAAAAAATTTTCTTAAATTTATTTTTATAGATTTTCTAATCTTTTCACCGCCAACTCTTATTGTTTACTGAATGATAAATTAATTAGTAAGTACAAGTAGTGGTTAATCTAATTGCTAGTGAAAAGAAACTTGATTAGAAAAAGATACTTAAATTAATTTCTTGAAGCATATATTACTTTCATTGTACTTGGAATAAATTTTCATATATTTATTGAAAATGATTCGACTTTTTAAATTATTAACTCAAAGATGCTAAAGGTTTGAATAAAACTGATAGAAAAAAAAATTAATATCTACAGCATTACTAAAATCAAATAACTATAATTTCTGATACCATGCTTCAATACATACATAGGTTCTTGTGTACTGATATCACTTACTGAAAACCCAAACTTATAGGAAAAATGTATGTGATTGTCTATTAGTCTTTGTAGAAATTATTTTTATTAAATTGTGGTTAGCTGGTGAATAGAATTTGATTAAAGTAGTGGGAAAGATGTAAATTTTAAATAAATTTGATTAAATTTGTTAATTCTTTAAATAAAATTTTTTAAAGAAAGCTTCAACATAGTAGCAAATTTTAAAGAGAATAGTACTTATCAATTAAAAATTAAATTAAATTAACTAAGTTGTAAGATAATTGAAAAATTTATTAGATCATTTTTTAAAATTTTATAAGGTTGTTAGGTAATTATTCTAGGTACTTGTTGAATGAAAATTAGTGTATGTTATCGACTGCTCATAGTATTTAATTCTACAATTTCCGGATAAATAACTATTAAAGTCTTGATTCCTGGAAATAATCGTAAATATTTAAATTATTCAGAAAATTGTCAAAAAAACCTAAATAATGGGTAACAAAAAGTTTTAAATACTAGTAAATTTAGTTTTTAATTTAATTGAGTTACAAATATTTTAATAAAATAAAATAAATAGTTACACGAATCAAACAATTTCTTAGAACTGAAATCTTATCGATATATCCAGATTAACCTTAAATCAATGAAAAAAGTAACAATTTTCCTTAGTATCTTATAAATTCAACCAACTCAATCCCCTTAAAAATACTATAAATTCACCTCTCAACCAATCATTTCTCTTCAAATGTCATTTTTCACTCCATTATATCAACTATATTCATACTTTTCATAAAAACCTATCAAGTAGATAATATTTACCCTTTGAACACTAATATTCATTCCAGTAAATTCCTTTAAAAATATTATAAATTCATCTCTTGACCAATCATTTTCCAAAAAATAACAATATTTCAAGCCATATTCAATATTTTTCATAAAAATCATAACAATACCCATTTCTATAATATTTACTCTTTAAATAACAATATTTAACTAACTCAAGCCCCTTAAAAATGACAACAAACTTGTTCTTAATCGACTATTTTTCACTAAAATAAATTCCACTCTTGACTAATCTTTTCCCATCAAATAACACTTTCCCCTACTCTTCCAACTATATTCATTATTTTATAAAAATCACCTATTAAATAACGATACTTAACCGACTCAACACCTTAAAAATATCAACAAATCTGTTGTTAATCGATTATTTCCTTTTAAAAGATCATAAATTCTCTTCTTAGCCAATAGTTTTCCCCTAAAATAAAATTTACTCTCAACCGATCATTTCTCTTTAAATGAGATTAATCCCAGTTATATTCATTATTTTCATAAAAACTCACCGACATATCGATATTCAACCGAATAAATCTCTTGAAATCACCTTAAAATAAAATTCCTCTCTTGACCAATCAAATCCCCTTAAAAATATTATAAATTCACCTCTCAACCAATCATTTCTCTTTAAATTACAATAATCCCCGCTATATTCATTATTTTCATAAAAAATCACCAACATATCGATATTCAACAGGATAAATTTCTTGAAATCCATCTCGTGACCAATTATTTCCCCTTAAAAGATCATAAATTCTCTTCTTAACCAATCATTTCTCTTTAAATGACAATATTTCCAATCTCTTAAAAGATTTACACACATATTGATATCTATCTGAACAAAGCCCCTTAAAAATATTATAAATTCCTCCTCTATATTCTCCATTTATAAAATATTTATTCTTTGAACACGGATATTCAACCAACTCAACTCCCTTAAAAATAACAACAAACTTGTTCTTAATAGATTATTTCCCCTTAAAATATCACAAAATTTCCTCTTAACCAATCATTTCCCTTGAAATCACATTTTCATTCACTGCACCAACAATACACATATTTTTGGTAATAACCTACAAGGTAAAATTTCTTTAGAAATCTATATTTAACCGAATAAGATCTTTAAAAATCGGATCATATTTACTATATGTATTCAACCAATCAAATTCCCTTAAAATAAAAATCTGAATTTTACCAATAAAAATAAATTTTCTTTAAAGTATTACAAAATTGTTATCGATACCCAACATTTTCCGTCGAAAATCACCACAATTTGATTCTGGCAACAAATTCAATCAAATAAAAAATTCATCAAAAATGACTAAAATCGAATAAAGTCTATGTTTCCCACATAAATTTAATTTCACTAAATTAATGTAAAATCATAAAATATATATCATGTTGCTCAAATAATTAAAATTAATCAGTAAATCAAGTATAAATTCAATAAAAATTACCAGTCAACCCATAGATATAATTCAACGATTTTCATATGTATATTGTTAACCACACTGAGCATCCTCTTAAAAATCTCTACAATATACTACTTTTGTGATTGATATCCACGAAATCAATAAATGGAAAATGATAATAATTATTGATCTCTTTTTTACACTGTAAAATCAATTAAAATCTTAGGTTTCACTAAAATATTTTTAAAAATTAACTGATTTAATCAACTATTTAAATATAACATAAAATTATAATTAAAATATCATTTACTATTCAAAATCTATCAGTCAATTTGATTCTAATTCTTAAATAATTATTTTAAATAGATGTTTCATAAACATTTTGATCATAAATTTAACTTTTATTGAAAATAATCCTAAAATCAAGTCAAATCTAATAAATTATCAAGAAATTAAGTGTTTCTAAATTATATATTTAACCTAATTTCTTCAATAATTTCATTAAAAACATAATCAAACCCTAAATCTATTAAAACTCAGAAGAAAACCATAAAATTCACAAAGATGATTAAAATTTACTAAAATAAATACCTCGTAAAACTAGATATCACTTAAATTATCATAAAATTTCCCTAAAAGCTCTAATTGATTTACATAGCCTAAAATTATTCTATTTTTGTCGAGTACAACCTAGTCTATTAAAAGATGTTATTTATTTAATTAAATTTTCATTGAAAATAACAAGTCAACAAATAGAATTTTAATTAGTAGAGATTATATTCTATAAAGAAAATTTTGAGTGAAGAAGCAATGTTGGTGAAAGAGTACATTAAGTGTCTAAAATCATTGAAATTACTGGGGAAAAAAGTTGGATAGTTAAAGATATCTACTAAATAGATGAAATATCAATTGATATATTAAAAACTTACAAGGATAATATACTTTGAATAGAGAAAATATACATCAAAAAGGAAAATATTCATTGAAGAGAAAAATATTCGTTGAAGAAAAAAAAACATTCATTGAATAAGGAAAGCATTAATTGAAGAGAGAAAATATTCATTAAAGAGGAAAGCAATCATTAAAGTGAGAAAATATGAATTGAAGCTACCAAATATTCAGTGAATCGAAAATTGCTTATAATAAATTAGATTGTAAATTTCTCAATGATGAGATGAAATATCAATTAAATATTGGGAAATACTTTAAATGGAGTCTGAATTATTCACTGATCAACAAATATACTTAAAAGATGAAAATATGCACTGATAATGAACGTACTATAAGAGTGGATGAATTAAAAATTCAATTAAAAATTATTAACAATTGAGTTGATTTCATCGGTCAATTATATTTAAATATATATATATATATATTTTTTGATGGACACTTATGGGCGGAAATTATATTAGAATATCCCAAATATGAGAAACATAATAATGCAGATACACTATCACGACTTAATAATGGGAACTGTACACGGTGTCAAATGAATCTCATAGATACAAAAGCAGAGAAAATTAAAACTAAAATATTAGCAATGTCAACAGAAGGTCAAACTTTCAAGTAGCAATGTAATTCGAAAGAAATAAATGAATTAAAAGAAGATGTTGTTAAAGGAAACATGTAATAATTTTATATAAATAATTATATTATTATGACTAATAAAAATAAAATTTATTTCCATAAAAAGTGACAAATGAATTTATATTAGAAATTCATAAAGAATAGTGTCATGCTGAAATTATCAAAACTACAAACTATTTAAAGAAGTATTATTATTTTAAGCAAATGGATGAAAGTATTAAAAATAATGTAACAAACTAAGAGATTAGACAGAAACGTAAAAGATTAACTGGTAAAACAAAAGAATTTATTGAAAAGTTGAATTCTAGCGAACCATTTGAAAATATATTCATTGATTTTTGTGGTCTATTTAAAACCACATCATCTGAAACAAAATATGTTCTCACTATAATTGACCATTTTAGTAGTTACATAGTGCTTAAAGCAGTAAAAACGCAGGATTAAAAAATGCTAGTTGACAATGTATTAAGTTCATGCATTTTTAAATTGGGTCCACCGAAAGAAATTCACGTTGATAAAGGGAAATATTTCGATTCGAATAATTTTAGGAACATGGCACTAAAATATCAAATGAAGATATTTTTTTCAAGTCTTTATCATCATCAATCTAATGGCCAAATTGAAAGACAATTTTCTATACTTAGAGACTGGATTTCTTGTTGTTTGGAAGAAAATTATGCAAAGAGCGTTTTAATGTTGGTACATAAACAATAAAGAATCAGGAAGAAATGTTAAATAATATCAAATCAGTTAAACGTGTAAATAACTATAATCAAGAAAATAGAATTCATAGATCTTTTAGTGTCGGAGAATTAGTACTCGTCAAGGAAGATCTTAGAAATAAACAAGACAATAGTATTGGGAACATTTGAAATAATATAAAAAACTCAAAAATAGTTAATTGTTGAAAGATTTAAATGGAAAATTTATGAAAGAAATGTAGAATGGCTAAAGCCATTTAAATCTAGAAGGGTGTGATGTAATTATGTTGGAATAATTTATTTCCCTGTCCCCTATAGTAGGTAATTAGTGGCACTCTGCTACCACACACCATTGCATAATAATATAGGGGGGGGGGATTCTCGTGATTATTTTCTGTTTGTATTGATTACTTAATGATGTAATTTTTTGTGTGCAATTTAATTATTTTTTGTGTGCATTTTTTCAAAAATTTTTAAGTTGATAATGTGTATTTTTTCGAAAATTTTTAAGATGATGATGTGTATTTTTTTCGATAATTTTAAGATGATAATGTGTATTTTTTTTCGAAAATTTTAAATGTATTTTTAAGATGATATTTTAAGTGTATTTTAAAATTTATTTTTTAAGCATTACATATTTTTAATTAAAATATTTTATAAGAAAATTTTAGTTTGATTTTTGAAATAATTTTTTAATAAAATTTTTAACAAAATAATTATTAAATTTTTATGATAAAATATATAATGTTTGAAATGTTTTAAAATTATATTTAAATAAAAAAAGATATTGTTAACATAGAATAATAATAATAATAATAATAATAATAATAATAATAATAATAATAATAATAATAATAATAATAATATTAATATTAATTCATCCAATTTAAATCTTTATAAAAAAAACTATAAACACATAAAATAAACTCGTAAAAAATCAAAATCTTTATAAAAAAAAAACTATAAACACGTAAAATAAACTCGTAAAAGATCAAAATTTATTTACATCATCACAAATCTGCTTAAGAGTAAGCTCTTCTTAGCTCAGCCAACAAAATATGTACAACTTCCTTCTTTTTGTAGTCCCTGCAGCATCTGCATCTAAATGGACAAGTCACATTGAGGGATCTGCACAAACAATGCAGTCATCTAAACATTTTAACCAGATCCTTGAACTGATTCGTAGTGCATCCGTACAATTCTTCGATGTTGATTCCTGTCATTTGATAGATCCGTGTAGCCAAGTATTCAGGAGCACAATAGGAAAGTTTGTTTTTCATATTCAGAAACAGTTCTTCCATCTTCATCAGAATTGTTTCGAATACGTATGCTTCTTGCTCGTCGATCATTTTTAATTTTTACAATCGTCAAAATTCAATCTATTTAAACACAATCAGTGCTTAATAAATAATCTAGTATTTCTTCGTCGGTATTAAGATTATTTATTAAAAGTTTTATAAAATTAAATATTTCTTGTACTAGACTGTGGTATTCTAGTGTTTTTATCCCCATGACAACGACTTTTCCGCTTGCAAATACATTCACACAAAGTGGATTATACTTGACAAGTCTTAATGCAGGAAACAATTCCGGTTCGTAAATGTTTTCTGTTTTTGTGGACAAATCATACAAGTTGATTCAACAACCCATGTCAATATTCAAAGAATTTGTAAGTCTTTAATCTGATATTTGAGATCTCCTGCCTGTAATGGTCTTTTGTAACCCATTACCCTGCATTTTCCGCTCTTGAAGAATAAGATTGGATATTTTCCACTTCTATTGACTACATGATGAGGTTTTCCTGTTGGGAACTTCATTTCAGTTACTTCACATCTTCCTCTATAATTAATATTACTAATCATTTTCCGATATCAAAATAAAGGAATCAGTATATCAAATTATAAAAAAATTAAATTAAATTAAATTAAATTAAATGGAATTAAGAAATGATGCAGTATATTAAATTGTAGGGCCTAGTGGGAGCGGAAAAACTTAATTTGTATGTAATTTATTGCAGTCAAACATGTTCAAATCAAAATATTCAATAAAATATATTGGCATAGGGGTGCAGACGAAGAACATGGATTGACACAAAATCAGTTTTGAAAATTGAAAATGACAATAGTTAAGGGATTTGATAAAAACTGGTCGTCTAGGTTACGTCGAGGCGATGTAATAATTATAGATGATTTGTATCAAGAAGCAAATAAGGAAAAAGATTTCAATAATTTGTTCACAAAAATCAGTAGACATTGTAGAGTTACTGTTATTTTTATAACTCAAAATTTATTTCATCAAGGAGGAAGTCATCGAACTCGTATTTTAAATGTTCAATAACTAGTTATTTTCAAAAATCCTCGCGATCAAACGATTATCGATTTCTTAGCCAGGCAAGCTTATCCAAACAATAGAAAATTTTTAATTGAATCATTCCAAGATGCTACAAGTGTTCCCCATGGATATTTATTCTTTGACTTTACACAACAATGTAGTGTCGATTTACGTATCCGAACAGATATTTTTAATGAAAAAGGAGTTACGATTTATAAACAAAATTGAAAACAATAAATGATTATCAATCATGTCATTTAAAAAAGTACTTGTCAAAAACGAAATTCAGCCCAAAAAAGTTATTCGTAAAACCAAATCAAAAGTAAAGAAGAATCTAAAAAAGAAGAAAATTTAAAAAAAGAAGTGGATCAAATTATAAACAATAATAATTAATTGTAATTAGTAAACATGAAATTTGAACGTAGTCTACCATATTTCAATGCATTGGTAAAGGCACAAAATAATAAAAGAATAGAAATTTTACAAGCTTTCCCTTCATTTGTTGTTGACGATTTGATTGAAGTTATTGTAAATATAGTTCGGGTAATGTTAATATTAGTAAAGCTAAAAGAGTGGTAAAACAAAGACATAAGAGATCCCTTTTATCATTGGTAAACACTAAAAATAGACGTTTAATGAAAAGAATAATGTATAAACAAAAGGGTGGGTTCTTGGGTACATTAATTCCTATAGTTTTATCTGCAATTAGTGCAATTTCATCCCTAAGATCTTAATGGGTTTACAATTCTCTAAACCAGATAAAGTTGTCCATATTTTAACATCTTGTTGTAATAATGAAGGATCAATTAACCAAAAATCCACTCAAAACAATCTGGACAAACCCAAAAGATCCAGATGGTTTTGGTGGTGTAGAAAAATTAACAAAATGAGTGATTAATTCTAAAAAAGAGACTCAAAAATGGTTATCGGACCAACTAGCATATAGTTTAAATAAACCAATTTTGAAAAGATTCCCAACCAGACCATACAAAACAAGAGGAATCAATGATTTGTGGCAAATGGATTTGATGGAAATGATACCTTATTCGAGAATCAACAAGGGGTACAAATATATTTTAACATGTATTGATGTTTTTAGTTTTTTTGACAATTTTCTGAATAATTTAAATATTTACGATTATTTCCAGGAATCAAGACTTTAATAGTTATTTATCCGGAAATTGTAGAATTAAATACTATGAGCAGTCGATAACATACACTAATTTTCATTCAACAAGTACCTAGAATAATTACCTAACAACCTTATAAAATTTTAAAAAATGATCTAATAAATTTTTCAATTATCTTACAACTTAGTTAATTTAATTTAATTTTTAATTGATAAGTACTATTCTCTTTAAAATTTGCTACTATGTTGAAGCTTTCTTTAAAAAATTTTATTTAAAGAATTAACAAATTTAATCAAATTTATTTAAAATTTACATCTTTCCCACTACTTTAATCAAATTCTATTCACCAGCTAACCACAATTTAATAAAAATAATTTCTACAAAGACTAATAGACAATCACATACATTTTTCCTATAAGTTTGGGTTTTCAGTAAGTGATATCAGTACACAAGAACCTATGTATGTATTGAAGCATGGTATCAGAAATTATAGTTATTTGATTTTAGTAATGCTGTAGATATTAATTTTTTTTTCTATCAGTTTTATTCAAACCTTTAGCATCTTTGAGTTAATAATTTAAAAAGTCGAATCATTTTCAATAAATATATGAAAATTTATTCCAAGTACAATGAAAGTAATATATGCTTCAAGAAATTAATTTAAGTATCTTTTTCTAATCAAGTTTCTTTTCACTAGCAATTAGATTAACCACTACTTGTACTTACTAATTAATTTATCATTCAGTAAACAATAAGAGTTGGCGGTGAAAAGATTAGAAAATCTATAAAAATAAATTTAAGAAATTTTTTTTTTGATGTGTTAGCAATTAATTTATTTAGGGCATGTGAAAAATAAATGAAAAGGTTGGCACTCATCTTTGAAAATAACGTTTAGTAATTGTTCATTGTTGGACGCAATAAAAAAAAAATTACAAAAATGGTAGAAAAATTTCAAAGTTTTTTAACTAAGTTTTACAAAATAATTTCAATAAATCACATACAAGACAGTAAAGCAATAAATTTTTATTCAGAGAAAATACAACACTTGATTGGGCTTCAATGATTAATAATTTCTTGATAGTAATTGGCTAACTAAGCAACCAAACAATTTGGAGACATCAATGATCGATAAAAGAGTGGAGAAGTTAATAAAATTTGTAATTGAAATTGTATTTCTTTTGATTGTTCAAATTTTTATGTGCTTTTATTTAAAGATTTCTTGGTCAGTAAACAATTTTTGATATTGATTTGTTTAGTAACTAGTTATTGATAACATATTGTGAGTGTGTGAATAACCAAGTATTTTAAGAGGAAATGATTGAGAAAAAATTTAATTTTTAAATGAGTTAAGTTGGTTGAATATCGGTGTTCAAAGAGTAAATATTATTTAAATATGTCATTTTAATGAATAAGTAAATTATTCAATACCTAGTATGTAGATAGAGAGGTGTACAGTACTCAGTTATTTGTATACAGTACCTAGTGATTGTTGTTCAGTTATTAATGAATTATTCACTGTGTATGGGTTATCAGTGTTCAGAAGTTGATACCAAGTAAATATAACAATGGATTTGGTTTCAATGAATTTGATTAATTATCGCCTGATAACGACAAGGTAACTAAGCAACCAAAAATTTTAAAATAGTGAAAAAGTTAATAAAGTTTCAACTTGTATTTCTTTTTGTTAACCTTTTATGTGATTTATTTCAAAATTAGTTGGTCAGTAACCCATCATTAATATTTATTGGTTCGATCGTAATTACATAATCCTAAAAAATCTTCTGAGATTATTTACACAGTTAGGCAGTTTCACGTTTTTAATTGTTTCAATTGTGGAATTATCCGTTTTAATACCTTTATCATTAATTATGTGTCCTAAAAACTTCAATTCAGATACTACAAACTTGCATTTTTCTTTATTAACTTTAAGTCCAGATCTCCTAATAGAAGAAAAAGTTTATTAATTCTATTCTTGAGTTCCTCAATTGATTTTGAAAATATTAAGATATTATCTTGATAAACTAGTACTTCATTCCACATCATATCACCAATAGTTAATGTCATTAGTTTTTGGAAAGTCGAAGGTGCCGCAGCTATTCCAAAAGGCATTCTATTTAAAAAAAATTGACCCTGTCTTGTAGAAGTAGGTAGTTAGGAGCACACTGCAACATAAAAAAATAGGGTGGGTGGGGGGGATTATTGCAGATTAAATTTCGGATTATCTTGATTACATAATGATGTAATCAACTTAATTATTTTGTGTGTACAGTAAACCCTCCAACTGCGCGGTTTTTCATTGCGCGATTTCGCAATTGCGCGGCCAAACCTTTAATACCAAAATTTTGATCTGCGCGCTAAAAATTTCGTAGCTGCGCGGTTTTTTTTGTTTTTGTCTATTTTAACAAGAAAAATCATGTCAATTTAATTTTTTATGGTGAATCCCGTAAAACTACGAATACATATGGTAGTGAAAATAGTGATTTATCGTATTTCGATGCACTGTATTTTTTATATAAAAATAATAAAGGCAGTTTCATTTTTCTACTGATGTTTACTACCGAAAAACTATCAAGTTTTTTAAAACTTGGTAGTCAACTTGAACAGCAAGCTCTTAATGTGGACCCTGATATGGAGCGTGCTTTAAAATTTCGGAGAAATCTGACAGCAGCTTTAGCACCATATGCTAAAATTTATAAAGAAAAACAAAAAGCTGGTAAGCAATCAGTGTTAACAAGCTTTTTTCCAAAAAATATACAATCACAGCCAATAGAATCAAGCTCATCAGCATGTATCAGTGATTAATATAACGTTACTTATGTTAATTTTTATTTACGTTTAGTCGTTGAATTGAGACTGTTTTTTAGTTCTTGTATTGTTTTTTATAATTTTTATTTATGTTAAATTTTTATTAATTTTTATAATAGTAATATTAATTATGTAAAAGCAATGAATTGAGACTGTTTTTATTAGTTTTTATGTTTATATAAATGTAAATATGTATATTAGTCGTTGAATAAAGACTTTTTATTTTTTTTTTTAATATTTTTGTAATATCTGGAACCTAACCCCATAATTACATATAAAATCGGGTTCACAGTGCGCGGTTTCGGTTTGCGCGTTGTTTTTGTGGAACGTATCTACCGCGCAGTTGGAGGGTTTACTGTATTTTAATTAATTTTTTTGTGTGTATTTTTTTTTTCGAAATTTTTTTCGAGTTTTTGGCGCGATGTTTTTTTTAAATTCAAATTTTTTTTTTCGAATTTTTTTTAAATTCAAATTTTGGCGAATTTTTGAAATAAAATTGAAATATTTTTTTTTGAATAAATTTTTTTTTTTAATCACACTATAGTCAGGGTGTATTTTTGAAAAAGACTAAAATAAATTGGCTTGAATCGCCTAACGATAAAAAAGCATAAAATTAAAATTGGCTCAAATCGCCTAAGATGAACAGACAAGAAAAAAGGAGCAACAATTGCAGGTCAAGAGGTTTGCATATTGGCTTATGCGGACGACCTAGTAATTGTTGCAAACACAGCAAAAGACATGCAAATGCTGTTAACAACAATCGAGAATCTGGCAAAACAAGCCGATCTCATATTCAAACCGGCAAAATGTGGTTATTACAGAGACCCAAGAGATAAAAAGTCCATGATGAAGATATATGGCAAAGAAATCAGCATTGTGGACGAAAAGAATGTATACACCTACCTAGGTGTAAGAATCGGTGACACAAAGAAAAAAGACCTAAATGTCCGATTCGAAGAAGTCAAAAAGAAAACAACAGCAATCTTCAAATCGAAATTGCGAAGTGACCAAAAACTAGAGGCATACAACATCTTTTACCAATCAAAATTTGTGTACATCCTACAAGGCGAAGATATCGCAAAAACCAAAATTGAGACTTACGACGAAGAAATCAAGAAAATGATAAAAGAAGATATTTTGAAATTACAAGACAAAAGTCCGTTCACAGACTTCGTTATCTACTCCCCAAAAGAGAAAGGGGGGCTAGGAATAACGAAGATAATAGATGAACAAACCATTCAAACTATTAATAGAACGGCAAAACTCCTAAATAGTAGCCATAGAGCAATCCGGGCTATTATTTATGAAGAGCTAATACAAGTAGCTAACTTAAGAGGAGAAAAAAAGATCAACACCATTGAAGAAGCACTAAAATGGTTGGAGGGTACTAACAAATACAAAAAGAACTCCAACGCAAAGACCACCTGGATAACAAGGGTTAGGGAGGCCTTTCAAACTCTAGAGAAAAAGCACAAAATCAAGGTTCGATTTGTGCCCAAAGAAAACGGCATTGGGTATAAAATCAAATGCGACACCCAGGAAAAGATAGTGGAGCTTGATAACTCAAAAAAGTTATCAAAAAGCTTACACTGGATGATAAAAGAGGCATACTACAAAGAATGGAAAGCCCTAAAATGCCAAGGATATATTTTAAGCCTAAAAACCTCCGAATTTATGGAGTGGAAAATGCCCAGAGCCCTTCCGGACCCGGATTGGAGATTCCTAACCAAAGTAAAGGCTAATATGTTGGACATAAACATGAAACAAGCCAACCAGGGTGGAAGGTTGGGAAATACAAAGTGCCGAAAATGTGAAGACAAGGAATCGGCAAGTCACGTCATAAACCACTGTGCCTCAGGTAACTGGAGTAGAGTGGAAAAGCACAACCAGGTGCAAAACGAGCTGGCAAAAGAACTGACGAAGCGGAATATCAGCTTCGAAAAGGATAGCATCCCAAAAGAAACAAAAGGGAGTCTAAGACCGGACTTGGTCATAAGACTCAAAGACAAGATAATGATAGTAGACATCAAATGCCCTTTTGATGAGGAATCTGCTATCGAGAGTGCCAGAAACAAGAACATAGACAAGTATAGAGAACTGGCCAAGGAGATTCAAGCAAAAACTGTGTTACCAACAACAGTCTCAACTTTTGTTGTCTGTTCTTTGGGAACTTTGGATAAGAGGAACAACGAGCTCCTACGGCAGATAGGAATAAGATATGAAGAATCCAAAGAGATGAGGATCAATATGATCCAAAAAGCCATCCACGGGTCTAGGAAAACCTACGACCAGCACAGAAACTTTAACAATGGTTAAAAATGGCAAAAAGATATTTTCAAGATGAATCGTGGACTCATCTAAAAAATGACCACCTTGAGTCCAAATATGCCTAGCTATCATGGTTGCTGATGGAAACAGTAAGGCACCTGATAACTAACTCTGCAATTAAAAAATTATTTAAAGACGGACAACCTCACAATCTACAGACTGATTTGGGTAATAAATTTAATTAATTATTTATTTTAATGTATTTTAGGTAAAGAATTTTATAATAGCAAAGTAAAAGAAGTTATCAAAGCCAATCATTACTCTATATTCTCGCAATTCAAAGCTTGTTATGTTGAAAGATTTAATCGAACTTTGAGAGAAAGATTGAAAAAATACTTTGTGCATCAAGATAATAAAACTTGGATACATGTTTTACCCCAAAATTATTTTTAGTTACAATCATTCGCCACATAAAGGATTAAATGGTCTCAGACCTGTAGACATTACAGACACCAATAGAAACCAAACATTAAAGAAAGAAAAAATTGATAAGCCAAAATACAATGTTGGTGATCGTGTAAGAATTAGTAAAATCAGTACTTCTCCGTTCATCAAGAATTTTGACAACAATTGGAGCGATGAAGTATATATAATAAAGGAAATAGATACAAAACAGAATCCTGTAATGTATTTAATAGCAGATCATGAAAATAAAGAAATTAGTGGAAAATTCTACGAACAAGAACTCCAAGTCATTCCAATCCCAACAATATTTAGAATTCAAAAGATTTTAAAAACCAAAAATGTTGGTAAATATAAACAATACTACGTTAAGTAGCATGGATACGAAACTCCAACTTGGATATCCTCATCTCAATTGATTAAATAAATATTATGAAAGAAAACCAGTTTTATATGATTTTACCTAGTAATAGTTGTCCACTTATTTATCCTAATGACGAAGCTAGTAATACTCCAGATTTTGACATATTTATTGAAAAATATGAGAATTTGGTTATTGTCTGTCCGCATGTTCCATTTAAAGTAACATTCCCTGATATTCAACATGCGTTTAGTTTTGGACTAAAATCTACATCAAGCATTTGTGAAGAGGATCATTGTCGAATAAAATTACCAAAATTTACTGATGATGGTGTTATGGAACAATTTGGGATTATTATATGTTACGAAGAAAAATCGAAATTTGAAAAATATTTTGAAGATTATTTATTCATAAACACTTTATCAGAATTACAAGGTCATTTGTTGTCATTTAATCCTTCTCCTTTTAAAGAATTGATAATTCAAGATAATGAATTGGTCAAAATAACACTTGCAGATGACATTACAAATATATCTTTTGACACAAATTTAGCTAAATCTTTGGGATTAAAATTTTCAAACTTTACAGGCACTATACTAGGCACAAAAATTCCAAAATTATTACATCATCATCAACAAATGTTCATTTATTCAAATATTATCGAACCAATAAATGTTGGTGATGTTAGAGTTCCACTATTAAAATCAATTTGGATTAAAAAATATGATCAAGGAGAAATTGTACAATTAGAAATGAAGAATCCAATGTACCTTCCAGTATCGTATTCAACTATAAACATCATTGAAATAAATATTCGAGATGATAGTGGGAAATTAATAAAATTTTGCAAAGATACCAAAGCACATTTATCGTTACATTTTAGAAAAGTAAATGAAAAAAAGAGATTTTTACGTGAATTTACCTAGTAATAGTTGTCCACTTACATTTCCAAATAATGAAGCTGGAAAGTTTAATGTAGAATTTCCAAATCAGATTTACTTGGATGGGAAATGGGAAGTTGCTTTAACTGAATTCACTTTTGTGTACAATAATTTTCCATTTTATAACAACTCTTGTATCAAATATACCAAAAGTACATTACATAATACTTATGAATATTTTTATTATATTGAAGGAAACTATACAATTAGTAACAACTCTACATTTTATCTGATATATATTGACAATAAAATTTTGAACATTAATTGTAAATATTTTTCATTCAAAGTAACATTTGATAGTATTGAAGAAGCTAATTGCTTGGGATTTAATAAAAAAGAAGTAGATTTTAATGATGAATTGAATCAGATACGTATACCAAATAAGAAATCAAAATTTGATACTATACGATTAACTATAACTTATTATTATGATGTAGAGTATAATGAGACATTTAAAGAAAATTTATTCATTACTGAACTTTCACAAGTCACTGATCAGTTAATGACATCTTATCCCCATCCTTTCAAGTTTTGTGAAATTAAGCAAGATCAACTTGTTAAAATTGAATTGGAAGAAGATGTTAAAAGTGTTAGATTTAGTAAACTGTTGGCTCATAGTTTGGGATTAATTGATGAATCTTATAATGAAAAGATCATTGTTGGATCTAGTTTACCGACTATAATGCAAAGAAATATACAAATGATGATTTATACAAATATTATTGAACCAATTCTTGTGGGTGAATTAAGTGTTCCCCTTCTTAAATGTGTTTGGATAGAAAAACATAAAAAAGACGACCTTGTTCAATTCATTGAGAAAAATCCAATGTATTTACCAGTATCATCCTCGTATATAAACAATATAGAAATCAATATTCGTGATGACAGTGGAAAATATATATTTGGTAAACAAGACAAAACTTACATGACATTACATTTCCATAAAATAAATGATTAATCCAGAAATTGTAAACTTTTATAGCACTCATCAAAATGGTGGGGATTTACCTTATTTTGTAGGTAAACAATATGGATCTGGTTGGTTAAAAACAATTGGGCGATTCGCACTACCTATTCTTAAACGTATTGGAAATTTTGGTATGAAAACTGCTAATGACGTAATAAATAATAATGCACAATTCTTACCTGCTTTTAAATCAAATGCAATATCTGAAATTAAAGATTCTATACCATCTGTAATGGAACACTTACCTTCTGTTATTAACAAAGTTTCTGATGTATTTAATAAAAAAACAAAAAGGTGGAACAATTAAACGTCGAAAAATTATCAAGAAACATATAAACAAAAGAATGAAAGGATACGGAACTATATTCCAGTCATGATTAGTGCAAAATCAGAATTATTCATCTTTGATAGACCATCTCCTCAAGCAGTAATTGAAAATGGTTCTTTTGAAGATATTTATCCAGTGAATTCAATTACAGATCCACCGTACAGTACTTGTTTGACAAACATTGTTGAACACACTATAAACCAAAGTAATATTAGTTATGGTTAAAAATGAAGTAAGTAATTTAATTAATTTAATTAATTTTAGTTCTATTCAGATACAAACTATTGCTAAAAAACTTATTGGGAAATATTTTATTGGTGTTTTTCCATTGGACAAAATTCCATATATCAATATCAACAAAGCTTTGATTGTAAATACTCAATCAGATAATCTCAGTGGAGAATATTGGCTTGCTATTTACGTGAAACCAGATAAAATACATGTATTTGATCCAATGGGATTCTATTATCCCCCTTTATTGATATCAAAACTAGAATCAATGTTGATGCCAATTGAATACAATCGAATTCGTTTTCAGAATCCGTCGACCAAAACTTGTGGCCAACATTGCTTAGCGTGGTTAAAATCAATGTTCACTAAATAAATTTTTGTATCATTGTGTTTATTTCCTAATATGGGTTTGTGTAGATTGGTAATGTGTGTTGATTAATACAATTACAGATGTGGGTGATTTTGATTGGTCAAAAATAAATACACACATTTGAATATATCAAAAAACATTTTTATAGTTTGTCATAATTACAAAACAGTTTAATTTGTAAGTTTAATTTTCTTTTTAATTTTTAATTATTATTATTCAATTTTAGAAAATGAACAACTTTAATAACAATAATAACAAATATGAATCAAGTAATTTCTTAATTTATATTGTAATACAAATTTACTTTATATTTTAGATAATTTATTATTTCCACAACATAATGGATTTTATCCCCAAACTGATGTTGAATATTATCAACAAAATTATCCTCAAATTGTAAATGGAGGAAATAATTATCAAAATTCACGTAAGATTTTAATTTTTATTAAATAGATTTAATATTCCTATAGATATAATGAACCAAAAATTCTATCCTCAAATCAATGGAGGAGATCAATATATGGTTTGGAATGAGCCAAGTAAGATTTTAATTTTTAATAAATTTATTTAATATTTCTTTAGATATAATAAACCAGCAATTTTACCTTCAAACGTATGGAGAAAATCTAAATTCTAGTAAGATTTTTATTTTTATTAAATCATTTTTAACATTATTTTAGATTATATGCAACAAAGTTATCCTCAAAACTATGGTGGAAATCAAAATTCCAGTAAGATTTTAATTTTTAATAAATAATTTTTAACTTTATTTTTAGATTATATTCAACAAAGCTATGCAGAAAGTAATCATCAGATAATTACAAATAACGAATTAAGTAAAATTTATTAAATTATCAATTGATTTAATATTTCTTTAGATAGAAATTTGCCATTCTCTGATTTTGAAGGGGATAATGCAATTAATGTTCGAAAATGTAAGTTTTTTATTGAATTTTATTATAAATATATTATTTAAATCATATATTTTTTCATGTTATATATATCTAATCTAAAATGAAGGACTGGCGCCCCTTTATTATTATTATTGATCGAAAATAAGGGCAGACCCCTTGATTTTTTTTATATTATTTAAAAACATGTATTTTTTAGCTATAATGAAGGACTTACGCTCTTTTAAATCGAAAATAAGGGCAGACCCCTTGATTTTTTTTATATTATTTAAAAACAAGTATTTTTTAGCAATAATGAAGGACTGACACCCCATTATTATTATTATTATTATTAATCGAAAATAAGAGCAGACCCATTGATTTTTTTTATATATATATAAAGGCTGACCACTATATTTTATTATATAAGAGAACAAGTTTTTGAATATAATTTGTCAATAATTATCCCTGCTCAAAATTTTTTTATTAAAATAATAGATACTCGAGGTATACTTTTGGTTTTTAAATGACCTGTTTACTATTAGTTACAAATTATAAAAATCAACAAAACTCAACTTTACAAAAGATAAAAAATTTATTCAACAACATTTTGGATTTTCCAAATAGGTTTGATAATAGATTTGTTAATCTTGACTCTTTTAATAATTATCTGAATTTTATATTTTTTATTATCTTGTACTTGATCCTTCAATTGGCTTTCACAATTAATAAATGAAAATTTTTCATTAAAAACCATTTCGTTATTCAACAAATGGAGAATATCTGAAATATTTTTTTGATCTTCCTCTTCAATATTTCCAATCATAATATTGTAATCATAAACTTTTAAATTAACCGATTCCTAAAAAATAATTAATCAAATTAAATTAAAATAAACATTACTTTGAATGTATATGTAATAGGGAAATTTAAATAGTTCATACTGTATTGAAGGTATTGAACAGTAGGCTTAAATGTCATCCCAATAACAGCTGTACTGTTTTCTTCTAGGAGTATTTCATATACTTTTGACATTGTTGCTTTTTCATCAAAAATATTTTTATTTATAGCAAATAAATGATTTTTATTGGTTGCATACATGCACATTTATTTTAATAATTTAATTAATTTTTTTAATACTAGGTAAATTATACCCCAATTATTGCCAATTAACAGTGCATAATAAAAAAAATGTCACAAAAAATGGAAGAGTATTATGGTAAAAAATACCATAATTCAATTTATTTTATATGTCCCGTATGCATAACTTCCCAACCCATTCCCTATTTAGACTTTTATGAACATCATAAAAATCATTTACGACAGTTTCATGATAAAAAAATTAAATTATTTAAAAGGCCAGGAGCAATTAAATTAAGCAGCATTCAAATTACCCCTATTAGTGAACATACAACAGATTCTATAAATTGTATTTTGGAATATCTAAATGAAGATATTGGACTGGTGAATGAAACAATGGAAGCAGACGAAGATAATGAAGCGGACGAAGTGGACAAAGATAATGAAGCGAACGAAGCGGACGAAGATAACGGATCGATGGATTCATGGGATGGAGAGATGGAAGAGGTACACATGAGGCAAAATAACAATATACAAATAGGAAGAAATTTACCTATAATCCAAAGTGACTTACGAGGTACACATAAAATAATTAGTATAGATACGACCAACTTGAACATTAAAGAAATTGTTTTTCCTATAGAGATAATTAACAAGTTAAGAGAGATAATAGATGAACTAAGATATGTAAAAATTCAATTTGGAATAGAAATTGAATTCGAGAAAGATGGAGAAATAAAATTAAATAATATTAGCAACAGCGCAAGCCCACTTACCCAATCATTCTTTGACGATGGCATACAAAAGATAAATGAAAAGATATCTTCAATAACAGAGTTAGGGAGTAGTTGGGTAATTAGAAAAATAACTGAAATTTACTTTATAGTAACAAAAATAAGTAATATCAGTAGGTTAAGTGGTAGAAGTTATATAAAAATACCAAAACAATTGGCTAACAAAAATTGTATAATAAATGTAAAAAATATTGATAATTTATGTTTTATCTATAGCATATTGTCAATACTTAAAAAAGATGAGATTGTTAGTAGTCATAGGAATGATAGTTATAGTTACACTAATTATCTAAATGAATTAAATTATGACCCAAATGATATGCCCATGAAATTAAATGGTATTCGAAAATTTGAGTCAAATAACGAAGGATTAATAATTAATATATTTAGTTATGATAAAACAGCAAAACCCGAACATGATGACTTTGTTTTAAAACACCCATTTATAAACATAATTCATAGGTCCAAAATTACTGAAGGAACAATTATTAATTTATTGTTATTAAATAAAGGAGAACAATATCATTATGTTGGGATTACATCACTCAATAGGTTATTGAATTGTCAAGATAAAAATATAGAAAGAATTCAATCATTATGGTGTCATAGATGTCTGAAATGATTTAGATGTAAGAAAGCATTGGACAAGCATGAGATATTATGTATGAGAAATCAGTTAGGGACAACTTTATATACTTTCCCTGAAAATAAGTTTATTAAATTCACAGATTGGTCCAAAACTGTAACCCCACCATATGTTATATATGCAGATTTCGAATCTGTTTTGCCAAAGGACGAATTACACCATCAAATACATTTACCCATTTCGGCAGGACTTTTGTTAATAAATAATTTTGATGGGAGTACAATATACAAAGAATTTATAGGTGAAGATTGTGTGGAACAATTTTTAAAAACAGTTGAAAAAATAGCAAAATATACTGTATTACCATATTATTATAAAATGGGAAGTCAAACAATTAAGGATTTAACAAACTTACAACAGTTTGAATTCGATACATGTATAAAATGCTATCTTTGTTTGAAAGATATTGTGGATCCAGTGAGAGATCATGATCATTTTACTGGGGAATACTTGGGTGCTGCTTGCAATGACTGTAATATTAATAGAAAAATAAACAAAGATTTACCAATTATTTTCCATAACTTAAAGGGATATGATATGCATCATATATTAAAATATGGATTGAGTAAATTTAAAAATTGGGCTTTATGATGTAATTCATTAACATCTGAAAAATTTATTTCTTTAATTGCTCACTTGGGAAAAATTAGTGTAAGATTTATTGATTCTTATCAATTTGTAAATGATTCTTTAGCAAAAGCGGTTAAAACTTTGACAACTTTACCTTTGACTCGATCAGTTTTTACAGGGACTATAGTTGATGAAAAGGGGATCTTTCCATATAATTTTGCAACTAGTTTAGATATTCTTCATGATACTTATGAATTACCCCCGATTTGGAAAGGTGTCACTGAGGCTGAATATGAAAAAGCTCTGCGTATTTGGGATGAAACTAATTGTAGGACTTTACTTGATTATATGAAAGTTTACCTGAAACTAGATTGTTTTCTTTTGGCAGACTTTTTTCAACAATTTCAAGCGAAATCGATAGCACACAATAGATTAGAACCTTTAAATTATTTTGGAATTCCTGGAATGTCGTGGTCTTCTGCTTTAATATCATTGGATGAACCTATAGAATTAATTACTGAAAATGAAATTTTTAGCTTTTACGAGGGAGATATTAGAGGTGGTCTTACTTTTGTTAATAAACACTATGTTAAAACCGACGAAAACACAGATTTACTATATATTGATATTAATAATTTATATGGTTGGGCTTTAAGTCAACCATTACCTTGTGGTGAATTTAATTGGATATTTGACGGATTTGATACAATATTATCTGATTGTTTGACTTTGAATCTTGAATCTTTGTCATATGGGTATACTCTTGAAGTTGATCTTGAGATTCCTTCTGAGCTTCATGTTAAGTTAGATGATTTTCCAATTGCAGCTGAGAAAATGAAACCTGAGGGTTCAAAGGTTGAAAAATTGTTGCTGACTCATTATCCTAAATATAAATATGTAATTCATTGGCGATTATTAAAATTATACGTGTCTCTCGGTGTTAAAGTGACACATGTTAATCGCGGAGTAAGATACAAACAGTCTAATATTTTTAAAAAGTACATCGACATAAACACTGAAATTCGAGCTAAAAGTACAAATACACTAGATAAAAATTATTATAAGTTGTTAAATAACAGTTTATATGGAAAAACTGTTGAAAATCTGAAAAAGAGAATGAATTTGCGTCTTTGCACAACAGATAAAAAACTTGTGACTTATACTTCGAAACCTACCTTTAAAAAATCAATAAAAATTGACAATGATCTTAGATCGACCAAGCTATATAGGACAATCAGTGCTTGACTTGTCGAAACTTAGAATGTATGAGCTTCAGTATAAGGACTTGGAAAAATATCGACAACAATTTAAGTGTGAGATCAATATAGTTGCTAGAGATACAGACTCTTTCTTCTTGGAGATTAAAAATTGTAAACTAGATCTTCTATTGTCTGAAATGGTTAAGGATAATATTTTGGATACATCTAATTATCCTTCTACTCATCCACTTTATTCTAAAAAACTTGATTCGGTCATTGGAAAATTTAAAGATGAAAGTAAGGGAGAAGGTTATGACGAATGGGTTTTCCTTCGACCAAAATGTTACAGTTTGTTAGGTAAATCTTCTTGTCTAAAAGCTAAGGGTATATCGTTAAAGGATACCGATCTAACTCATAAATCTTATAAAGAGTGTTATGAGAAAAACTCAGTCTTTTCGGTACCACAATTTAGAATAGGAACAAAAAATCATCAACTTTATAGTTTTAAAAATAGTAAAGTAGCACTTACAAATAGAGATGATAAAAGGGTTTGGGTGGGTAAAAATAAAAGTTTAGCATACGGGCATATAAATGTATCTGGAGAAATTGACATTGATGAAGAAATTGTCGCTGTTGATGAAATTATTGGAGAAAATGCATCAGGTGACGAAATTATAACAGATGAAATTCAGCAACCTAACTATGAGGAAGAACTAATAGATATAGACGATGTGCAGTTCACTGACGACGATGAAGAAGATGAAGATTTTTATTAAATAAACATTACAGTATAAATTTGTTTTTATTTGTTGATTTAGTTTTATTACAACGTTTAAAAATTTAGTATAAAAAAAAAACCAAGTTATCAATTTCAAATTTATTATTAAATATTATTCATTTTCGGAATTGTTTTGAACATCGTTGTTTGATATTTGATCGATTCCCGAGTCATCTGATTCGTCTGTCGATTCAAGATTATTTATTAATCTTTCTCGTAATTAAACATTGTTTTGAGTTAGATTGTTCACCTGGATTTCAAGTGCAGAAACTTGAGCTCGATAACCAATATTTAGATTTGATACTAAAACATATAAATCATTTAACATGTCACAATGTCTTTGTGCGTTTTCTAATGCGTATTGTAAATTAGAAATATTTATTTGTTGTGCTTCTATTATTTGGTTGTTATTCATGACTTTTTAGTAATGTATATTATTGGATTTTGCAAACAAATTATCAATTAATTTATTAAATATATTTAAAATAGTTTTAAATATAAAAATTAATTTATTAAAGATATTTAAAATAATTTAAAATATTAAAATAAATTTATTAAAGACATTTAAATTAGTTTTAAATATAAAAATTAATTTATTAAAGATATTTAAAATAGTTTTAAATATAAAAATTAATTTATTAAAGATATTTAAAATAATTTTAAATATTAAAATTAATTTATTAAAGACATTTAAATTAGTTTTAAATATAAAAATTAATTTATTTTTAAATATAAAAAATGATTAAAGTTATTTAAATTATTTTTAAATATGAAAAAATTATTAAATAGAGCTTTTATTAAATAACATTATGATAAAATATACATAAAAAATAAATATAATCAATTTTTTTATTCAATTATAATAGTTTTATGTATAAAATTTTAAATCATTTAAAACATTACATATTTTATCATAAAAATTTAATAATTATTTTGTTAAAAATTTTATTAAAAAATTATTTCAGAAATCAAACTAAAATTTTCTTATAAAATATTTTAATTAAAAATATATAATGCTTAAAAAATAAATTTTAAAATACACTTAAAATATCATCTTAAAAATATATTTAAAATTTTCGAAAAAATACACATTATCAACTTAAAAATTTTCGAAAAAATACACACAAAAAAAAATTAAATTGCACACAGAAAAAAATTAATGGCACACAAAAAATTACATCATTAAGTAATCAATACACACAGAAAATAATCACGAGAAACCCCCCCCCCTATATTATTATGCAATGGTGTGTGGTAGCAGAGTGCCACTAACTACCTACTCCTTATATGTAAACCCTTATAATTAATGTTTATGATTGCCTGCATGTTTGATTGTCTCGGTCCTCGGATTTTGTCATTGTTTATTATTTATCCCAGTGATACATGTGCTGTAGATACACATGTAGTATATATATATATATATATTGTTTGCCTTTCATTAATAAATTGTTATTTTAATCTTATTACAGAAATGTTTTGATTGCAGGTATAAATCAAGTAACCCAAATGTTGTGATTATTTGATATAAGTTGGCTTGTCTATCTGACTTTTCTCGGGTTTCTCATATAGCTCGGGTTTTCTACATAACTAATAAATTATTAATTAATCTTTAATCAATTTTGTATTTATTTAATAAATGTTTCTTCAAACCTCTCGTTAATTTGTATCCATCTTCTCATATGTTATCCATACATGCCTGCTTCTTCCGCAATGTCAATTTTTAATTAATTTTTATCATTTATTTAATAGTTGTAAATATTATAAATTTTTATCTTTTTTATTGATCCACTTTTTATTTTCAATGTACCTTAAAAGCGGTAAAACACAAACTGACCTGTGTTAAAAAGCTTATTATGCTTCATAACAATTTTATTGTATAAACACGAATTCAATGGATCGAATAGAAAGCAATGGTTTTAAAAATTCAGTAATTTAATTAAAAACTATTGTATTATTTTACTAAACATTTTTTACAAAAAACAAATTATTATATTTACTGACCAAAAATATACTGAACGTTTAATTAGTTTGGTATTAATAAATACGAGTTGGATGGTTTACTGTAATTACATATAAAATCGGGTTCTCAGTGCGAGGTTTTGGTTTGCCTGTTGTTTTTGTGGAACGTATCTACTGCACAGTTGGATGGTTTACTGTAGTTGAAAAACATTCGCCATATTTACTTGTACTACATTTTCTTTTTTTCCAATAAAACAAAAGAATTCTCTATGAATTTTGTATCGGTGTTTCTAAGTCACACTGAAGGTTACGTTAGTCAAATACCATGACAATAATATTGTTTAATTAAAACTAATTGAAATCTTAAATATAAAAATTTTCACATGGAAACATCACAACAAAATTTTTACAACGAATAATTGTACACAACAAATATATATACATATATATATGCATAAAAAACACATTAAAAATCGAAATGTAAACAAATTAATAAAATATATTTTTTACTTGAAATTTTTAATATTATAAAAACATTAAAAGTTACAAAATAAAACAATAATAGTTTTGATTTCCCCGTGATTTGATTGGCACATAATTTCCAAACAATTACGTAATCCAATGGAATTCCGTTCCGTAAAATTTTTAAAACGTGTTTCCAAGAAATAAAAATCTTTTCTTTTTTAATAGAAAATCGATTTTTTCAATTTTTATTACTATAAATATCGATTTAAGTTCAAATGAGTTTTTGTAATAAAACATTTATAAACTTTAAAAAAATACATTTTAAATATTGACTCTAAATTTTTTTTTAAAAAATGGGAAAAATAACGTTTTTAGAATTCTCTTTTGTCTGTAATGAATTTGACTACTTTTTATTATGAAAATAATTTTTCCGTTTTATTCCATGCACAAGTTGGAATGGTTATTGTAAATTCCTCATCATCGTCGCTATCGTTACTTGCAGTGCTCTAGAATTGATTTTTAATCACAGAATTCTACGAAAAAAAACTTCCACGTCTGCTAAATGCCAATTGGTTTTGATGTTATTTGTTGAAATTGGCTTACTGTCTGTGGGCTTTTCTACAAGTTTCTCTGAATTATTGTCAAAATTATTATAGAAAGATTTTATTTGTTCTGGTGATAGTCTAATAGAAAATTCATCGTCGTCGTCGGTGCTTTCACAGACTTCTTTACTGTCAGATTTTAAAGGATTTTGTAGAGCTATTGGAGAGACTTTTGGTTTAGAAGTTTCCATTGCACGTGGTGACTAATTGCAATTAAATAAAATAATTATTACTACTTATAAAATTATCTTTAAAATATTTTTCAGATTTAAAAACGTCAATTTGTGATTTGTTCTTCGTAAAAACAATCAATTACTTTTTTAATTGGACTTTTGATAGGTTTTCTTAAAGAATTTTCAATTTTGGGTTTTGATTTTGTCTTTGTATTACTGATTATTTTATAAACAGGTTTAGTTTTCGTTTGATTTTCATTATTAATAATTTTCTAAAATTAATTTTTAATTAATGTCTTTTTTAATTAACAAAACCTCTGAAGTTAATAAATGTAGCGGTATATTTAGGATAAATTCATCGTCATTGCTGACATCATTCACAGTGGAACTTGAACCGATCTTAACGATTTTGTAATAAAAATTAAATTAAAAAGTAATTAAAACTTACAGAAATGTTAGTAGCACATTTAATGTCGATTTGTTTTTTCGCTTTAGATTTAGTAGACCTCCCTTTGCCTTTTAGAAATCCTTTCTCTTTCAACAAAAACTTAACTGTAGCAGTGTCACTTGTGTAGACCATGACTTTAATAAAAAAATACCAATTTCTTACTATTTTTTATTTTAATATAAAAATAAATTATGATTAGAAAACGATTTCAAATTTACCAAGAAAATACAAAGTTTAATGAAAACAATTACGCAACTGAGATTTATTGGAATAAATTTAAAGAAGGAATTAAAATTAAAATTGTAATTAATTTTATTATTTTTAATGATAATAAATTTTATTATGAATTAATTTTGGTTAATCAAAATTCAATTTGAAACTTCAGCATTATTAAGATTTTGACGATTAATTATTCATTTTTTTTATTAATTAAAGAAAAAATGAACAGATGGTGAATTAGAATATATAATTTTTTTTACTTTTATCGCAAAAAAGTAATTTAATTATTTAAATTATTATTTCTAATTCCATTTGAAAGTTTTCTTGAGATCAGATTAATAATTATTTATGCAAAATAAATACGAAAATATTTTTCCAATTATTAAAGCAATTAAAAAGATTACATTGTTTTCTCAAAATTTTCTTTTAAGAACAAAACATATTAAAATTACAATGTCAAAACGACAATTTAATAATATTATTAATTTGGGGATATTATTAGCCATCGGGTTGAAATTTTTCAAAATAGTGAAATTTCAGACAAGTAAACTTCAATTTTTAATTAATTTTTTAATTCTTTATAAAAAAATTACCTTCTTTACCTTTTGACAATGTCGTGCTTGAAAGGCTTAGGAATATATTTCACTGAATCGTCTGCTTGATTTGAGAACTCCCAATGGGGCTCGTTATTTTTTAGGAATTGAATGTTGATAGCGTTATTTAGTGGATTATGATTAAAATTCATAGAAACACAAAGTGTTATTTCTGTAAAATAAATATTTAAATTCCCCTACATTAAAAAATTATTTCCTTTAACACAGACATGTGCAATCCGCAGTTCATGAGCCGCAAATGGCACACCCGATAATTTTTTGCAGCTGTCACAACCTTTTTAATAGTAATATACTTTTTACTACCCTCTTCCTGGAAAAAATATTTTAATTGTGGCGGATATTTTTATTGGGAAAGTAGCGAATTTCAATATATTCAAATTGTTTATAGTTTTGCAATATTGTAGGTGATTCTGTAAAACCAGCTATGGTTCATATAAAAATTGACAGTTCATAGCAGAATGTTATATTTTTATATGTGCTGGGCACTGATAGTAAAAATATAAATTAATTTTCAAGAGAATATATAACGAATCCATATTCAGCACGCGCATAACAAGATGTAACTACTAGACACCCGTCGAGAAATGACGTTGGTAATGTGTACTAGCGTGTAGAATGTCACAAGAAGGTGAGTCTCTCTACAAATACTACTAATATCCTAATATCCCTTTGGGTTCATGGTCAACTATAAAACGTTTCGTGTCCGATTATTTTAAGTTCCATCAAACTATCAGATTTAATATTTTTGAAACAATACAAAAGAAATAAATGACACTAATTATAATCAATAAAACAAGAAATTTTTAATGGCAAATACAAAAACAAATAAATTATTCATATGTACAACACGATTCATTCAAGGTCCATCGCGTGTTTTAATTGTCATAGAAATCGATTCGCTTTTAATTTACGATTTCTGGGCCTCTCTTGCTTGCCAGGCCTAGCTCTCCGGCTATCTAATGTCAATCCAGTAAGCCCTCACTTCCACGAAAGTATGCATTTTTGGCTGGGAATAATTCTGATTCCACATATGTCGGTTTCGATTTTAATCAGCTTTGATCTGGTATTTTGCCTTCAACTTAGCTATCTTACACGTGTTGGGATAATAAAATTTTAAAATTATGAAAATCAACTAAAGTTAATTAAAATTTTGAAAACGTAAAAATCAATATTTTTCGGTCGGAAAGTGGTAACCAGTGGCAAATTTGATTGTGAAGACGAATAAAATACTATTAGATTGAGATGAGGTATATTGAAGGGTCGGGAGCTCAAAAACAAATTAATTAATCAATTAAATTATTTGCCGGCGAACCCGTTAATCAAGGGCTGCCGAGCTGAACGTCAGATTAATGGGTCTCCCGGAATTATTAAAATGGGCAATAAATTGTCCGAACGGGAAAAAATTGTTTCTCTAGCACTAATCCAGATTAATGGCAACACAAAATTATAAAAGGAACTGACCACAAAATAAGTTGCCAGTTGGTCGAAGAGAAAAATCTAACTAGTTTGAGAAACGAGTTGAAAGTAATAAATAGATAAAGAAGTTAATCAGATTGCAGTGACTTATTACGCAATACCCTTAGGGTGTTTACAGCAAGCAAATAATTGTATCTTGTAGCGAATATTTGTGAATAAAGATTTCTTTGTTGGTATGTTGTCTTATTGATTATTGAACACGATGAGTCGGATCGAGAGACCTATCCATCGACGAATATTTAATATCCCAACACACGCATGCTGCAGGATCTTGATCTTGAGTGCTCTCAATAAAGTGAGCTCTTCCTTGCATAGGTTCTTGATCTGTGCGATTTTTTGATGTAATTTCTTAGCTTCGTCAAGACGAATCCACGTCTCTTCCATAAGCCTACATCGACGAACGAGAGACTCTGCTCACTGATTCATTGCATCTTCGTGCTACTTCGCGACTTCCCTTCGAAATTTCTCGAAATACAATTTATTTGATTGCATCATAACAGATAATTTAAAACATAATGAGTTACTTCATTTAATATTTGGCTAGCATATAATATAAATAAATATTTTGTTCAAGTATCAGATTTTATTTGTTCTCAGAAGGTAAGTGGAAGGGTAGCTTTCAATCGTTGCAGAACCAGAATAGGCGTCATCAATAACCTCAGGATCTCTCCATTATTAATTTTTAGAAGACGCTGACGCCCAAGATACGTACTCAGTTGTGAAAGAGATGTTGTAATATTTGTGGTATCTAATTTATGTGATTATTAATTATAGCGCGATGAAAATATTGACCTATTCAAATTTAAAATGTTTTCTCAAGAGTAAATTGTAATGTAATGATGATAATACTAAAGTTTGGTTTTTGGTCATTCAAATGACTGTCAATTCGTTAAATTTATTGATGAAAGCAATCTTAAATATTATAAAAACATAACTTTAAGTTAAATCTGGTTGACCAATAATAATAATAATAACCCTACTAAAGAGAATATAATAAAATTTTTATTGCTAAATATCAATTTACTAAAAATAGTTACAATAATAATATTGGGATATTCAATATTCGTCGATGGATAGATCTCTCAATCCGACTCCTCGTGTTCAATAATCAATAAGACAAAATCCCAACAAAGAAATCTTTATTCACAAATATTCACCAAAAGAGGCAATTATTTGATTATCAGTGTAGACACCCTAAGGGTATCACTTAATAAGTCAGTGCAATATGATTAACTTCTTTATCTGTTTATTACTTTCACTTCGTTTTCAAATTAATTAAATTTTCCTCTTCGACCAACTGGCCACTTATTTTGTCAGTTCCTTTTATAATTTTGGGTTGCCATTAATTTAGATTAAAATAAATAAAACAATTTTTACTGATCGGACAATTTATTGCCCATTTCGCTAATTCTGGGAAACCCATTACGCTGACGTTTAGCTCGATGGCCCTTGATAAATGGTTCGTCGGCAAAAAATTTAATAATTTAATTAGTTTGATTTTGGGCTTTCAACCCTTCAATATACCTCATATCAATCTGATAGTATTTTATTCGTATAAAAAATCAAATTTGCACACTGGTTACCACTTTTTCCTCCGAAAAATATTGATTTTTACTTTTTTCAAAATTTTAATTAATCTTAATTTATTTTCATAATTTTTAAATTTTTATATTTTTATTCATGTTTTATTATAACCCCAACAATAACAATAGTAATAATAACACAATCATGCTAATAATAATAATAATAATAATAATAATAATAATAATAATAATAATAATAATAATAATAATAATAATAATAATAATTTATAATAATAATAATAATAATAATAATAATAATAATAATAATAATAATAATAATAATAATAATAATAATAATAATTATAATAATAATAATAATAATAATAATAATAATAATAGTAGTAGTAATAACAATAATAATAATTATAATAATAGTAACAAAGTTACGAATGATAACGTCAACCGTAAGTGGCATTTATAATAATACATGTAAGAGTAACAAATGTATTTATAAGAATAATAATAACCATGATTGTGATGATTCCCGAACTCATTCAACAAACTTTCAATTATGACCTTCCGTTTGGTTAAATAATGAAAAGGTTCTTTTTCTTTTTTTACTTTAATTGCATCAAGTAAATTGTCACAGTTTAATGAAGTTTTAAAGTTATTATCAAAATCCTTCTTACTCTGTTTTCCATAAATAATCTATAGGCCATCGCGGACCTTTGTCTCCGGCTTTGTGCAATAGTCGTAGATGGCCTTTATCTCCGAAGCGGGATGCCCTTTAGCGAAGGGTATCTTAAATTGTGCACGTACAGTCGAGATTGTAAAGTTTCGGACAGTTTCAAGCATACATTGCAGATGCCGGAAGCCAGAGTCACCAATTTCTTCCTGGCAGACAAAGAATTTGGTAATCTCAGCGTTTGACCATAGTTTTCGTAAACATTCCTCCTGCTCTCTGATGTATGCAATCCCGAGATTAAAGGATCACAGGTAGAATCTTTTTCGAAAAATATTGTTGTAGTTATCATTTGGTAAAGTTCCCACTGAGGAAATGGAGTCCTTATTAATTTGGTCTGCCAATTGCTGAGTTACCAGAGCTCTGCACTTGTCAAGGTGTGCAGAGGTCTCATCGAGTGTAGAAGCTTTTAACAATTGTTTAGAAATATGCATACTTTGCACCGATCCATTTGACATTGCGGTAATAGTTTTTGTTCGTCTAGGAATATGGGATTCATGTGATCTAAACCCGTTTGATATAAATGTGCTTACGTTTGAGTAAATCGATTGCAAATTAAATATCAATATTTTCCTTATACCATAAGCACCTAAACTGTACATCATTATTTATGGTATCATTCGCTCACCACTGAGTACATCAGGGGCGTCAGAGTCTTTTAACTGTAATGATAGAAGCACACTGAGGGTACTAGTGATGTGTATTCTGGTTGTGTAACAATAAAAACACTGAGATATTATCGTCATCACCATTCCATTTGATTTCGGAAGAACGAATAAACCAATATGCAAATAAAATTTTATTTCTATTATATGTTGGGCTTAAAGCCAAAATTAAAACAAAAATATAATAGTAAAACGAGTTTAAACAAAAATAAAAATAAGGAAAATGGGCACTATACATACACATGCACCGCAAGCAGAAGCCAAAAATAAAAAAAAACACCAAATAAACAAATTAAAATATAACAAAATTAATTAAAATATATATTAATAAAATCCATTACTGCATAGAGGCAAAAAGAAACATATATGAAATAAAATAAACTGCTAAAACCTTGCAAAATAATGTTTAAAAAAACAGGCAGAAGCGGCGACCAAGAAAAAAAATTTTAAGGGCTAAAAAGAACATTGTATAAAAATTACAATAAAAATAGAGTTGATAACAACAAAAATAATACTCCCTCTGTTCCGAAATAATGTTTACATATTACCCTGATTTTTTGTTCCTAAATAATGTTTACATTTAAAAAATTTTATAGTATTATTAACAAACAGTCAACAAAATTATTGTAAAAAATGTTAAAATTTATTAGATAAAACATTTTATTCGTGACAAGGAGGAAGGATTCAATTTTATAGGGTCTGCTCATCAATATTTTGGCGAGCCGTAAGAATCGCTTCTGGTTTACAAGTTAGAGATACTGGTAGAGTACCATTAGTAGTGGGATACCGGCCCTCTAGCTCACATACCCCCCCGGCAAAAAAAATTTTTGCGCTAAGTTTAAAAGTACAAATTTTTTTAGAACAAAGACAATGACTCATTCAAGGTCATTGAAACAAATACCATGACTCATCAAAATGTCTCAAGGTCATTAAAACAAAGACCATGACTCATTCAAGGTCATTGGATGACTCATCGTATTTTTTCTAGGTCATTTAAACAAAGACCATGACTCATTCAAGGTCATTGGATGACTCATCAATTTTTTCAAGGTCATTTAAACAAAGAACATGACTCATTCAAGGTCATTGGGTGACTCATCATATTTTTTCAAGGTCATTCAAAAGTAGGTCAAGGTCATATTATTTTTAATCATTTTTAAATTTTAATTTACTACTTATAAAAATAAGTAGTATATATTTTGTAAATTTATTTTATTATTATTATTATAATTATTATTAATATTATTATTATTATTCTATTAGTATTATTATTATTATTATTATTAATATTATTATTATTTTTCAAGGTCATTCAAAAGTAGGTCAAGGTCATTTAAAAGTAGGTCAAGGTTATTCAACATTTTTTCAAGGTCAAGGAATTTTTAATCATTTTTCAATTATAATGTGTCTACTTACTTTTATAAGTAGTATATATTTTGTAAATTATTTTATTATTATTTTTTTAAATATTATTATTTTTCAAGGTCATTTAAAAGTAGGTCAAGGTCATATAATTTTTCAATATTTTTTAATTTTAATTTACTACTTATTTTCATAAGTAGTATATAGTTGTAATTATTTTATTATTATTATTAATATTATTAATATTATTATTATTACTTTTATTATTCTATTAATACTTATAAAAACTTTAATTATTATTATTAATATTAATAGTATTATTTATTATTATTATTATTAATACTTATAAAAACTTTAATTATTATTAATATACTTATTACTATTAAAAATTATTAATATTAATAGTATTATTTATTATTATTATTATTAATATACTTATAAAAACTTTAATTATTATTATTAATATACTTATTACTTATAAATTATTAATACTTATAAAAACTTTAATTATTATTATTATAATTAATTTATTAATAATAATAATAATAATAATAATAATATAATAAACAAATATATATAAAAACAACTACATAAAAACAAAAACAACTTTACAAAAACAACTTCATAAAAAACAAAGAATTAATTATAAAAAATAAAATACATAGTGTTATTACATTTAAAACCTCTATAAAGTAAAATTTCGCGTTTCGTCACGCTGCGGTTTTTTCATGAAATAATAAAAATGTAATTATAAAAAATTAAAATTATAAAAAATTATATCTAATTTCATAATAAAAATGAAAACTATTACAAGTTTTCTAGATAAATAAGATTCCAAATTAAGAAAATCAGTTTTTTAAAAACATTTATTATTCTGATAAATACATGTCATCAATATCAATGTTATCTTCGTTAAAACCATCGAAAAGCTGTCCATTATCACTGATTTCGGTAGAGTCATCAAAACTGGGGCTCGAACCACCGAAAAGCGGCTCATCCAAGAAATTAACTTGGTCACTATCTATTGCATCAACCCCAAAATAATGCCCAAATGCGATCCATTGTATAACCATACGGAAGGAATTCAATATTCGAATTCACATATTCACTCAGCACATCATTCAGATTATCATGCACCCAAACAAAATCACCATACGGAAGGTTTTGGCTAAGTGCCCAACCATATAAATTATTAATGTCGATATACAAGAGTTCTGTATCTTCAGAACTTGCAACATGATGTTTGTTAACAAATGTTAACCCACCCCGTATTCCACCCTCATTGAAATTAAACATTTCCATGTCCTGCAAAAGTTCTATGGGTTCCTTTAATGTCATGAGAGCGGACGCCCATGACATTCCAGGAATTCCATAAAAATTCAGAGGTTCTAAACTATTGTAAGCAATAGCCTTTGCGCGAAATTGCTGAAAATAGTCTGCAAGGAGGAATACGTCTAATTTTAGGTAAGTTAACATATAGTCTAACATTGTAGTGCAATTTTGCTGTGTCCAAATTAGTTGGGCGGTAGCATATTCATCATCAGACACAGAATCCCATTTTGGAGGTAGTTCATAAGTCGATTCAAGGACCTCTAGTGATACTGCAAAATCATAAGGAAAGATACCCTTTGCCTTAACAATAAGACCATCAAAAGCAGAACAAGTTAGAGGTAGATCAGTAAGAGTTTTTACAGCCTTGGCTAAAGAGCAATTTACAAATTGCATACTATCTATAAATCTAACAGCTAATTTCTTAATATTTACAATCAAAGATATGAATTTCTCAGTTGTTGTAGGAATGATATTTAATTTCCAAGACGGAAATTCATTCAATCCATACTTTAAAATATGATGAAGATCATATCCTCTCAAATTATGAAAGACGATAGGTAACTGTTTGCTTATTTTCCTATTTATATTACAGTTACGACAGGCAGCACCAAGATACTGACCTGTAAAATGATCATGGTCCTTAACCTTATTTCTAATAAGTTTTTTACAAAGATAGCAAGTTCTACATGCGATGAACTGCTGTTCCTCATTAGAAGTAAGATTATTCATAGGTTTTTTACCATGATTTTCATAATATGGTAGGACAATTGTGACAGCAATTTCCTCTACCTTCTTTAAAAATTCCAATACACATTCCAAGCCTATAAAACTGAAATATTGTGTAGTATTTGTTAAATTATTTATTAATAATAAGCCTGCTGATATCGGCATGTGTATTTGATGATGTTTTACATCTTTAGGCAAAACAGCCTCAAAATCCGCATAAATTACGAATGGTGGGGTAATCATTTTAGAATAATTTTTAAATATTAAGTTTTTATTTTCAGGGAGCGTGTATAGGGTTGTTCCTATTTGATTTTTAGCGCACAAATCAACATGTGCCTTAAAGGTTTTATCATAATAAAAACCGTTTAAACAATGGGGACACCATTTTACGCGAATTCTGGTGTTACATTCACTACTCGAATGACAATTCAACAGTCTATTTAAATTAAAAATTGCGGTATAATGAAAATTATCACCGTCTTGTAATAATAAAAGATTAATCGGGTTACCACCGATAACCTTTGTTCGATGAATTAAGGCAAGGTGAGGATGATGAGGTACATAATCAATGTCATTCAATTGTTTAGAAGGGGTGTTGTTATATTCAAAGACATTGATGGCCAAATTTAAATCGCTATTATTTCTCTCAAATTTGGGTATGTTACAGAGTCTCATTGGACAATCTGTAATTGAATCATAATTCAATTCATCCATAAAAGTAATGTAAGAAGAAACACGCTCCCTATTCTTTAAAACTATATCACGCTTTAAAATCGATAAGACACTATATATAAAACACGAATGATCTGTGTTTTTAACGTTTACAATAGCCTTTTTACCTACTAGAGATTCAGGCGTAGGGATAAAACTATGTCCGGCTAATCGACTTACAGGATAATACGTGGTTAAAATAAAATCGATTTCGCGAATCTTAACTACGCGCCACCCACTTCATAAATATGTGAATTTTTCGATTTTCTCATTTAACCGACTCACACCATCAGCAAGAAAACTATCGGAAACGACACATGCGCTATTCGAAAATAAATTATCTTTTATTTCCCCATCTTTTTCAAATTGAATGAGAGCTGTAAACTGAACTTTTACAGATCCCATTTTCTTTATTTCGATTTGTAATTTATTTACAAGTTTATCAGTTAGGGCGATTTGAACAAGATTTTGATTTTCTAAATCAAATCGAATATTTTTACGGGAACCTCTTAAGTCAATCTCTATTTCAGGTTCATCGTTTATTTCAATATTTACAGAACCTCCTATTTGATTATATTCAGTTTCGTCATCACTAATGATGATTTCTATTTTTTTAATTTTAGCAGGGATACACGGCACGATTTTATCAGCAGGTCTTTTTGATTTTTTAGTAACAGTTGTATTATTGTTTTTAGTGATCTTTGTATTGTTTGTGTTATTATTATTATTATTACTAGCATTTTTCGCATTAATCATTTGAAATAATGCCTTTTTATTAATTTTAAATTGATTTAAATGGCTAGAGTGTTTCTTATAAAATTCTAGATATTCAATGTCTTGGGCTGTATCGCATTTAGGGCAAATAAAAAAGTCGATGCCATAGAATCTATGACCATAGTAACTTTCCATAGTCGTATGGCATTTCGAGTTATGACCAATTCCAGATTGGCAATAGTTTTTATACAAACGACCTGATAAATATGTAATTATTATCAAATGTTTATTATTATTTAAATCATATATGAATCAAATAATAATATATAAATGATGATAAATATGTAAATATTTATAAAAATTAATATTCGTATTTCAAATCATATATTTCTATTATAAAATTAATATTCTGATTACAAATCATATATTTCTATTTCAAATAATATTTCAAATAATATATTTCTATTTCAAATAATATATTTCTATTATAAATTTATATTCTGATTACAAATCAAATAATATTAATCATATTTCAAATCATATATTTCTATTTCAAATCATATATTTCTATTTCAAATAATATATTTCTATTTCAAATAATATATTTCTATTATAAATTGATATTCTGATTACAAATCAAATAATATTAACACGTTGACGGACAATTGCGGCTATAGCCGTCAAAGCGAAGTTCACAATGTGGCATGACTGCTATAGCCGTCCAAAACGAAACGGTCGTTTTTAGACACTACGGCTATAGCAGCACAAATGTGCACTTACTGGCGTATACGTAGAAGCATAGTGTCGTGTTTTGAAAACATCTTTTTAGGTTGAAGTTCATATTTCACCTGTTATACGAGTTGCAGATTCAGTATGCACGTGGTTGTGAAAAATCACAAAAACATATAGTGTCAATTTTCGAACTTCGCTTGTTCCTACTGTCCGTCAACGTGTTAATCATATTTCAAATCATATATTTCTATTTCAAATCATATTTCAAATCATATATTTCTATTATAAATTAATAATATTTAAAGTATTATAATACTTTACATATTATTAACTTATACTCATTAAAATACTCTTATAAAATAATGATAAATTTTAAAATAATAATGCTCCTTAACATATTTAAAAAATAATAATGTTCATTAAAATATTTAAAATATATTAAAAATATTTAAAAATAATAAAAATCCTACATTTTTTATATGAAATCTCGTCTCCCCAGAAACGTCAGCATCCATAGAAACGAGGCCATAATTGTGGTCTTCCCCAGAAACGGGGGCATCCCCAGAAACGGGGGCATAATTGTGGGTATCCATATCTTCCCCAGAAACGGGGGCATCAGCATTTTCATCTCCATCCAAATCTACTAAAATGGTTTTAAAAATAATAAAATAAAATAAAAATTTACCATGATTGATTTCGTCTTCGCTATCACTGATAACAATGATTTCCGTCGGTGTTACAATAACTTCTAAAACAATAATAATAATAAATTAATAATTTAATAAATAAATTTACCACTATCCTCGATTATAATAACTTTGTTATCTTTTTCGGTGACATCATACCAATTAAATGTACCTTAATAATAAATAAATAAAAGAAATAATAAAATAAAAAACTTACCGTTTCCCTCCGCCAATAATTTTCTTAAAATACTATCGTTTTCCATCTTGATTATATTTTTTGAAATCCCGCGAGTAAAATTTTGAAATAATTGTGAAAAATTCTACATTTGTCAATGTTTATAAAGAGAATAATATTTTCAGGATTTAGCCAATCACATTTTAGCAATACACACATATAAGTGAGAGATTTTTAGACATGTTTTCTTTGTAAAACACATGCAGTCTACACTGTGACTGTATGCGTTCTTTGTAAAATCACATACATACTTTTGTTTGTATGTGTTTTCTTTGTAAATCACATACATACATTGAGTTTGCATGTGTTTTCTTTATTCAATTTTGTGTATGCATGCACTTATCATGTGATGATCATGCACTGTCTTTGTGATCACGCACTTATCAATCACTGTCTTTGTGATCACGCACTTAACATGCACTGTCTTTGTGATGATGCATTAGCTTATCTTTAATTAAACACATAATAATAATATTAATAATAATAATAATAAAAATAATAATAATAATAAAAATAATAATAAATAAAAAATATTAATAATTAAAACATAACAATAAACATTAATACATTTATTAATCATCAAATCTCTTGGATAATAACCAAGCTAAACAATGTATTACAACATGTACCGGTTCAGTTGTAGCTGTAGCAAACTTTATATCTAATCGTAAATTTCCATTTTGAGGTAATTGACTCTGATTTAAATCAAAATCGGGTGCCAAAACAAATGTGAAGAATGGATATTTGTTTTTAAAATCTTCAAGAGTTATACCACAATTAAGGTTTTTATCCAAATAACCCATATTTCTAACTATACTCTGCATATATGTAGCACAATAATTATCATTTTCGAAATCTTGAGTATATGTTTCTCTATAATCACTATTTTTCGATAAAGTTAGCGATGTTACACCAAAGTTTTTGAAAATTGAGCTCGATGTTAAGTATGATCCATTATATTGAGATTCACTTTGAAATGTTACCAATATAAAGTTGGGCATTCTTCTATCTCCAAATATTTGTTCCTTATAGAAAGAAGCTGAACCCTTAGCAATTGCAAATTGAACAATTTCCTTTGTTTTCAATGGATATATTGCATGCTTAGAATTAAGCCCCAATTGATGACCGGCTAATACAGAAGGCTCAACACGAACTCTTCTTACCAATAATTTTGCATCAACTAATTGAAGAATTGGTGTTGTGGTAGCACTTGTTAGTGATAATGCCGAATCAGATCTTTTCAATCTAATGTGTACATTAACACCTGGGAGTAAATATTTCGGTTGATCCATAAAATCGAGTTGCAATGATGAGCACATGGTAAATAATTTCGAACCTTTAATCCATTTTTTCCTATCGTCATCACTACCATAACCCATAGGAGTTAAACATGTATTTTTAGTATCGCTATTGTAATTTATAATAGTTTCTATTAGAGCTTTGTGAATATATGTACTGTTACCACCCTCAATCTTGATATTATTAAATCCGAGAACTGCATCTTTAAAAAGTGTATGAAACAAGAAATTGTTGGGTATTACATCACTAGGTTCACCCAACGGTTTTCTATCTTTATCTACAACTTTTATCTGAACAGTTAACAATGTATCGTTCAAATCTAGATATTCAGTTTGGGAACCATTAATATAAAATTCAATATCAGTTCTACTATCCATAATAGAATTCATCGGGAATACATCTTCAAAGGCCCCCATTTCAATTACTGCTTGGGGAGATGGTCTATCAAATAAACACAATTCAGATTTACCACAAATCATTTTTGAAATATAGTTCCATGTCCTTTCATTTGTTGGTTTATATGTTTATGATGTCTTTTACGTTTTTGAGCTGGTGCCGGTGCTGGTTCCTGTTTTTGAAACATACCTGCAACACTAGGTAGAACTTTCCCTAACTCGGATAATGCATTTGATTTCAGCGATGGTAAAATTTTCTGCTCATTCATTATCACACCTTTAGCAGTTTTCATGCCAAAACTACCAAGGCGTTTAAGAATAGGAAGTGCAAATCTACCAATTGTTCTCAACCAACCTGATCCATACTGTTTAACAATAAAATATGGTAATTCGCCACCACTTTGGCTACCACTATACATACTAATAATATCGTTATTGGCCATCTAATTTACGAAAATGTAATGTCAAATGAGTTTTTGTATCTTTACTAAATTCAATAAATTTACCACTATCATCACGAATATTTATTTCTATATTGTTTATACATGATGTTGATACCGGTAAGTACATGGGATTATCGATATTTATATTGACAACTTCATCCTGGTCATGTTTATCAACCCAAACAGATTTCAATAGAGGAACCAAAGAATCACCAACAATTATAGGATCGAGGATGTTAGTATATATGAACATTTGCCTATGAAGTTTTATTATTTTTGGTTTGCGTACACCAAAAGCACTTGCCCTATATGTTTGCTTATCTAATCCCAATGTATTACCCAAATTCTTATCAAATGTAACTTCACAAATGTTATTATTCAGACTGAATTTGCATATTCCATCTTTAAGAAATTCAACAGTTTTAAATATATGTAAACAATTTAATGAAATATATTTATGTAATTCTTCAAGTGTTTCAATATATAAATCATTAGTAAATGTAAAAGTCTCTTCAACCTCATTAATATATGATACTGATATTTTGATGTTTTCGATCGTTACACTTTTCTCATCAAATGTTTTGAAACGTATTAGGTATTCAGTACCAGGAACAACAATGCTAAGCTTATCACAACCCATTCGCTTGGCATCCTCAATACTTTCAAACTTTATTGTAAATGGGCTAAAATCACAACTAACATTCAATCCATCTTTGAAAAACATGCCACAATTTTCATCTAAAATTTGATTTGGAATATGACAATATCGTTCAAAATTATTGATTGTGAAAATACCACTACAGGTTTTGGGAACACGTTTCTTGAATCCGATTTTACAATGACTATAAAATGGGAATGTATTGTACACAAATGTAAAGTCTTGCAAAGCAACTTCCCAATTTCCATGTAAATAAATAGGATTTTGAAGATCAACCATAAATTTACTTGCTTGATTTTCCGGATGGATTAGTGGGCAACTATTACTCGGTAAAATTGTATAGAAACTCATTTTACTAGGTCTTTTGATGATATCCATGAGGGTTTTTGATATCCATGCCATTTGACATAGTATTGTTTATCCTTACCCACCATTTTAGTTTTCAATATTTTCTGAATTCTGAACACTGTAGGTTTGGAAATAACTTGTAATTCCTGTTCATAGAATTTCCCTTGTATTAAATTGTTATCACTATCTTTAATAACATACATTACAGGACTCTGTTTAGTATTAATTTTAGTAATTTGAAACACCTCATCACTCCAATTACTATCGAAATTTTTGATGAAAGGTGAAGCAGATATTTTACTAATTCTAACGTAATCACCAACTTTATATTTTGGTTTTGTAATAGCAAATATTTTAGATCGTACTCGTGTTTTCGAGCTGATATCTACGGGTCTCAAACCATTCAGACCTCGATGTGATGAATTATTATAACTAACAAGTATTTTCGGTAATACATTTATCCATATTTTATTACCTTGATGCACGAAATATTTCTTCAAACTATCCCTCAATGTCCGGTTAAATCTTTCAACATGAGCGGCTTTGTATTGAGAATGTACAGAATAATGATTTATTTTGAGACGATCCAGGATTTGCTTAACTTTACTATTGTAAAATTCCTTGCCTATATTAATAATAATAATAATATTATTAATAATAATAATACCTAAATCGGTTTGCAAATTATCTGGATGCCCATTTTTAAACATTGAGTTAATTGCTTTAGATATTTCCTCGGCAGATTTTGTCTTTGTTGGTAGACCACGGGCAAAACGACTGAAAACATCGATACACGTTAAAATATATTTATAACCCTTGTTAATTTTCGAATACGGTATCATCTCCATCAAATCCATTTGCCATAAATCATTAATACCGAATGTCTTATAAGCTCTCGTTGGAAATCTTTTCCGCATCGGTTTGTTTAAACTGTACGCAAGCTGATCTGACAACCACTTTGCGTTTCCTTTTTCGACTTTGGGACTCTTTTCTTTAACTTTGCCACTCCACCGAAACCTGCCTCGTCTTCTGGGTTCGTCCAAATCTTCTCCATTACAACAAGATGATTTAAATTTAAATTTAACATTAGGTAATGATTGCCCCATCGTTTATTGTGATAATAATGATAATGCTAATGGTAACATTGCTCCAATAAAACCACCTTGTTGTTTATATATGATTTTTCTCATTTGCTTACGATTTTTATTATTTACTAGTGATAACAAAGGCTTACGATGTTTATTCAGTACTAGTTTTTTAGAATTACTGATTTTAATTTTACCTCTGACTACTTTTAATAGAATTTTGAGTAAATCATCGACAACAAAAGTTGGAAATGATTGTAAAATAGACATTCTTTTCATACTCGAAGCCTTTAACAATGCATTAAAATATGGGAAACTCCTATGATTTTTTACAATTTTATCTGTTTTCTTACTCTTTTTAATAATGTTTTTCGAAATTAGATTCATTGCAGGGTAATTCTCGGTTATTAGTTTTTTAGATGGTGTATAACTGGTTTTTGGTGGAACTTTATTTATAGTCTTTTTAATACTTTGTCTAAGTTTTCGGATATTTTTAAGCCTGGATTTCATAAACATTTTTACATCTTAAAGTTTTCAACTTTGTTTATATACCATGGCACCTTCTTTATTGAATATATCGGTTTTTACCCGTAAATCTTGAAATGCACTGATGAGAAAATTACGATTATTAGGGTATGCCTGTCGAGCAAGAAAATCAATAACTGTTGCATCTCTAGGATTCTTGAAAATAACTAAATATTGAACATTTAAATTCCTTGTTCGATGGGCGCCACGCTGATGAAATAGATTTTGAGTAATAAAGATCACAGTAACACCAACGTGTCTACTGATTTTTGTGAATAAATTATTAAAATCCTTTTCTTTATTAGCTTCCTGATACAAATCATCAATAATGATGACATCACCTTTCCTTAATCGACTTGACCAGTTTTTATCAAAACCCTTTACTATTTTCATGTTTTTCAATTTACAGAAATTATCCTGAGTTAATCCATGTTCTTCATCTGCACCCTTATGCCAATAAATCTTGTTGAAGTTGGTTTGAAATAAATTAGATTTCAGTAATTTACATACAAACATAGTTTTACCACTACCACTTGGGCCAATGATTTGATATACCGCATCATTTCTTAATTCCATTATTAATTTGTATAATTATAGGTTTTTGTTTATATTATATGATTTAATGAACTCTTCCTAAAAATTATATATATATAGCTTAATATTTCTTTATTGTTTAATTATGTTATCAAATATAAATTATAAAGGAACTTTTGATGTATCAAAAATGACGTTTCCAAATGGTAAATCCCAGCAAATTGTAGATAGGAGTGGAAAATACCCTATAATATTTTTCAAATCAGGCAAATGCAGAATCATGGGATGTAAGAAACCTTTAGATGTCAATAAATTACAATATAGAATAAAGGATCTTAAAATACAGTCAATTACAGTTACCATGGATATAGGACAATCTATCAATCTATACAACATGTCAACAAAATGTCTTTGTATGTTCGAACCAGAATTATTTCCTGCACTGAGGCTTTTAAAATACAACCCAATGTGTGTTAACGTGTTTGCTAGTGGCAAAATAGTTACATTAGGGGTGCGAAATCTAGAGTACAAAAATATTGTTTGTGATATACAAAATGAAATCATCGGATTGGTCGATATCTGATTGGCTAATGATTGATTAAAACAAATTGCTTATTTATTTCATTTCATTTTTAAAATGGAAAATACTTCAAGCACAAAATTAAGCAAAAAAGAGATCGAAAATTATGGTAAATTTATTATTTATTATTTATTAATATTAATATCTTTGTTTCCAGATAAATATCAGGCCGTATTACTGGAAAGGTTATTCTTCTTCTATCCTCAACTCAGAGCAATAGTCAAAGACCAGCCTGAATCAGTAATTCCAGATTTGGTCTATACAACCACCAACATATGGATTTTTAACATAATTGATCAAGCTCTATGGGATATTAAGCTTGACAGAAGACCAAAGGAGATGGAACCCGAATACCCTTGTATTCTGGGTTGTAGCTGCTGCGATTTTCGATACAAGCGCTATGTGGAATGGTGCCTGGCAAAATCAGTTAGAAATTCTTCGAAATACCAACTTTTTCGAAAATAAATGTATTTTATTTTGATTGTTTTGGTAGTTTTATTGTTGGTAATAAATGTTTTTGTATTTTATTTTTGTTTTGTTTTGTTAGTTTTATTTTGGTAATAATAATAAATGTTTTTGTATTTTATTTTTGTTGTTTTGATAGTTTTATTTTGGTAATAATAGTAAATGTTTTTGATAGTAATAGTCTTATTTTGATGGTGGTAACAATAATAAAAATAGTAATTTTATTAGTATAGTAATAATAATAGTAATAGTAATATTAATAATAATAATAATAATAATAATAATATTAATAATAATAGTAATAATAATAAAAAATAATAATACATTTTATATAGATGATATGTGTAAAATCATAAAACTCAACTGATTAATTTACATACAGTCACGCACTTAACATGCAATTATCATGCATTTATCATGCATGATTCTGATTGGTTAATCAGTTTCTGTCAAGGGTATAAAAGTGCGTCACAACCTTATAGAGATCATAAATCAAACATGACCAAGAAAATAAGCGTCCAACCAGTTCAGATGTTCCACAATTATAAAATGTATTTTTTAAAGGAGCCTATTATTATGCAATTGGCAAATCCGGTCAAACTCAATAAGACTCAATTTCAATCTCTTGCTGGGACTCTCTCAATGTTAGATATCAAGGATATTGATAATACGTTCAAAAAGATCAATTCCAATTTAAAATGTAATGAAAATGCGTTCTTCACGAGTCAATATACTAGATATTATGATGCATTTACAGAAATAGGTTTCAAAGAACAGGAAAACTGGTATATAACAATAACAATCCAAGGATATAAAGCAGATCAAAACGATGTGCTTTCTCCAATCTGGAAAATTGTTACTGCTAGACTTTCACAGTTATTTTAGTGTTTAGTGTTTAATAAATGTATTAATGTTTCTTTGTTATTCTATAAACAAAATTATAACTAGTTTTAAAATAGTGTTAAAATGATGTCTGAAAAAGGTAAAATATAAAAATATAAAATAATTAATTAATTTTGGTTTAGAATATTTAATAAACTTTTTGTTTGATAAACTTGAAGAAATAACCGGTGTAAAAATTAGAGATATGTTGACTCTAGTTGAAGCATTGAGTAAAGAATCGGATTGCGAATCTGAATGTCTGAGTGATTCTGGATGTCAGAGTGATGAAATTGTTAATGATGGAGATACTGAAATTATTAATGATTCTGAAGAAATTATTGATGTTGAAGAAGCTACCGAAATTATTAAAGATGAGCCTACCGAATTTAAGAATTGTATTGATCATGTTATAGAAAATATTATGATAGAATCTTGTGGTGATGAAGAATGTACATGTAATAATCAATAAATCTTTAAAATATAGTTTTTTATTAATAAAAATAACAAAGAAATATTTATTAAAATCTATGATAAACCTTGTTACATAAATATAAAACAGATACTCCAGTGAATAGTTTTAATAAAAATTTGCAATTCTCGATATAAATATCAGAGCGTTTGGCTTCTGCGGCAACTTGAATAATAGCTGTCCATCCACCGTTTGATTCTACCCACGGATCAATTTTTGTTTCTATCACCTAAATAATAATAAATTAATAACAATATAAAGTAATATACCTCTATAGACCATTGGAAATAATTTTCATAGTCGGATCCAGATTTTAATATCATGTGTTTCATGTACATTAATCCTACTATTATTCGCATCCATTTATTATTTTCATCAAACATGTAACTAAATATTGATTGGAATGCCTTCTTTCTCTACAATGGTGGCAAATTGAGAATTTTTTCATAATCAAATGGTATGTCTTCAACGATTGTCTCGGTACGGTTTACCATAAATTTCATGTTTTTAATGATTTCATCTTCTTCTCTATTATTAGAGACCAGCTCATTCAACAAAGTTATAAAAAATTTAGTTTCTGTCATTTTATAAAAATATATGAAAGTGTAAGCTTATTTATACTATATTCGACCAATCAGAATCATGTAATACTAAGAAAATATGTAAAAATATATAATGGAAATGGCAATGATGATTTGTTGGCACTGTTAACTTCTTTCAAGCTGTTGCCGCCACTGTTAACTAGGTGTTGTTGTAATTTCATTATACGATTGAACTGATCAGTTGTTTTATTAGAATAAAATTTTATACTATATTGAACTTGATTCATCATTTTTTCATTAAGTTTACGATTTTCTTTCAATTCTAATACTGATTTTCTTAATTAATTTTTGATAATACCAATGGTCTTATTTAAATATATAATATCATCATATAATTCGTTTTTAGCTCTTTTTAAAGTCTCATATGTATGTTCAAATCGGAATTCTAAATTACTCATTCTTTCAGATAATCTTTTGACTGGAGTTTTCAAATATCTAGGCCTATCTATCATATACAAAATATCCATCAATACAGCGGTATCAGGACATACACATCTTGTTGAATTTTTACCTTGAACGGTTACAACAATTGAGTTGGCCATATTAAAAACTAATAATATTATTAAAATTTCTTTAATCATTTTCAAATCTATATAAATTAATATTTATTGTTTATAGCTAAAGATTTGTGTGTGTGTCTCTAAATTAGTATAAAAGTAATTGTTATTTCATTTTTTATCATTAAAATGGTTGTACCGAGCGCAGTTCAAGCTATGAATGAAATTAAACATTACGGTAATTTATTATTAATATTATTATTATTACTTGCTTTTAGATCATTATTTTAAAGTTATTAAAGAACGTCTGGAATTCTATTATCCAGAAATACATGGAATCATGGATAAGCCTGCATCAATAATTCCAGACTTGATATTCAATCATACATCAATATGAATATTTACTGTAATAGATGAGTTCCTATGGGATATCGAACAAAACAATTTGTCAAAAGATATGGAACCCGAATACCCTTGTGGTGATGGATTTCATTGCTGCGCCGCCCGATATCGGAAGTATGTGGAATGGGCTTTGAATAAAGCTCTTAGACAATACTACTATAGTAGAATTGTCTCTTTATAATAAATTTGTTGTATATGTCTCGGTTTTCAATATATAATAATAATAATATTTATAAAAATAATAATAAAAATAATAATATTTATAAAAAATAATAATAAAATTAAATTTACAAAATATATACTACTTATAAAAGTAAGTAGATATATTATAATTAAAAAATGTTTAAAAATTCCGTGACCTTGAAAAATTTTTGAATGACCTTGACCTACTTTTGAATGACCATGACCTACTTTTAAATGACCTTGAAAAAATTTGTACTTTTCAACATAGAAAAAATTTCGAAAAAATTTCGAAAAATATTCTATCTTTTTTAGTCCAGCGGTGACATAGGAAATCGTGTACTTTTAAACATAGAAAAAATTTTGAAAAAATTTTTGAATGACCTTGAAAATAGATGTACTTTTCAACATAGAAAAAATTTTGAAAAAAAAATTGAATGACCTTGACCTACTTTTAAATGACCTTGAAAAATAATAATATTAAAAAAAATAATAATAAAATAATTTACAAAATATATACTACTTATAAAAGTAAGTAGACATATTATAATTGAAAAATGATTAAAAATTCCTTGACCTTGAAAAAATGTTGAATAACCTTGACCTACTTTTAAATGACCTTGACCTACTTTTGAATGACCTTGAAAAAAAAAAAATAATAATAATAATAATAATAGAATAATAATAATAATATTAATAATAATTATAATAATAATAATAAAATAAATTTACAAAATATATACTACTTATTTTTATAAGTAGTAAATTAAAATTTAAAAATGATTAAAAATAATATGACCTTGACCTACTTTTGAATGACCTTGAAAAAATGTGATGAGTCATCCAATGACCTTGACCTATTTTTGAATGACCTTGAAAAAATATGATGAGTCATCCAATGACCTTGAATGAGTTATGTTCTTTGTTTGAATGACCTTGAAAAATATGATGAGTCACCCAATGACCTTGAATGAGTCATGGTCTTTGTTTAAACGACCTTGAAAAATATGATGAGTCATCCAATGACCTTGAATGAGTCATGGTCTTTGTTTAAATGACCTTGAAAAATATGATGAGTCATCCAATGACCTTGAATGGGTTCGGTTTTTGCTATTTCTTTTGGCTTCTTCTTTTTAAACAATCTTGCCATCAAAATAATTCTCAGAGCCAATATCACCTCGGGGCCTAGCAACTACCGCAATAAACATCACCTTTGTTATGAATCTTTTGCTTTGACATGTTCTATGAGGAATCTCTTCATACATGGTCAAGTAATAGCTGCGCTTAACTTTCAAAAGATAAAACCATTTTTCATCAATATGAACATGATTGAAAAATTATCGAAGCATCCATCTGTTTTTACATAGGACAGACAAAATGTCAGGCGTTCAATTTTATTTCTATCTGTTAATAATGGCTTAACTGTAGATGAAACCCGTATTAATAGTTTAAACTCCTTCAAATTCCTGAATAATGTTGTTTTTGGTATACCATCGGCGCATGATAAACTTCGAAGCGTTCATCGCCGGTTTAATGGAATTTTCTTGATATCGTTTAATTTATCATCATAGTTTTTCCTTTTCAATTTATCCTCATTGATGATAAATCAATAACTATTTCATCTGTTCGAAGTTGTTCCGAAGTATTTCTCCACAGTTTCGAAATTGAAGCTCTCGATACGTTGTACTTAGCGGAAATGTCATTTATGGTTCCATGCTTCAGCTTGGGAGGATTTCTGCTGGACATATTCATTAAAAAATCTTGAAAAATTAAACTTCTTTCTTCATTAGATAAGTGATAAGTTGAATGTAAATTTTTTGTATTCAATTTTTATTTGTATTTTAGGAGTATTTACAATTTAACAATAAAAAAATCCTATAATCATGGAAATTTTTGTCAATCCATCCATACTAGATCATTATCTATCTATATAAATTAATAAAGGTTAAAGTTGACCAAAAACATTGATAATTGAAAAAATTTATTTCAAATGTAAACATTATTTCGGAACAGAGGGAGTATATCAAAAAATAAAGAAAAAGGCATAAAAAATTATAAAATTATTTTAAAATTAATAAAAATAATAAAAAAAACCCTTAAAATGGCAAAAAATCACCTATTGGTCACACACGTGCACGAAACTACTATATAAACAGTGACCAAATTCATTATTTTTAACTAATTTTAACTCTACTTAACTTACTTTAAAACTACTCAACCTTGATCAATCGATTTTTATCTGAAGTAAGGTTTTGTTTTTTTATATTTGTTAATGCTTTGAGTAATTTTATGTAATTAAATAAAATTTTTGGATGTTCATAAACACATTTCTATCTCATTATATGAAGAGGTCCTGACAAATATTTATACTTATGTATGGGAATAGCTCTCAAGAGGGTAGGTCGGTGATCCGGCTAACGAATTAACTTTGTTAGTTGCGATTACTGGTCGTGCACTCTTGAAAACTCGGTTGTTCGCGGCGAGGCTTGGTCGTAAGACGCAGGACTTTACTCGCAGGGCACCGTTTTACCACTCGTAACGGCTGATGGAAACGTCGGTCGAGACGAGCAGAAATTAAAATACGGGAAGGGCGCTATAATTTAAGAGAACTAAGGGTGATCGCTAGTCGATCATTAAGTGAAATTTTTATCAAAACTTCTTTGATTTATAGCACGACCGGGTAGCTAGGGGTAGAATAGAAATTGTACGATCACGAAAGTCGAATGTCTTGTTGCGAGGCAAAACACAGGAAGGCATCAGTCTAAATTCAGCGTAAAATATCGCAAGCAATCGAACAGCACGCATTCTAGCAAATAGGCATATAAAGTTCGCCATAAATAGAAACAGCAAGGGATGAATTAACCTATAAGGAGTCTAACTAACGATACGACCCAGCGAAATCGACTAATACCAGTAGATAGTTACCAGCAAAGCTGTATAAAAAATCGCACGAGAAATCTGACAAAAATTATTAATTAGTGAAATAGCCACATCTCAGAAAATTTGGATAGATCCAATGTATAATAGGTACAGTAGTACTGATGGGTAGGAATCACAATCGATTTTTCGCTATTAACAAAAGATGCATGACAATTTCTAATGCCAATTTTGTAGTCCATTTCCACTTGGCTAGAAATCATAATCTTTGGAAATAATTTTAACCATTCAACCCTATATATCATTTAATGAAATTAAATTCGATCAAAAATCTTACAATGTCAACCTCAGGAAATTTCAACAAGTTAGCTAAGACGACATTTAACCAGGTTCAATAAAATTCCGATCAAAATAAAGTTTAAAAATATTTTGGTGGAGGCCGATTTACTGACCGTAGCCTACCTTCTGAAATAATAATTTAGAAATATAAGAAATAAATCAATACATTCAACTCAAATATTAAATAGAATAAAATTGGATTAATATCGATTTAAACTATAACCTTTGTAGAAAATCTGTATCTTAATACTGCCATCGAAATCTCGCCCATCTGTTAATCTGTTCAATAAAACAATATCGGTAATCAAAAGCCAATCGTATCAAACCAATTACGCTCATTATCCGTTCATATCTCGCAATATCTTCTTACCTATCTATTCTTCGGATATTATCTACCTATGGCTTCGATAGCAAATTTAACACAAATTCCTTTTATCACCCCGGCTTCGACTGCAGTGGCGATGGCTCAGAAAATAGAAAAACTAGAAAGGGAGAATTCTATTCTTAAAGAGAAATATAATAAAGTTAAGGACACTTGGTGTTCACCCTAAGCCACCAAGGAGCTCAATAAGAAAATCACGCGGTTCTCTCGTGCCCGTGATGACCTGATTATTGAAACCCGGAGCCAGCGGATCACAATATCCGAGCAAAGCGCTACACTCCGTCAGATCTTTACAGAACGAGAATTACAAGCTCGTCTACCGAGCAGACAATTGGCTCAACAGTTAGATATAATCCCTGTGCACCATCTGACATCTCATGTGGGAGATCCAACCGCCATCAATAGTATGCCTACAGCGAAGATAGTACTGGGCAACCGAAGACACAAGCCCAACCGAAATCGTCGCCGGAGACAGAGGCGTAAGGCCGAAAGCGCCCTGTTCCAAGCAAATTTGAGGCACAAGGAATATTTGGAGGCGACGGAATACCGAGGTCCATCTTATGTGGAAGAGGTCACTCACGAACCCAACGAGGAGATATTGTACGCACCCGTTCAACCCATCTTCTCACACCCCACTCCAACCCAAATTACGATTAGCCCGTCTGGCAGCGAGTCTCCCGTGCATATTAATATAGCCACCGCTTCTAATGCGATGATGGAAGAAGAGTATCCAACAAGCGGTCGATCATCGCCGCTCATCATCTCAGTGGTAGAACCCACAATACCTCAGGAGCGAAGAACCAGATTTCCAGGACGATCAGCACTAAATCCGACCTGACGATGTCCAAAGCACCGTTGTCTGCCCGTAGACATCGACGGGGACGAATAATCCTGCATCTCTTTTTGATTAGTACATTTGCTCAACGTCCGTGGTCTTGCATTATGACACTATAAAAATTTCTTTTGTTATACTTTAAGTAAAAAATAAAATGTGTTGTTTAGTAATTTATTTCGTAAATTAAATATAGTTAATTCCAAATTGATGAAATTGTAGGATATCAATTTTCTTTTTGTATTAAATAACTATCATTACTGGTTTGATTTCTCTATAACCCTATAGCCTGTAATTTAGATTTATAATTTGGTTTGTATCACTAATATTTGATACCTCCCCAATCAAGTTCCGTTACTTAAACTTAAGGAACCAGGTATACTTTGGGATCAAGGGAACACGGAATGACGCGTAAGGCCTTCTAGCGGCCGCTTTGAACCTGAATCGAAGGTTATTCGAAGAGTAGTATTGGCAACAATGCTCACCTGCTCGAATAGCATTCGGCACTTTACCGACATCGACTGATCCATGGGTGTATGATGGTGATCCGCAAATTATGTGATGTGTGAGGGAAATGGAACCCTTGAAATGCAGAGGCATGTAGGTTTTGGTAGAAGTTGATAACCAGTGGTAATAAAGGTTCCCAGTACACCAGCATGTATCATAATTTTAAATGATTATCACTCATGTAATTAAACTTTTATATTATAGCGCAACCTAATAAATATCTAATAAATTTCGAGAAGTTCCGAAGAGATTTGGCGAAATACCATGAAGAAACCATAAATCAAACCCAGCGTGCAGTCTCTCGTCAGCCGTTGTAAACGTATGGAAGAGACATGGATCCGCCCACGAGGCGAAAAACTGCTCCAACAAATAACACAATTGAAGTTATACGAGGAGGAACTCACTCTATCAAGAGCCCTGAAAATAAAAATCTAGCAAGCTTGCGCGATAGCAACATTAGAAGCTTAGTTGCAGATCAAGACCGATAACTCTAGAACCGACATATTCCCAGCTGAAGACACATATCATAGAAGTGAGAGCATCTATATCAGCACCGTAACCGGAACCAACAACTGGAGTGGCAGTGCAGGTTCGGAAACGGCCACCCCCAGCAAAACCGAGACCAGGGAAACATGAGAGGGCCCCAAATTGGAAATTAAAAGACGCTCGGTTGTTGTGACAATTTACTCACTTATTTGACTTAGAATAATTGCTTTGCAATTTATGTACATTTGTTTATTAGTCGCACAATTTGTATTAAAAGTTCCTCGCTTTTCTAAATTTACAATTTATTTAACTTACAATTTGCTTTATATATTTTTCCAATGTTACTAAATTGGGTAGTTGGAAAAAATTGATTCGGGCATGAAACCTTCCATAAACCCAGGGGGATGTTAGGGCATTAGCAGCTTTAGTATAGAGACTCACCTTTTGATAACATTCTATCCGCAAGTACACATTTCCAACGTCATTTTTCGACGGGTGTCTAGTGGTTACATCTTGTTATACGCGTGCTGGATAGGGAACTGTTAGATCTTCACTTGACCATTACTTTAATATATACTCCTATCAGTATCTAATACTACATAAATTGTTGAAATTAAATTTAGCCTATAAGCTTATAAATTATTAAAATTTCTTCTGAAAATAAAGAATATCTATATTCTCCAGGTAGAAGAAAAATTGGCTTGATCTACTTATTTTTGAAAATAATGTGTTACATATGTAATTTATATATTTTCGTGACCTACTTAGAATTCCGATTCGAGCAAGATATTTTCACGGGGTATTCTAGAAGGAAACATCCATCTACTCACCCACCGACAGGAATACCAGAATGCAGCAACCAACTGTAAACGTAAAGAATAGTAAAAGGAACAAATCGGTTTGAATAATTAAGTGAAAATCATGTAAATAAAAAATAGAATAAATAAAAATCCTAAAAAAACGAGAAATTTATTATCAACTATTGAAAAGGGATTCCAAATTTTCAACCATTTTAATTCTGTGGAAACTAAGTATTAAACTCGTCTTCATCTTCCTCGCCTTCATCTTCTTCTTCTACTACATAATCATCTACCGGATTATTTGGAATACTATACTACATTTAATAAAAATTATATATGTATTTAATAGTATTAGTAAATGCATTAAACAAAAATATTTAATTATATACATTCAAAAATTAATTATTCATTGATTTAGCATTTAATTTACGGTAATATTATTTAGAACTCAAGAAATTATTAGAATACCTTTTTGACCACATCCTCCGGAAATATTACATCAAACTCATTGTCAGTTGTGTCATCTTTTTGAAATATTACTGCGTCATCTTTTTGAAATATTACTGGCACATTTTCTGGTCCGGCAATAGCGTGACAAAACGATTGTTTTTCAGTTCTTCTCGTTTTACGCTTTCTACTTTTAGTTGAATTAGTTGGAAGTTCATGATCGATTTGTTTAGGTTTTTCATTCTTTTGAGACATTTTTTCGAAAAACTAAAAATGAAAAGTTATTGATTTCAATGAATTTCAGAATAGAGTTAAACCAGGAATCGGAAAGTTGCCCAATAAAAAAATGGAAGCTGTATCAAGGCAAAATAAACCTGGTGGAAAAGTAATCTTAGTAGTACCGAGAGAAACTATTAAATAAAAAATATTTAAGAATTCAAATAATTTTGTGATCATTTGAGTTAAAAAAATTAACCAATAACAAATACAAGGTACAAAAGATTTTCAGAGCATAAAGTTCGCATGATGATTTTATATGAGCATAAAGTTCGTATGTTCATATTAATAAAATTTCCGCCATTTTCAAATTTAAATATATTTTTAGCATACCCTAAATGGTAGAATCAAATTTTTTAGAATTTATAGAAAGTACAACACCAGAAAAAATGTTTGATTTTTTGCTAGAAAAAATTTTTGTAAGAGTATAAAGTTCGCATGTTGAATTTTTAAGAGCATAAAGTTCGTATGATCCAGATTTTCAAAATATTGCCATTGCTTGCAAATAAAGAAAACGCGGCTTGTAAACAAAATTGATTTTTTTGCAAATCCTTTTTAGTCATTTTCACCTGTCTATCACTGAATATGAGCGCATATTTGTCAAATTCTCCAGTCGTTTATTTTTATTTATTAATGTAATTATTAGAAATTAGGAAACTATTAACAGCTCGTGAAACTATTATTATTATACCTTTTTGACCGCATCCTCTGGAAACATCACATCAAACTCAGGATCAGTTGATGAGCCCGGTGACGGAGCGACTGAATTAATTTTGGAAATCTTTTGAGTAGCGACAGCAGTCGGACAAAATGATTGTTTTTCAGATTTTTTCGTGTAAAGCTTTTTCCTTTTCTTAGCTGAATTCATCGGGAATTCATCATCAATTTCTTTAGATTTATAATTCTTTTTATATTTTTTTTCTTTACTCTAAAAAGGAAAAATAAGTTATTGATTTAACTGAATTTCAGCAAAAAGTTGGAGAATTGCACAATTAAAATGGATGCAAAATCTAATCAAATATCGGTTAAAATGCAATAAACTAACGCAATTAAAAATTAATAAAAAATTGATAAGCATTTATTTGTGTATCTGTTACACTTATAGCATACTGGAACAAATAAAATTGAATTTTCCATCAAAGAATTGACAATCCAATTGTCATTTAGAGATTTATAAAAAAATGTTGTTATTTCCATATGCCAAAAAATAAATTCAAACTATTATTTATTAATCAATTTCTTATCAATTTTTAATTGCGCATAGTTTATTGCATTTTAACCATAATTTCATTTATAATTTATATATTGATTGCCTATATAGTCATAATTTCATTTATAATGTATATATCGATTCCCTTTATATTCATAATTTCATTTGTAATGTATATATCGATTGCCTATATATTTATAATTTATATATTGATTGTTTATATATTTATAAATATCTCCCAATATATAAATAAAATTCCTTTATCTTTCGCATCTTTATTTAAAAGTAATTTGGGTTCTAAATAACTAAAAAGTGCTCTAGTTGTTTCAAAATGTCAATGTGAATTAATAACAAAAATTCAAAGCTTTTACTTTGGACAAAGGAAACTCTAAAAAGTCTGAATCCTCTTCGACAATATCATCAAAACTTGGTTCCAAAGTAGCCTATGATATTTAACTCAATGAAGTTTTAAATATATTTCTTAAGTACCTGATTGTGAATAAAAGGATATGTTCTTTGATTAGTGAAAGCAGTTGGATGCTTTTTCTCGTTCGGCTGTTTTTTATTTCTTTTTATTTGGATTTGCTAGGGTAAAAATGATAGATGTAAATATATATTTATTCCATTACTTTTTCACTTGTGCCTTGAAATTGAGCTCCTCTGTCGTATTCATCATAACTTGATTCAAAAGAGGTCTATGATATTTTCCTCAATAAAACATTAAATATATTTCATAAATACCGGATCCTTATTAAAAGGATTTCTGAAATCGGTTGGATCTATTTTCTTTAACAAAAATTAGAATTTGAAATTGAAATTAACAAATTACGAAGCGTTTCGTTGGATTCATTTTCTCAGCCGGCTGTTTTGCATTTCTTTTTATTGGAATTTGCTAACGTGAGAATGATAGATGTAATTATATATTCATTCCCTACTTTTCCACTTGTTCCTTGAATTGGGGTTTCGATTTGATTATCTGACACAATTGAATCGGCTTTCTTTAAAATTACAGATTTTCAATTTTGCAAAATAGTTATTTAAATTACTAAAATCTTTGCTTTTGACGAGGATTTTATCGATTTTGTCGAGTTAGTTGATTCCTGTTTTATCAACTCTGACGGATTGCCAAAGTTAGGGCATTCTTGATTTGTTCTAATGTGTCCTGGAATATCAATTAGTAATTTAATTAATAGCCCCGCAAAATTTTACTTTCACAATAAAATTGGCATTAATTTGTGTTTATTTTATCATTTAAAATTCTTTTGTAAAACAAATAAAAAATATTTGTAATTTAATTTTAGGCTTATAATTAATCTATTGTATAAAATGTTATTATAATATTAAAATTAATATATTATAGAATCTATAATATAGATAGGGGTTGGTAACCTTTTAGCTGTGGTGTGCCAAGTCACACTGACAATAAGTACAGGGCGCCACCTTTTTTTTTTACAAATAAGTAATGGCTATTGGTTTGTTTTATATATCAATGGTAAAAACCAAAACTAAAAAAGTACGTTTTAGCTGGTATCACAACAGAACGAAACGCATTTTAAAGAGACCCGCTCAATTCCACGACGAGAGTCCTAAGAAAGTTACAAGCTTAAATTTACACTCCATGCTCCATTAACACATGTGTGATTTACAGCTTTTTAATACCACATATCAACACAAGAGATGCTTGTGATATTATTTGACGTTGTATGGGAAATATGGGGAAAAAATACCATTTCAATACCAATACAAATATATATATTTATCTAATAATGAGAGAATATATGTGAAACCGCCTTTAGCAGTATAACAGTCACTATTATCCAGACCACTTTATAGTGGCGTATAGAATGTCATTAACAACTCCACCGCATGTCAAATCTGGCACACATGCCATAGGTTTCCGACCCCTGATATAAATTATATATATATATATATATATATATATATATATATATATATATATATATGTGTCTTTATTTTATCTTTTAAAATTATTTTTGACAAAGCAATTACTTTTTTTCTTTTTTAATTTCAGTCATTTTTATAAAATTATAATCAATATATTTCTATATTATAAATGAAAATAATAGATAAAAATTAATAAATAAAAATAACGGAAAACAATAAAATTTAATGTCGATTTATCAAACATTGAAGGGAATTATTAAAGCGTAATATATTATGAAAACCGGATCAAAAAGTTTTGCTTTGCTCCCTGATTTTATTTATTGTGTAATTATGTGTTTTTTTATTATATAGTTTGAGTACATTTATCCATAAACGTTCACTTTAGATATTTATTAACCTTTTCTGCCACAGCTACTGCAAACTTTATCTGTCGTATCCTGAGAGTCAAATTCCACTGGCAGGTTCATTTCTAAGCGCTTTTTCTTATACTTTTCCTGTCGTCTCAATTTATCCTAAAACAATTCAAAACCCTCTTGATATCGGATAAATTATTCTTACTCGCAATTGTTGTTTTTCTCTTTTAGCTAAATCTCCTAATCCGTATAATTTTTTACCGAACCTTCCACTTTTAGCATGTTTCAAATAGGTTAAAACATATTCAGTGACGGGAAAAACTTCCTTTTTGACAATCCCATCTTTTTTCCGATAAATTGCAAAATATTTTAATGGGTTCTCTAGAATTTTTTTAGCATTTTCCTGATTGGCTATCACTGGAAAAATGTCATTCTTAGAATTATCATTGGTTTCCTATCAATCATTAAGAGTGAAATAAAATGATTCTGCTTTTAATTTCCAAACCTTAAGATACTTCCTAAAATCTTCTATTGTGATTTCTTTCGATTCTGCCTTTAAAATATCATCATGCAATTCATTTTCACTTTCGGCTTCTGTTGGGTTGGATAAAATTTTACTATTCCTCTCGAACATTTCTTTGCATTGCTGTATATATTTTTTCCTCTAAAATTATAAATATATATCAGAATATTTCCACGATCTTGTCGCTATTATCAAAGTGTGGTCTCCGATTTGGAATGCAATTTGATTGTTCGATAAATGTAGGAATCGTTGAAAATTCTTGTTTTTCATCAATTTAGTACCCAGCAGTAAAAATTAACCGAATAAATATTTTAATTGATTAATTAATTAATATATTATCGATATGAATTAATTGAAAAATTTTACATTTCATTTCATACATAAATAACTCAAATTACTAAAAATAATATACACCCAGGTCTTTTTTTACACGGTCTTACTTTGACATGGTTTTTTACACGATTTATTTTAATTCACACGGTTTTTGTAAAAATTAATGTTAAACAATTGCATCGAAAGTATGTACCAATACTGTAAATTTCAATTATTTAATAAAGATGTATATGTATTTATCGAAAAGATCTGAAATTCTGTATGCTCGTTATAAAGAATTATTGAACAAGAGCGTACCTAATAATACGTCAACAGCAAAAATACTCGTGAGTCGTGCACTTCATTGACTTCACAGCTTCTGTATGAAAATACAGAGCCTAATATTTCGAGCGAGGAATCTGAATATGAAACCAATTTTAAGCCAGTCTCAAGAAAGCGCATACGTATTTTTTCAGACACTGACAGTGATTAATAGATTATTTTTTGTTAATTATAAATTTATTTTTTTGTTATGCACATACATATATACATTGAATATGCTTATTTTTCTAAACTATTGTTATTAAATTTAAAAAATTCTTAATTCTTTCTTTTTGTAATATTTTTAAATTATTTTTAACACGCATTATTTATATTTACACGATTTTTTTACACGGTACCTATCCACCGTGTAAAAAAAGACTTAGGTGTAAAAAGAATTGCAGCAAAAATGACTCACCAAAAGTCGTCTATTTGGTTTTGTTTCTCTAGCATATTTCTCCATGTCCACGTTGCCCTAGAATGAAATGATATAATAAAAAAAAATTCCTAGAAGTATATTTGACCTTCAGATCAGTGGCGGCCAACGTCGACAGCTGATTAACGAGATCCCATCTAAACCAGTTATTCATTATCATTCCATACAATATAATTTTATATTTCTTTCAACCTTCTCTTGTTTGTGTTCTTCAAATTTTTACCAGAAAACTCAAATTTCTGCAGTAGTTTTTGAGTTTGGTAAACTGTAAGCTTTCTCAAATCGGTTTTGGAAATAATTGTCTTCGGAACGAGAGACTTAACATACAAGAACGAATCCATTTGGTTTTTTCCAGTAGGATTTTCAAAATTCCCTAATTTCCAGAACCCTCTTTTGATTCCATTTAGATAGGATTTCGAAATCGACCAAGGAGAACTGGAATTTTTATGCTCTTTTTTCTGTAAATTAAATACTTTTTATAAGATTTATAAGTGAGAAAAAATGCACACTTTTTCCTTTTTCTTCAGTCTCTTATCCGACTGTATATAATCATAAGAAGTTAGATATGAATAAATCGCAGCCCAGATCATATAATCGTCAATTTTGACTTTTCCGTGGAAATTTTTATTTAGGATTGCATTTTGTTCTGGCTTCAAAATCCAAAACTTCTTATCACTTGCTGAAAAATGAATATTAAATTGTGTTGGGGTATTACGGAAAAGCACAGTAAAATCAATAAAACACCAAAATGATAAAAGTGCAATATTAATTTAAAAATTTATAAAAATTCGAAAATAGTATTGATTGGGGGAAATTGGTATGGTTGAACGCCAAATTGAGAGACGAGTTCAGAAATAAAAAGAAATTAATTTTAAAAAATTAATTACTAACGGGAAGCCCGAGTCAATGGGAAGCCCAAGGCAATGGGAAGCCCGAGGCAAAGGGAAACCCGAGAGATGTGGAAAACCCGAGAGATGAGGAAAACCCGGCGTGTAGACGGAATAATATAACAGGGTAAATTGGCCTAAACAATATTAATTGGGCGCCACTGAGCTACGGAGAGGTAATTATTTCGTAATTTGTAATTTAGAAATGGAGCAAACGTTGTTGACAAATGTCAGCTAAAGAGATCTGTGGAAAGTAATTATTGTTAATAATTTAATAATGTAGCAATGTTGTTGACAATCGGCTGAAAACAGTCTGAGGAGGAGTATAAAAGGAAAAGGGAAAAACACGAAAGGACCAGTGGATCTACGTGAACGAGTAGTGTAACTAGGTTAGTAGAGGAATCTAAACCCAAGTAAAGTCAAAGTTATCTATCAGAAAGGGTGGTTCTCCATTGGACAACCTAGCCTAAGATAATCAAAGTCATACGGTGGTTAAAAGGTGCAAATAAATTAGTGAAATTGTGATTACAAAACGTTGAAATAAATCGTATTGAGTTGTAACTGTGATAAAATTCAAATAAAATTATTCTGTGTTGGGTTTGCTTATTTGACTCAAAAAGGACACGAGGAGTCAGAGGGAACCGACTTTCAATAATAATAACCCAACAATTGTTTTAAATTGCTAATTCTATATATATATATATATATTTCATAAAATTCACCATTGCACTTTTTCAATTTCATCATAAAATACATTAGATTGCAGCTTAAATAATAATAAACAACAAATGTGTATCATAGCCAATATCTTCGTTAAATTTCATGAAAAAAAATTAAATACAGAATCGCGGTTAATTGTTTAACAAAGCACCAATTATTACACAGAAATATGTAAGCTTGCTCTTTAATTTAAGTTAACTTAAAGAGATAATTGCATAATGGCTACTGTTGATAAAAAATCAATAATAGAAGCTATCTAAAGCGTGTCCTTATTCGACATGCTGCTAGCTGATTTGAAAAGCTCCCGAAACCCGATTATGGTAATTTATGGAATTATTTTTTTTATCACCATCATAACAAATAAAAAAAAATTTATTGTGATATAAAACACATTAATTAAAACTTTTAACAAAGTAATGAATAAAAAAATTTATATAAAAACAATTCTTACTATGAAAAGCAACGTGATCGTAATTCTCAACTCTTGAGAATTTGATTTTTTGAAAATAATAAATATTTAGGTAATACAAAAAAAGCAAAACAAAACAGTAAAATAAAGTCAAATCTACTTACTTTTATTAATGAAGTAAAAAGAATTTTTGTCAGTGATTAATTTTTATTATTATCATACATTGATTAACTCTTAGATTGAATATTATTCTTGATTTTTTGTCTATTTATTTTATTGTAGTGCTTTTTTCTATGTGAGGATTTTTCGTGTGAGCAATACTGTCTGTGTGCATTTTTCGTGTGGGCATTTATCACCGAATCGAAAAGCATTGCAATAATTGCAGTGCCGATATAAATATCCCTTGGTTTATAGTACAAAAAGCCGAGGATAACTTAAATTGATTTTTTAAATAATAAATTATTGCAGATAATTCAATCAATTAATTTATATATGGATTGACTAATATGATGTAGTAATACAATTTATATATATTATTTTGTAAATACCGATCAAAATTATGAATATTTACTTAGTTGGGCAAATTTGTGAAGATCGCTCTCGATATTGAGGAAGTCGACATTTGACACAATCGTTGCCAAAACATCTACAGGCACGCGTTGGTTGTCGGCAAACAGCTGAACGATAACCCTCATCATCATGTCGTGGAAGAAAGGCGATTTCGGATGGTAAATCCTTTTCAAAGGCATTTGTTTCCCGGCGAGCAATATCCCATCAATTCTTCGGATTCGACACCGTCCCTCTGAGAAAATCAACAGAAAATCTGTCGATTTCACTGAGTGCTGGTAGACGGGTACCCTGAAATATTTGTTTTCCAGTGCCAATTGCTGGGAAATATTATCCGATAAACCACCAAAAAATGGAGAGATCCGTTTGATTTGTTTCCAAACTCCAAGTGGACAGTTGTCGGTTGGAGAATTGTTAGAATAAGCAGCCAATAGTGATGACAATCCCGGCTGCATTCGATACGGTGAATGCTGTTCGGATGTTTCATAGAGAAATAGTCGGCCTTTTTCTGAGGAAAGAGAAATATTAAATCCAAAATCCAGATTTATTCGATTTTTGATTTCTCCATTCCTAATCTTTATTGGACCCGACGCTTTTTGCAATGAATCACTCATGGAATCGCTTTCTTGGGGATTTATTGGAAATAAGGAAGGATCCATTTTGATAAAAGTTGCATTTTGTTTTACTGATACTGGATATAAATCAAGCACTGTTCTCCTTAAAGGCTTCAAAAATTTCAAAGGAATGGAAAATTTTTCGCCTTCTTTAGGCGTATTTTTTTGGCCATTTTCATATGATAGTTGAATCATTGCATATTCACTCGAGTTCAACATATCATTAGCATCTATTATTATATCGTCTTCAAATTTATATTTTCGCCATTCAGATCTATTTTCCGTCATTGGCTCTTCGATATCATTTGTATAAACTACTATATTTTCTTATAATAATGTAATCATTATATTCAAATTATAAAAAATACCTTCTAATTCATCACCAAATATAATAGGTTCCCATTTATTGGCATCGGTAAATTCCTAATTATGATAAATTTAATAATAAATAAGTAGATATATATATATATATATATATATATATATATATATATATATACTTTTCTTTGGTGAACTAATCTTTCATGCTCCCATTTTTCTAATTTCGGCAAATCGCTAGAACCCTCCACATAGTCACACAAAGAAACTTGACATGGTACAATAATATATTCAAAATCTTTCATTAATTCATAGTTCTGCATTTTCCAAAATTCACAAAAAAATATACGTTTTTATATATATATAACTATTAATAAATGTATTTAAAATAATAATTATTAAAATCTATATTATTTAAACAATAATTTAATGTATTATATTTTTTCTAAGTAATATAATATAATGATATTGCAAAAAAATTATCTTAAAAGCTACGATCATAAAGTAAGCATAAGATAATATATATATATATATATTAACATTGTTAAAAGTACAACAATTTTGAATGAATCTTTAAAACTGTGATTTACACATCGGTAAATTTAGAAAAAATAGAAACATGTGTTGGGCCAGTACAAGCTTTTGTTTAAATGGATTGGAAACAGCACGCAAACATAACACGCACGTTTTAAAATCAGACCCATAAACATCTAATAAACACCCAAAAATGCGAGAAAACACATAATTTAACGTATAAAATAGAAAACATAAAATTAAATTAAAATATTAACAAACGCACCAAGATATGCACGAATTGACATAGAAATAACACGATAACAAAAGATTTGACCGAAAAAGCGACAATTTACGGAAAATTAAAAGAGTTCATGAATAAAGCGAACAAAAATAAAATAATTTTAACCAGAAATGATTGAAATTAAAAATAAATGAATAAATTGTCAAACAAATCAAAAAATAATAAAAAATTAGAAATAAATTAGACACATAATTGCAAGGTCAAATTTTTCTTTTAACGCATAAAAAATAACACGCAAGGTTAGGGTCACAGAACAGGTATAAATACCAATGCATTTTCACAAAGTTTTAATCGCTTTTTCACTCAGTGAATAAATTACTTTTTGTCAGAGCAATTTTATTCAAAGGAGCAACTCTCGATAATTGTTTTCATACTGCGATATCAAGTAACTTAATGTAAGCTCTACTTGCTCGTATGTATGAGGACCTCTTGTCGTATGTTGATATGTATGAACCGAACTATGAATGAACTATGATGCAATTGTTTCAACAAATATATGTATTATGAAAAACGAATCTTCAGTTTTATGTCGAAATTTTTCTGGCCCACAGCCACACATCACACAAGAAAGTAAAATCAAAACATAACTAGTCACACTGTGTAAGTGCGGTTTCTCCGCCTATAGTGTGTGCCCGTGAGAGCTCTGTCGTGCGTAACGACGGAGCTCGAACGTAAATATTCTACCCATTATAGGGGCGGTGGGAAGATTGAGAACTAGTCTTTTGGCTGGCTCTCTTTCGTCCATCTCCGGTAAAATCGACCTAAAATATCTAATTATAAATCGGCTAAAATGATAACACCGAGTAGTCCAGTGGGCACTCGTAAAATCTAATATGAACACAAGAACCTTAGGACTAAAATTAAGGCTCGGGTAGTGGGGACTTGAAACCGATGCGATGCAGATAAATTTAATAACTAAATGGTAATTAATTTGATTTAAAGTAATTGAATCCATAACTTAAATTCGACGCGACGTAAATAAATTAATCTAAATAAAATGATGGAATTATAACTAAATTTGTGACCAGAACATACTATAACGAGAATACTTTTGGTAACGTAACCATCAGATAGATTAATTAAATAAAATGATCCATAACTAAATATTCATGTAATGAAAATCAAGTAAAGTGTTAAAAGTGTTTAATGATTTGAATTATCCTCGGATTTAATCTAAATTAACAAAAATTATGAGTAAGAAGCCAGGAAAAATGGAGTAAAGGAACGAAACTGCAAACGATAGAGTAGAAATAACTGATTCCGAGAAAAATTACGACAGGATATAGATCCGCTAACATTTCATAAAAGTAATAATAATTAAGGCATTATGCATTGATGAATCGTAAACCAAATTAATGATTAGATTTGAATCCCTCCAACTAATTGAAAGGTGAATATGTAATTAATGAATCCAAGGATAATTCAATGAGTTAAATAATAAAATTATACGACCATTAACAGATAAAAAGCGACCAAAATAATCATATTACACGCACCTGACATGAACAAATAAATTAATAGAAATGATCCGCACAAGGATAGTAGATCAATAACAATGAAATATCACAGTATAGTCATAAATGAAAATAAAGGAGCTCAGCTTTCATGAGAGAATCCGTGACAATTCGAATGCGATAAATTTCCCATGAATAGTATTGAACTTTTAGATCTGAATAAAACCTGAGAGACACCCTGAAACTGATGGAAGTAATAAAATCAGAAGTTCCGACCAAGTTAGCAAACCATATAGTTCAATAGCACACCCAACGAAACATCAGAGTAGAGATTTAGACTCTTCCCCAACTTCGATATTCTCTTCATCGAATAGCTGTCGTCGAATATTCCACCCAGCAGTTTTCTCCATGACAAGCACGAACAGTTGAACATTTTTCAGAAATAGCAGAATTCCGGAGTAACTTGCAATAGAGTGTCTTCTTTAATTTACCGGCGTCGAATAGGAACAACAATCCAGGTGGAAAATGTCCTAAAAGTCTATTCATCGAGTTAACAACGAGATTAGTCACATACTAATCCATAGAATCAATGAAGAACAATCCGATCGTAATTATGCTAAATAAACTACAGGCAGGTCATAGTCTGAGTTTACAGCAGAATAAACCAATTATAATCCGACGCGAATGACAGGTCAATGACGTTAATCACACAAGATCGTAGCAACAAAGGCGATAAGGTGATCAATAACAATGGACTTTCACCGCCAACCTAAACGAATAATAAATAATAATCGACATCAATAACGAATTGCAAATAACTTATAAAATTATAATAACATGTAATCGCGAGAAAGAATAAATTAAATGTCAGTTCACTCACCCCACCACGCCCTCGCAAATAATCTTATGAATATAAAAGAAAATAGTAGAAACTCACATCTCATACCGCATAAACTTTGTTGAATCACCAATCAACTAATACCGATCGTGGACGCATTCGAAACCGAGATCCTTTACAAGATCGGATCTCGAGGAACGATGCTCGAATGCCTAGTGGAGAGAGACAACCAGGTAATTTCGCACGCTACATTTCACATTTCATTTTTAACTAAAACTCACTCATACCGATACTCCATTGAAGTAAAATAAATCACTAACATCCATAATTTGCATGCATAGGCACGTCGGAAAAAAATGATTTGTAATTAAATCTTTTATACGTTTAGATCGCAGAGACCCATATGGCAGTTGGCACGACAACTCCCACGTGACTCTCCAGATTCCGAGCGCTTCCGCCGCTCGATACCGCCAAGTGCTGTGGGATAACGGATACCTGTTATAAAATTAAAAATATAAAAATAAATAAAACTATTAACAAAATGCAACAAGATCCGCACGAAACAAACATAAAAATACACGAAAACACGAAATATTTGACCAAAAAATTGACAATTTAATCAAAGAAACAAGAGTTCATGAAATTGGAACTAAAATAAAATAATTTGAATTAGAAATAATTCGATTATTTGTTAAAGGAATAAATTGTCAAATATATTAAAAATTAAGAAATTAAAGTTAGAAAATACAAAGAAATTCCCAAGGTCAATTTTTGTTTTAATATATCAAAATTGTTGGGCCAGAACACAGACGGCCTTGTAAATGTTTAAATGAATCGGTAACACACATGCAAATATAACATGCAGATTTAAATTCAAACCTATTAAAACACAAATTAACCCTATCAAAATACGAGGAAGAAAATAATTAAATATAAAATTATAAACACAAAAATAAATTAAAATAATAACAAAGTGCAACAAGATCCGCACGAAATAAAAATAAACATAACAAGAAAACCCAACAATTTGACCGAAATTTGGCAATTTATTAAAAATTGCGAAATTTCATGAAAATGAAATAAAAATCAAATAATTCGAATTAGAAATACTTCAATTAAAAAATCTAAAGAAAAAATTGTCAAATAAATTGTCAAAATAATAAAATTAAAGATTAGAATATACCAGAAAATTCCAAGGTCAAATTTTGTTTTACTAAATCAAAAAGAACACGCAAGGTTAGGGTCGTACAATAGGTATATATATCGATTCATTTTTACACAATTTTAATCAGTTTTTTAAAAACTTGAAATCGTTTTTACTAGTAAAACAGTTATTTTCACGATGTAAGTGAGAGTTTTTATTTGAAAACTCTCCACCACGTCGCATCCTCGCAACCTCGATGGAGCTCTGCTTGGGTGTCGGCGTGGGGAGAGCGATGTATTTATGATTTTTAAATTTTTATGATTAATGTAACGGGTAATTTATATTTTTCTTTTAATAAAATATTTAAATAGCATAAATTTGTTTTATATTGTCGAAATTTTTCCGGCCCACAGCCGAAACACATTACAAGTTAATAAAATCCAAAATATTATTCGAATTCGTGTAAGTGCTTGGAATATCGACAATGATTCGTGCCCGTGAAGGCTCCGGCGTGCGGAACGCAGGTGTCGGAACGTCAATATTATTCCGTATAGGGGAAGAGAGGGATGAGGAAGTGGCCTTTTAGCCGTTTCCTCGTCTCTCAATTTCTATAAACTCGACCTAAAATGATATTCACATACGGCTCAAAATCATCACACGAGTAGTCCAGTGGGCACTCATTAACTATAATATGAACACAATGCGCCTAAGGTCAACCAAGGGAAAGGTAACGGGGAAATTGAAAATGAAATCGTTGTTATGAACTTAAATTAATCATGAACGTTAAGTTGTTGTTTTGTAAATAAAAGCAATAGGATAATCATTATAAATTTTCATTGTTATAGTCTTCAAAATAGCCTAGGTAGTTAAAATCATTTGAGTAAACATAAAATGACGGTAGCAGTTAGGTATTACTAATTTCACATCGAGGATCAATATTGTTACCCAAATGTAGATTAGTTTAAATATTTAATGTTATAGCAAGATTCAATATGATAGCGTAATTACTATAAACCACGTAAGTGAATATGTTAAATCAAATCATAGTTCAAATATAATAGTTACTGTAGTTCCCAACCTTATGTTTAGAAATGTAATGCAAAAGGAAAAGGTAAAAGGAAATTAAGTGTTAAGAACCACCCAAATTTACGTTAAAAAATTCGATAAAAATTTTGAATAGCCTCAATTCTAACGGAAAAATAGGAAAGTTAGTCAACTGAGACCCTACCGACGCCATAATTGATGACGGATATTAGCAAGCTTTTACATTAGGAGAGAATGGATAAGGCGAACGTTATAATATCACGAAGCAGTGAAACCTAAGAAAGGTGCAACAAATAGAATATTAATATTTTCACTAACCTAATTTTAGTTAAAAATTCTCCAATTATAAATCCAGTTACCCCAGCTACTACCGCAAGTGAGTGTTGAGTCCGCCATTCATCATAACTCATATGGTTAAAAAATCAACAACTAACAATACTTCAGCAAAATTTTATTAAGAAAAATAGCATTGAAACAAAGTGGAGATTCATGTCGATGGGAATTCATGAAATAGTACTCTAGTAAAACTCACGACAATAAATTAATATAATCAAATTACAATAATACCTGTCACGGAACTTATTTTTTCCTCGTGCGATACCAAAAATCGGAAACCTGAATGATAAAGCTAGTGGAAACTGGTCTAAAATTCCATCGATTCGACATTTATGCACCAACGATCGATAGTAGATTTTTTCTATCACATATCTGGCACGTACTAGACATAATTAATTTAGGATAGATCACTTGAAAAATTTTCGTCGCAACACGCTTAACATCTGTAGGCGCAGCACGCATTACACACCCCGATTAGACTATAGTAGAAGAGGAAGAATGTGGCAATGACTACGGGAACAACACACACGCCAGACAACCAATCCACCCGAAGTAATGGCAGCCAGATTAATGGAATCATGCACCAGTAGGCACACGTTGCCGCCTGATTCCACAAGAAGTTCCGATAAATTCCAATCGATCATTAAATTTTTTTTTGGAGAAATGCATTGACAACCGAGCTTTAGTAATATGAATACGACGACCAGAATACCCGATGCGGACATGGACCTGAATTCAGGAGCCCGTAGTTTAGGTAAATTTTGTTTTTCCCCTTTTCTTTACGAATTAATTCGATTTCTCTTTGTCAACTATTAATTATTAATTCGATAACTAAATTTCAACTTTTAAAATTCATTTGCTAAGCAGTTTTATTAATTATTACGCGATAATTAAAATTTAACATTTTTTTTGTCTTATTATTTATTTAGATAGATAAATTTGACTCTTATTTCATTTAGTAGGTATTTTCTATCGACCATTGTTCGACAAATGAATTTCTCTTAAACAATTTCACGAATATTAGTTTTCAGATTCTTAGATAACTATTTAGAAATCGTACAATGGAGAACTTAAGTGTCTTACCAAGGACTTGTGCAGACAACGACCAAATTAGTCTGCCATTGGATATCGCTTTCGGGTTTGGAAATCGCTTCACAACTTTTAATTTTTATTCTTTAAATATGTTCGTTTATAGAAAAAATTTGGTTCCAGGTAATAATATCCATATACTGATGTTTCAACAATTGCTGTTATTTCTAAATTTGTCAATTGAAATATAACGATTTTGCTTACCTAATCAATCATTTAATATCATTAATTTCCTTCCTCGTAAATTTGTAAACCATGAAAGATAAGTAAATTTTTTTTAACAATCACGAAAGAATCCAATTAATGTTGTCCCACATTTATTATTTAAGCGATTCGATTTAAACAATAAGAAATTATTTTTTTTTATAAATTTAATGAATAGATTTAAAAATTTGAAAGTGTCAGTAATTGGGATTTTTAGAATAATTATTATTACGTAGATTAAATTGGACTTGTGCAACTATCCAACGGTTGACAAGAGTGGATAACCTGTTTGTGGCAATTGTTTCGTAAATGTAAAATTTATTTTAAAGAAACAAAAGACGACCAACTTATCTAAAATAACGGAAGGGTTAGCAAAATAACAAAACTTGAAGTAATTATAATGACATAAAATAGGATGTCGATATAATTGACGAGGAACACGATATTTACCGCACAGAAAATTTAAAAGATTCAATTTAATTAAGTCTCGTTCAGATGTATCCGGAGCCATTTTTCGTATCCCCACGCAGGTTGCGGATCAATGGCGGCAAGCCATGCGGAATGCGGGCTTCACGGTGCCCCAACAGAGAGAGCCACGATGGAACACCTCGTGACCAGTAGAGGATGATGCACTACCGTTCGCCGCGGGCAGACGAGACGGTGGCCGAAGTCCGGTCCAAGAAATTCGCGACCAGGTCCGATCCCTCCTTTCACGTCTCGAGGACCACCAGCGCCAGGTCGACTTCCAAGTGGTCAGAGCCCGGCAATATTTGGCGAATGTAGAAGATGATATCGCGGCTGGCAGGATTGCGGAGACGGACAACTATACGCCGCCGCACCGCCCCAACCGCACAAGAAACACAAAGCGACCAAAATTCATATATCGGGAGCGCTTTGATGCTCGGCCGGCCTCAGAAGAACGCGATGGTGGGAATGACCGAACCCCATATTTTCAATAATGAATCAATGACATTTAGTAAAGTTAAACTTAGATTTCAAATAAATGTTTAGTTGCTTTTTCTATTGTCTTTTCATTTTGTCGGTTCAATATTATGACTATTTGTATGATTAATTAAATAACTTGAGATTTGTAGACAAGAATTAATTTTCGTTGTTACAGAAATGGAATCCCTGAAAATTCTGCAGAAGGAATTAGAGCATGCACGGAAAATCAATAAAAACTTCTACGAGCAAATTATCCAACTGACAACGGAAATTCAACAAACGAAAGCCGCCTGGATGGAACCAAGGAAAGCAAAGGCGCTTTATCAAAGGCTTACAGCAGCCCAAAAGGGATGGACGGACGAGAGGCAATTAAATCAAAGCCTGAGAACACAAATAAGGGGGCTAGAAGTAGCCTTGTCAGCCTGCCAAGAAGAAGCGGCAGTGACCTACCCCTTCGTTTTTGCTCCTGCCCAACTAGCCTACCGAGAGACAACGACAGATCCGAAGGCTACACCAAAGGCTAGTAGTTATCGACCCGGCCGGAAAGAGTGGGCCAAGCGCCGAGCCACTCGACTACTAAATAACAATTAATTGACGAGTCAAAACATGTCGTTTTCGTTATAAAATATATAGTGGTTATTACTTAAATGTTATTTAATAAATTCGATAAGTGTTAATTCGTAAAGGTAATATGAGGGCATTGGCATATGTGGATGAGAAGAGTATGAGAATTTTGGATGGGAAAGATAGAATTAACGATAACGGGGACCTAAAAATCAAAAGCGAGCACAGGTCTTCTATCGACAGCTCGTTGGACCCAGAGATCGTTCGGTCAATTACAGCATTAGTAATAGCGCTCACTTTTTGCGGACGATCTACCCACTCGAACACAGTTCCAACGTTGCCTAGCAACGGGTGCAAAGTGGCAAGCAAAAGAATATTTATATGGGGTCGTCTGGGTAACAACCATATAGTTTAAATATCGCTATCCAGTAACCCACCACAATTAACACGCAGGGTTAGGGTCACAGAATAGGTATATATACCGATTCATTTTCACATAGAATCAAGCAAACAAATCACTCTCGGTTTTAATACCAAAGCACTTTAAGCACTTTTACTCTAATTTTACTCGGAGCAATCAGTATTTGGAACGCTCACTTACGTTGAACAATCAATTTTGAAACTTAGAAGCATTTTTATTCTGACTGAAACTCTATCTAATAAAAGACGTGAACCTAACGAAGTAAGCAAGAATGACTTGCTGAGATGTTAACTGTGTATGATGTTTATTCATGACAAATGGAATTGAGTTGGTATTTAATAAATATATATTATGAATGATATAAATTACTTTTCCATGTTGAAATTTTTCCGGCCCACAGCCACACACTGACAAGTTATTAAAATCCAACATAAACAGTCGAGCAGTGTAAGTGCGGTGTAAATCCGCCAACAGCTCGTGCCCGTGAAAGATCTCGCCGTGGGTAACGACGGACTCGAACAATCAATTCATATATACCGTTATAGGGGTAGCTGGGAGATCGGGAGACAATCTTTTGGTTGCCTACCTTTCTACCTACTCCCGAAAAATCGACCTAATCTAAATTTATACATCGGCAAAAATATTAACACCGAGTAGTCCAGTGGGCACTCTTAAAATCTAACATCAACAGAAAAATGTCCTAAGATCAAATTTGGGTTAAAGGGAACGGGACTCGCGGAAATCGATAGTAGTGGGATGTGTCACATCCAGCACACTACCCCCCCGGCTAAGAAAAATTTTTTCTAAGTCCAAAAGTACAAAAAATTTTTAAGACAAAGACAATGACTCATTCAAGGTCATTGGATGACTCGTCATATTTTTTCAAGGTCATTTAAACAAAGACTGTGACTCATTCAAGGTCATTGGATGACTCATCAAATTTTTTCAAGGTCATATTATTTTTAAACATTTTTTAACTTTAATTTACTACTTATTTTTATAAGTAGTATATATTTTGTAAATTTATTTTATTATTATTTTTATTAATATTATTATTATTATTATAATTATTATTATTAATAATATTATATAATAAAAACATATACATAAAAACTTTTATTATAAATACATAATTCTACTATAATAATATTGTCGAAGAGCTTTATTCAAAGCCCATTCCACATACTTTCGATATTGGTCCGCACAGCAATGACATCCATCACCACATGAATATTCAGGTTCCATATATTTTGACAATCTGTTTTGCCTGACATCCCATAGGAACTCGTCGATTACGGTAAATATCCATATTGACGTATAATTAAAGACTAAATCTGGAATTATTGATTTTGGCTTATTCTTCAATATTTCATTTATTTCTGGATAATAGAATTCCAGACGTTCTTTAATAACTTGAAAATAATCATCTATCAATTAGTTAATAATTATATTTAGTAATTAATTATTACCGTAATGTTTAATTTCATTTATAGCTTGAACTGCGCTTGGTACATCCATTATAATGATAAAAATTGAAAAAACAATTACTTTTATACTAATTTAGACCAATGAAAAGTTAAACACACGCAATCTTTTAGCTATAAACAATAAATATTAATTTATGTAGATTTAAAAAATGATTAAAGCAATTTTAATAATAATATTAGTTTTTAATATGGCCAACTCAATTGTTGTAACCGTTCAAGGTAAAAATTCAACAAGATGTGTATGCCCTGATACAGCAGTATTGATGGATATTTTGTATATGATAGATAAGCCTAGATATTTGAAAACTCCAGTCAAAAGATTATCTGAAAGAATGAGTAATTTAGAATTCCGATTTGAATATACATATAAGACTTTAAAAAGAGCTAAAAACGAATTATATGATGATATTATATATTTAAATAAGACCATTGGTATTATCCAAAATGAATTAAGAAAATCAATATTAGAATTGAAAGAAAATCGTAAACTTAATGAAAAAATGTTGAATCAAGTTAAATATAGCATAAAATTTTATTCTAATAAAACAACTGATCAGTTCAATCGTATAATGAAATTACAACAACCTGAAAGAAGTTAACAGTGCCAACAAATCATCATTACCATTTTCATTATATATTTTTACATATTTTCTTAGTATTGCATGATCTGATTTGTCGAATATAGTATAAATACGCTTACACTTTCAAATATTTTTATAAAATGTCAGAAACTAAATTTTTTATAACTTTGTTGAATGAGCTGGTCTCTAATAATAGAGAAGAAGATGATATCATTAAAAACATAAAATTCATGGTAAACCGTAACGAGAAAATCGTAGAAGACATTCCATTTGATTATGAAAAAATTCTCAATTTGCCAACATTGGAGAGAAAGAAGTCATTCCAATCGATATTTAGTTACATGTTTGATGAAAATAATAAATGGATGCGAATAATAGTAGGATTAATGTATATGAAAAACATGATATTAAAATCTGGCTCTGACTATGAAAATTATTTCCAATGGTCTATAGAGGTAAATTACTTAATATTGTTATTAATTTATCAATTTTTAGGTGATAGAAACAAAAATTGATCTGTGGGTAGAAACAAACGGTGGATGGACAGCGATTATTCAAGTTGCCGCCGAAGCCAAACGCTCTGATATTTAAATCGAAAATTTCAAATTTTTATTAAAACTAATCACTGGAGCATCTGTTTTATATTTATGTAACAAAGTTTATCGTAGATTTTAATAAATATTTCTTTGTTATTATTATTAATAATAAAAAACTATATTTTTAAAGATTTATTGATTATTACATGTACATTCTTCATCACCACAATATTCTATCATAATATTTTCTATAACATGTTCAATACAATTCTTAAATTCAGTAGGCTCATCTTTAATAATTTCGGTAGTATCTTCTTCTTCATCATCATTAATAAGTATATCATCAATAATTTCTTCAGAATCATTAATAATTTTAGTATTAATTTCTCCATCATTAACAATTTCAGTATCATCACTCTGACATCCAGAATCACAACTTGAATCTTCTTTACTAAATGCTTCAACTAGAGTCAACATATCTCTAATTTTTACGCTGATTATTTCTTCGAGTTTATCAAACAAAATGTTTATTAAATATTCTAAACGAAATTAATTAATTATTTTATATTTTTATATTTTACCTTTTTCAGACATCATTTTTAAAACTATTTTAAAACTACTTATAATTATGTTTATAGAATAACAAAGAAAACATTAATACATTTATTAAACACTAAACACTATACATTAAAATAATTGTGAAAGTCTAGCAGTAACAATTTTCCAGATTGGAGAAAGCACATCGTTTTGATCAGCTTTATATCCTTGGATTGTTATTGTTATATACCAGTTTTCCTGTTCTTTGAATCCTATTTCTGTAAATGCATCATAATATCTAGTATATTGACTCGTGAAGAAAGCATTTTCATTGCATTTTAAATTGGAATTGATCTTTTTGAATGTATTATCAATATCCTTGATATCTAACATTGAGAGAGTCCCAGCAAGAGATTGAAATTGAATTTTATTGAGTTTGACTGGATTTGCCAATTGCATATTGATAGGCTCCTTTAAAAAATACATTTTATAATTGTGGAACATCTGAACTGGTTGGACACTTATTTTCTTGGTCATGTTTGATTTATGATCTTTATAAGGTGGTGACGCGCTTTTATACCCTTGACAGATAATGATTAACCAATAAGAATCATGCATGATCACAAAGACAATGCATGATAAGTGCATGATAAGTGCAAGATAAGTGCGTGACTGCAAAAATATATAAAACTGTATGTGAATTAACCCATTGAGTTTGTATATGATTTTACATACATCTTTCATCTATATAAAATGCATTATTAATATCACATGTTTTATTATTACGAGTTATTATTATTATTATCAATATTATTATCAATATTATTATTATTATTATTATTATTATCAATATTATTATCAATATTATTATTATTATTTTTTATAAATATTATTATTATTGTTACCACCACCAAAATAAAACTATTACTACCAAAACAAAACAAAAAATAAAATACAAAACATTTATTTTCTAAAAAGTTGATATTTGGATGAATTCCTAACAGATTTCGCCAGGCACCATTCCACATAGCGCTGGTACCGAAAATCACAGCAGCTGCAACCCAGAATACAAGGGTATTCGGGTTCCATCTCCTTTGGTCTTCAGTCAACCTTAATATCCCATAGAGCTTGATCTATGATGTAGAAAATCCATATATTTGTTGATTCATATACCAGATCTGGAATGATTGATTCTGACTTGTCTTTCACTATTGCTCGGAGTTGTGGGTAGAAAAAGAACAAACGTTCTAAGATGACGGCCTGATATTTATCTGGAAACAAAGATAATAATATTAATAAATAATAAATAATAAATTTACAGTAGTTTTCGATTTCTTTCTTGGTTAATTTCGTGCTTGTAGCCATCATTGTATTTTCCATTTTTAAAAATGAAATGAAATAAATAAGCAATTTGTTTTAATCAATCATTAGCCAATCAGATATCGACCAATCCTGTGATTTCATTTTGTATGTCACAAACAATATTTTTGTACTCTAGATTTTGCACCCCTAATATGACTATTTTACCACTGGCAAACACGTTAACACACATTGGTTGTATTTTAAAAGCCTCAGTGCAGGAAATAATTCTGGCTCGAACATACAAAGACATTTTGTTGACATGTTGTATAAATTTATAGATTGTCCCATATCCATGGTAACTGTAATTGACTGTATTTTAATATCCTTTATTCTATATTGTAATTTATTGACATCTAAAGGTTTCTTACATCCCATGATTCTGCATTTGCCTGATTTGAAAAATATTATAGGGTATTTTCCACTCCTATCTACAATTTGCTGGGGTTTACCATTTGGAAACGTCATTTTTGATACATCGAAAGTTCCTTTATAATTTATATTTGATAACATAATTAAACAATAAAGAAATATTAAGCTATATATGATTTTTAGGAAGAGTTCATAAAATCATATAATATAAACAAAAACCTATAATTATACAAATTAATAATGGAATTAAGAAATGATGCTGTATATCAAATCGTCGGCCCAAGTGGTAGTGGTAAAACTATGTTTGTGTGTAAATTACTGAAATCTAATTTATTTCAAACAAAATTCAACAAGATTTATTGGCATAAGGGTGCAGATGAAGAACATGGATTAACTCAAGATAATTTCTGTAAATTGAAAAACATGAAAATAGTAAAGGGTTTCGATAAAAACTGGTCAAGTCGTTTAAGGAAAGGTGATGTCATCATTATTGATGATTTGTATCAGGAAGCTAATAAAGAAAAGGATTTTAATAATTTATTCACAAAAATCAGTAGACATGTTGGTGTTACTGTGATCTTTATTACTCAAAATCTATTTCATCAGCGTGGCGCACATCGAACAAGGAATTTAAATGTTCAATATTTAGTTATTTTCAAGAATCCTAGAGATGCAACAGTTATAGATTTTCTTGCTCGACAAGCATATCCTAATAATCGTAATTTTCTCATCAGTGCATTTCAAGATGCTACAAAATCACCACATGGATATATATTTCTTGATTTTACACAACAATGCAATGATGATTTACGGGTAAAAACCGATATTTTCAATAAAGAAGGTGCCATGGTATATAAACAAAGTTGAAAACTTTAACATGTAAAAATGTTTATGAAATTCAGGCTTAAAAATATCTGAAAACTTAGACAAAGTATTAAAAAGACAATAAATAAAGTTCCACCAAAAACCAGTTATACACCATCTAAAAAACTATTAACCTAGAATTACCCTGCAATAAATCTAATTTCGAAAAACATTATTAAAAAGAGTAAGAAAAAAGTTAAAATTGTAAAAAATCATAGGAGTTTCCCATATTTTAATGCATTGTTAAAGGCTTCAAGTATGAAAAGAATGTCTATTTTACAATCATTTCCAACTTTTGTTGTCGATGATCTACTCAAAATTATATTAAAAGTAGTCAGAGGTAAAATTAAAATCAGTAATTCTAAAAAACTAGTATTGAATAAACATCGTAAGCCTTTGTTATCGCTAGTAAATTATAAAAATCGTCAGCAAATGAGAAAAATCATATATAAACAACAAGGTGGTTTTATCGGAGCAATGTTACCATTAGCATTATCATTATTATCACAATAAACGATGGGGCAATCATTACCTAATGTTAAATTAAAATTTAAATCATTGTGTTGTAATGGAGAAGATTTGGACGAACCCAGAAGACGAAGCAGGTTTCGGTGGAGTGGCAAAGTTAATGAAAAGAGTCCCAAATTAGAAAAAGGAAGCGCAAAAGTGGTTGTCAGATCAGCTTGCGTACAGTTTAAACAAACCAATGCGGAAAAGATTTCCAACAAGAGCTTATAAGACATTCGGTATTAATGATTTATGGCAAATGGATTTGATGGAGATGATACCGTATTCGAAGATTAACAAGGGTTATAAATATATTTTAACGTGTATTGATGTTTTCAGTCCTGGATCGTCTCAAAATAAATCATTATTCTGTACATTCTCAATACAAAGCCGCACATGTTGAAAGATTTAACCGGACATTGAGGGATAGATTGAAAAAATATTTCGTGCATCAAGGTAATAAAATATGGATAAATGTATTACCGAAAATAGTTGTTAGTTATAATAATTCATCACATCGAGGTCTGAATGGTTTGAGACCCGTAGATATCAGCTCAAAAACACGAGTACAGTCTAAAAAAGTTCCTATTACAAAACCAAAATATAAAGTTGGTGATCACATTAGAATTAGTAAAATATCTGCTTCACCTTTCATCAAAAATTTCGATAGTAATTCGAGTGATGAGGTATTTCAAATTATTAAAATTAATACTAAACAGAGTCCTGTGATGTATGTTATTAAAGATAGTGATAACAATGTAATACAAGGGAAATTCTATGAACAGGAATTACAAGTTATTTTCAAACCTACAGTGTTCAGAATTCAGAAAATATTGAAAACTAAAATGGTGGGTAAGGATAAACAATACTATGTCAAATGGCATGTATATCAAAAACCCTCATGGATATCATTAAAAGACCTAGTAAAATGAGTTTCTATACAATTTTACCGAGCAATAGTTGCCCACTAATCCATCCGGAAAATCAAGCAAGTAAATTTATGGTTGATCTTCAAAATCCTATTTATTTACATGGAAATTGGGAAGTTCCTTTGCAAGACTATACATTTGTGTACAATACATTCCCATTTTATAGTCATTGTAAAATAAGTTACAAAAAACGTGTACCCAAAACCTGTAGTGGTATTTTCTCAATCAATAATTTTGAACGATATTGTCATATTCCGAATCAAATTTTAGATGAAAATAGTGGCATGTTTTTCAAAGATGGATTGAATGTTAGTTGTGATTATAGTCCATTTACAATAAAGTTTGAAAGTATTGAGGATGCCAAGCGAATGGGTTGTGATAAGCTTAGCATTGTTGTTCCTGGTACTGAATACCTAATACGTTTCAAAACATTTGATGAGAAAAGTGTAACGATCGAAAACATCAAAATATCAGTATCATATATTAATGAGGTTGAAGAGACATTTACATTTACTAATGATTTATATATTGAAACACTTGAAGAATTACATAAATATATTTCATTAAATTGTTTACATATATTTAAAACTATTGAATTTCTTAAAGATGGAATATGCAAATTCAGTCTGAATAATAACATTTGTGAAGTTACATTTGATAAGAATTTGGGTAATACATTGGGATTAGATAAGCAAAATATAGGGCAAGTGTTTTTGGTGTACGCAAACCAAAAATAATAAAACTTCATAGGCAAATGTTCATATATACTAACATCATCGATCCTATAATTGTTGGTGATTCTTTGGTTCCTCTATTGAAATCTGTTTGGGTTGATAAACATGACCAGGATGAAGTTGTCAATATAAATATCGATAATCCCATGTACTTACCGGTATCAACATCAAGTATAAACAATATAGAAATAAATATTCGTGATGATAGTGGTAAATTTATTGAATTTAGTAAAGATACATAAACTCATTGACATTACATTTTCGTAAATTAGATGGCCAATAACGATATTGTTAGTATGTATAGTGGTAGCCAAAGTGGTGGCAAATTACCATATTTTATTGGTAAACAGTATGGATCAGGATGGTTGAGAACAATTGGTAGATTTGCACTTCCTATTCTTAAACGCCTTGGTAGTTTTGGTATGAAAACTGCTAAAGATGTGATAATGAATGAGCAGAAAATATTACCATCGCTGAAATCAAATGCATTATCTGAGTTTTAGGAAAGCTGTACCTAGTGTTGCAGGTATGTTTCAAAAACCCGAAGCACCAGCACCAGCTCAAAAACGTAAAAGACATTATAAACATATAAACCAACAAATGAAAGGACATGGAACTATATTTCAAAAATGATTTGCGGTAAATCTGAATTGTGTTTATTTGATAGACCATCTCCCCAAGCAGTAATTGAAATGGGGGCCTTTGAATATGTATTCCCGATGAATTCTATTATGGATAGTAGAACTGATATTGAATTTTATATTAACGGTTCCCAAACTGAACATCTTGATTTGAATGATACATTGTTAACTATTCAGATAAAAGTTGTAGATAAAGATAGAAAACCGTTGGGTGAACCTAGTGATGTAATACCCAACAATTTCTTGTTTCATACACTTTTTAAAGATGCAGTTCTCGAATTTAATAATATCAAGATTGAGGGTGGTAACAGTACATATATTCACAAAGCTCTAATAGAAACTATTATAAATTACAATAGCGATACTAAAAATACATGTTTAACTCCTATTGGTTATGGTAGTGATGACGATAGGAAAAAGTGGGATAAGGGTTCGAAATTATTTACCATATGCTCATCATTACAACTCGATTTTATGGATCAACCGAAATATTTACTCCCAGGTGTTAATGTACACATTAGATTGAAAAGATCAGAGTTTGCATTATCACTAACAAGTGCTACCACAACACCAATTCTTCAATTAGTTGATGCAAAATTATTGGTGAAAAGAGTTCATGTTGAGCCTTCTGTATTAGCAGGTCATCAACTGGGGCTTAATTCTAAGCATGCAATATATCCATTGAAAACAAAGGAAATTGTTCAATTTGCAATTGCTAAAGGTTCAGCTTCTTTCTATAAGGAACATTTATTTGGACATAGAAGAAAGCCCAACTTTATATTGGTAACATTTCAAAGTGAATCTCAATATAATGGATCATACCTAACATCGAGCTCAATTTTCAAAAACTTTGGTGTAACATCGCTAACTTTATCGAAAAATAGTGATTATAGAGAAACATATACTCAAGATTTCGATAATGATAATTATTGTGCTACATATATGCAGAGTATAGTGAGAAATATGGGTTATTTGGATAAAAACCTTAATTGTGGTATAACTCTTGATGATTTTAAAAACAAATATCCATTCTTTACATTTGTTTTGGCACCTGATTTTGATTTAAATCAGAGTCAATTACCTCAAAATGGAAATTTACGATTAGATATAAAGTTTGCTACAGCTACAACTGAAACGGTACATGTTGTAATATATGGCGTATTTGAAAATGAGGTTTAAATAACTGCAAACAGAACAGTGCTGGTTTGAACAGAGTTCAAACATTATTGGTTTGAGTAGTATAAATGTATAGATAATTTATGATAATTTGTCATGGAGTAAGTTTTTATGTAATAGTAATATTATTGATGTAGTTCTGTTCAGGTCTATCGAATTGGAAAACAAATACTAGGACATGAATTTTTAGGGGTATTTCCTCTTGATAAAATTCCATATTTACGTAATAATCAAGCCATAATCGTCAATACTCAATCGTCTCATCTCGGTGGAGAACATTGGTTAGCAATATATATGAAACCTAGCAAGATATTTGTATTTGATCCTATGGGTTTCTATTATCCGGCTTTAATGGTTTCGAAACTTCAAACAATGGGTAAACCTATTGTGTATAATAAAACTATGTATCAAAAACCATGGACCTTAACATGTGGTCAACATTGTTTAGCTTTGTTATTATCCAAGCGATTTGATGTTAAATAAATATATTAATGTTTTATTGTTATTGTTATGTTTTATTGTTATGTTTTAACTATTAATATTTTTATTTATTATTATTATTTTTATTATTATTATTATTATTTTTATTATTAATATTATTATTATTATAATTATTATTATTTTATTATTATTATTTTTATTTTTATTAATATTATTTTTATTATTATTATTATAAATATTATTATTAAATGTTTAATTAATTAAAGATAAGCTAATGCGTGATCACAAAGACGATGCATGATAAGTGCGTGATCATCACATGATAAGTGCATGACTGCATGCATGCACACTCAAGACTTAATAAAGAAAACACATACATACTTTTGTTTGTATGTGATTTACAAAGAACGCATGCCTACACGGTATAGACTGCATGTGTTTTACAAAGAAAACATACCTACACACTATAGACTGCATGCATAAAAATCTCTCACCTATATATGTGTATTGCTAAAATGTGATTGGCTAAATCCTGAAAATATTATTCTCTTTATAAACATTGACAAATTCTAAATTTGTCACAATTATTTCAAAAATTTATCAAGCGCATTTTTCAAAAATTTTCAAAAAATGAACACCAATAATATTTTAAGAAGTCTTCTCCTAAATGAAACTGGTAAGGATTTTTAATTTAATTTAAATTTTATTATTATATTTTCTAGACTGGTTTACATTAACAGAATTGCAAGATCAGTTAGATCTTGAAAATGATGTTATTATTATCGAAGAAGATGATGGTAAATTTTAATTTGATTTGTGTTTTATTTATAAATTATTTTAGAAGTTATTTTAATCGAAGATACGCCGACAATTATCATCAGTGATAGCGAAGATGATGATGATATTATGATTATCGAAGATGGTAAATTTTAATTTTATTTTCTCTATATATTATTACGGTTTAGTCGATTTGGATGCAGATGTTATCATTAATGATGCTGTCAATGTTCGTGATGATGCCCCCGTTTCTGAGGAAGACAATGTTCGTGATGATGCCCCCGTTTCTGGGGAAGATATGGAGGACCTCTCTTCTATAGAGGATGATGATTCTTCGGAATCAGGGAATAAATGTTAGTTTTTTATTTATTTTTTATTTATTTATAGAAATTAAGTTAATGATATTTGAAGTATTATTAAAATAATACATTAAATATCAATAATTTATAATAATTTATAATAAATTTATAATAAGGTTCTATTTATTTCAAAAGTTTTATGATAAATATATTTTTAAATTGATGAAATTTAAAGTATTATTTTAATAATACTTCAAATATCATTAATTTATAATAAATTTAAAAAAGTATTATTACTGAAACATATAATATCATAATAAATTATAAACAAATATATTGTCATAATAGTTTTTTGAATTATATAGGCAATTTTTTTTATTATAGATTTTACAGTAATTGAATTATATAGGAATTATATAGGAATTGTTTTAATAGATACTTTATAAAGAAATTATTTAATAGTTTGCAGTGAGCATGCAAATATTATTGTATATCTTATAAAGGTTTTATTTAATTGTTAGAATTATTAGATATTTTATATAGTTTTTATTAAATAGTTAGAATTATTAGATACTTTATTTTTTTAATAGTTAGAATTATTAGATATTTTATATAGGTTTTGTACATTAATTTATTATTTTTATTAGGCACTTTTTATCCGAGATATTGCATCTCATCATTGCAACATAATGAAAGTTGTCATGAAGAAATGAAAAAATATTACCGCCATAGATTTAATGGCATCAACTTTTTTATCTGCGCCATATGCAAAACATCCCAGAACATTAAATATAAAGAATTTTATAGGGAACATGGGGTTCATTTAAATTCTTTTAAGTCGAGTAAAATAAATATGTTTAAGAAAATTAATAAAAATAACATCGATATTTTGAATATACTACAAAATAAAAATACATCAAATAAAAAGAATAAAAGACCTGCTGCACATATTAAAAATAATATCCCAAATAAAATAATTAAAAAAGAAGTCATCGAAATCAGTGATGATGATGACTCTAATATTATAAATAATGTAAATAATGAAAATAATGTAAATAATATACCTATTATAATTAATGAAAATACTATACCTACTATAAATAATGAAAATATTATACCAGATATAAATAATGAAAATAATAATAATATTATACAATTCGGAGGTTCTTTATTAGAGAATGAGCCGAACATTTCAGTAAATTTAAATGGCACTATCAAAACTTTACGTTTTGATATATCTAACGCGCAACTAATTACAGTAACTTTAACTGAGCGAATCAGTAATAAATTAATTTTTGAGATAAATAAAATGGGGAGCGTTAAAATTCAATTCGCGATATTAATTAAATTTGAAAAAGATGGTGAGATCCGTGACAATTATTTTTCGAATAATGCGGAGACATTTTCGGATAACTTTTTAAGCGAAGTGGTTAATAAGCTTAATGAAAAAATAGAACAATTCACCCATTTAGGCAGTGGCTGGCGTGTTATTAATATTATGGAAATTCACTTTATTTTAACAAAATATGCTCCTATTAATCGTCTGTTTGGACATAAATATATTAAAACCCCTTCTGCATTGAAAAATAAAGGAGCTATAGTAAATATAAAAAACAATGACGACAAGTGCTTCCTTTACTCTATTCTTTATTTATTAAAGAAAGATATAATTGGTGAAAACCCCCAAAGAGTCTCTAAATATACAGAATTTTTAGACGAATTAGAATACGATGAGATCACGGATTGTCCCATGAAATTAATAAACATACCAAAGTTTGAAAAGAAAAATTCGACTTTAAAATTAGCAATAAATGTGTTTTCGTACACGCCAACTGTTATAATTGATGAGGTTCCAGATAATTATGTCTTTCACCATCCTCATTTAAGTTTGATCCATAGAAGCAAAGTCACTGACGGAAACCTTATTTATTTATTATTACTTGAAAATAATGATAGATATCATTTTACAGCTGTGACCAATATCAACTGGTTAATGAATTGCCATCAAAACCCTGACTGTAACATTCAAATTAGATGTCGTTGGTGTCCACATTGCCTTAATGGGTTTAGATTAGATAATGCATTCAATACACATGTTGCATTATGCGCCAAAAATCAGACTGGCACAACCCTATACACGCTCCCCAAAAATAAAAATTTAGAATTCTTAAATTATTCAAAACATATCACCCCTCATTTTGTGATTTATGCCGATTTTGAATCGGTTTTACCTCTTGATGATAGACATCATCAAATTCATATGCCTATTGCAGCAGGCCTTTTATTAATTAATAATTACACTAACACAAAATCATATTATTACTTTTATGGTCTTGATTGTATTCCTGATTTTCTTAAGAAAATTGAGGAAATTGCAACTGAAATTGTTATTCCGTACTATGATTCGGAAGGTGATAAATTGATAGGGCCTATGTCTTTCAGTGAGGTTCGACAGTTTAAATCTTGTCGAACCTGTTATTTATGTAAAAAACCGATTGTACATCCGGTTAGAGATCATTGCCATTTTACTGGTAATTATCTAGGGGCAGCTTGCCAAAAATGTAATATAGCTCGTAGGATTTATCGATTACTACCTATAGTCTTTCATAATTTAAGAGGGTATGACCTTCACCATATTTTAAAATATGGTCTCGATCGCTTTCCTTCATGGAATTTAGATATCATACCGACCTCTACAGAAAAATTTATTTTGTTAATTGTTCACATTAACAAATTGGCTGTTCGCTTTATCGACAGTATGCAATTTGTTAATTGTTCGTTAGCTAAGGCTGTGAAAACGCTAACTTCTCTTCCATTGACTTCGTCTGTCTTTCAAGGTTCTATAGTCGACTGTAAAGGTATTTTTCCGTATAATTTTGCTGTTTCTGAGGAAGTTCTTGAGACTACTTATGAGTTGCCTCCAATTTGGGAGGGCGTAAGTGAAGATGAGTACGATAGGGCACAACTAATCTCGACGCAGCAAAACTGTAGGACTTTGCGTGATTATTTGTTAATTTACCTTAAGCTTGATGTATTCCTCCTTGCGGACTATTTTCAACAATTCCGTGCCAAGGCTATTGTTTACAATGGTCTTGAACCTCTAAACTTTTATGGCATTCCGGGTATGTCATGGGCTTCAGCGCTTATGACATTAACGGAACCCATTGAACTTTTACAGGACATGGAAATGTTCAATTTTTACGAAGGTGGAATACGGGGTGGGTTAACATTTGTTAACAAACATTACATTGCTGCTTCGGAGGATACAGAATTATTGTACATAGATATAAATAATCTGTATGGTTGGGCTCTCAGCCAAAGTCTTCCTTACGCTGATTTTACTTGGGTGCATGATGGTTTGGATGAGGTTTTGAGTGAATGTGCGAATGTTGTGGATATTGAAAAAAAAATTTACATGATTTTTTAAATGACTTTCCAATTGGACCGGAAAAGATGTGCCCACCAAATTCAAAAGTTGAGAAGTTAATGCTAACGCATTATCCTAAGAAGAACTATGTTCTTCATTGGAAGCTTCTCAGGCTTTTTCTTTCTCTCGGGGCTAAGGTTACATATATACATAGAGCTATTAAATACAAGCAAGCTCCTATTTTTAAACATTATATCGATAAAAACACTAACTTGCGTGCAAATGCAGTTAGTGAATTATATAGAGATTTATTTAAATTGTATAACAACAGTCTGTATGGTTAATCTGTTGAGAACCTTAAAAAGAGGATGAATTTGCGATTATGTAATTCAGCTGAAAAGTTAATTACATATTTGTCAAAACCGGCATTTAGAAAAACAATAGAGATTACTGATGATCTTTTTGCCGCTCATCTTAATAAGGACTCAATATGTTTGGATAGACCTAGTTATATCGGTCAATCAGTTCTAGATTTATCCAAACTACGGATGTACCAGTTACAGTATGTTGAGTTACAAAAATATCGTGATATTTATAATTGTGATATCAATCTAGTAGCGGGTGATACAGATAGTTTCTTTTTGGAGATAAAAAATTTAAAATTAGAAATTTTATTAAAAGGATGATTTCGGATGATCTGTTAGACACATCAAATTATGATCCTTCTCATCCTTTATATTCTAGACGACTTGACTCGGTTATTGGCAAGTTCAAGGATGAGAGTAAAGGGTTAGGATATAGCGAGTGAGCTTTCTTGCGCCCTAAATGTTATAGCTTGCTAGGAAATAAATCAACAATGCGAGCTAAGGGTGTAAAATTACCGGGTACCGACATTAAACACCAATCATATTTGAATTGTTATAATAACAATACTATTATGTCGGTACCTCAAACTAGGATAGGAACCCGAAATCACCAGCTGTTTACTTTTAAAAATTCTAAAATAGCATTAAATAATCATGACGATAAGAGAGCTTGGGTAGGGAAAAACTCGAGTTTTGCATATGGTCATTATAGAGGGGTTGATTTCCTTGATGTTGGCGGTAATATAATAATGCCTGAAACCGATCCAGCAGTTCGCGATCAACAATTTGATGAGATATTTGACAATGTCATTGATATTTATTAACAAATTTTGTAAATATTCGAAAAATAAAAATTCTGAAAATTTCTCTTTGCTATTTTCATTTCATATAATTAACTTGTTTTCATTTTTATAATATTTTTATTTTTTCATGAGAAATGCACAGCGTGAAGGAACGTGAAATAAGACTTTATATTTTTATATATGTTTTAATGTATTTATTATTAATAATTGATTGATTTTGTATGTAGTTGTTTTTTTTATCTATAGTTGTTTTTATATAGATGTTTTTTTTTTTTTAATATAGTTGTTTTTATGTATTTGTTTTATTATATATATATATATATTATTAATAAAAAGTAATAAAAATAATAATAAAAATAATAAAAGTTTTTAAAAATAATAATAAATAAAAATTTTTAAAAAATAATAATAATAATATTTATAAAATAATAATAAAAATAATAATATTAATAAATAATAAATAAAACTTTTAATAAAAACTTAAAACATGTAATAATAATATTATTAATAATAATAATAATAATCAAAATAATAATATTAATAAAAAAAAATAATAATAATAAGTAATAATAATATTAATAAATAATAAATAAAACTTCTAATAAAAAATTAAAACATGTAATAATAATAATATTAATAATAATAATATTAATAATAATAATAAAAATAATAATATTAATAAAAAATAATAATAATAATAAGTAATAATAATATTAATAAATAATAAATAAAACTTGTAATAAAAAATTAAAACATGTAATAATAACAATAATAATAATAAAAACAATAATATTAATAAAAAATAATAATAATAAGTAATAATAATATTAATAATAATAATAATAATAAAAATAATATTAATAAAAAAAAATAAATAAATAAATAAATAAAACTTGTAATAAAAATTAAAACATGTAATAATAATATAAATAAAAAATAATAATAAAAATAATAATATTAATAAAAAAAAATAAAAATAATAATAATAAGTAATAATAATATTAATAAATAATAAATAAAACTTGTAATAAAAAATTAAAACATGTAATAATAATATAAATAATTATAATAATAAAAATAATAATATTAATAAAAAAAAATAATAATAATATTAATAATAATAATATTAATAAAAATAATAATAAAATAAATTTACAAAATATATACTACTTATAAAAATAAGTAATAAATTAAAGTTTAAAAATGTTTAAAAATAATATGACCTTGACTTGCTTTTGAATGACCTTGAAAAAATTTGATGAGTCATCCAATGACCTTGAAATACTTTTGAATGACCTTTGGGGAAATGATGAGTCATCCAATGACCTTGAATGAGTCATGGTCTTTGTTTAAATTACCTTGAAAAAATATGATGAGTCATTCAATGACCTTGAATGAGTCATTGTCTTTGTCTTAGAAATTTTTTGTACTTTTGGACTTAGAAAATTTTTTTCTCAGCCGGGGGGGTACTGTGCTGGATGTGACATGTGCAGGATGTGACACATCCCACTACTATCGATGCATCGAACTTCAAATTCATAAATTAATTTAATTGAATTAAACATTTACAAACGAAAGTGAACTTAACGAGATCTCAATAATTGTAATCTAAAGCTAATAAAAAATTTCCGAAGGTAGTCACTTGCCAAAATCTTATCGAAAAATTAGCGCGTAATTTTGGGACTCATTAAATGGTGTAACGAGATTTGAACCCAGTTAAGCATGACACCATAATAAGAGAAAAACTCGGCTCAATCGTCATCAAGGGTTGAAGAGTAAATAAATGAAATATTAGCGTGAAATCCACCCACAACTACATTGCCATCGAAGATAAAATTTGAACCTAAACTACTAAACTTAGGGATAAAGAAAATAAGCGCAAACATTATTAGATACGATACCAATCATAACTCTCGAGGAAAACTATAACGTTAACATTCATTTGAAGGTCTATCACAATAGATAAATTTTCAATAACCGAACCCGTAACCTAGAATGTGACGATAAAATTTTTAGAAAGCCGAATAGGTTTTAATCACAGCACTCTACCGTTCCAGCTAAAGTAGCCCCAGAAAATCTGCCGAAATAAATAATAACAAGACAAAATCAAATTAATATTTAGGCAATAACACAATTGTACATTAGGAAATATTGGAGTATAGATATGCAGGCAAGTCTTAAGGCAGTAAACATGAAAGTCCATCGGTTGATTTTAGGATGAAAATTCACCCTGTTTTATCTTCCTAGAAATAACCAAGGAAAAAGGAAAATTTATGATATTACACATTACCTGATTGAAACACCCTGACGAATATTAGCCAACAGAGATCTCGTTTTCAGTAAATGTCGAGGAAAAATTCACTTAAAGGTACTATAATTGAAAGGCGGCTCGTAGGAGAATGCCTGGGCACAAATGATTTCAACAGACAAAAATCCATAAAATACCCAGTATATATATATCGATTTCTAAGCGACCATTTTAGAAATGGGTAGAACAAATCGGTCGACAGCAGAAAGAAAGCTAACGATCACAGTCGGTGTGTCGGGAGATCATGACATACCTGCAGACGAACAGCGGTAGTAGAAAAGAAATCAACGAATGAGAATTCTCCATGCAGATAATTCTATGCCACGCGGCAACACGCCTACTGAGAGTAAATATAAATACCTCGTGGAGTCGTATGCAGTCACAAAAAATTCTAAAATGAATTCAATGACAACAACTCCAATGCACAAAATCACTACACCAAATGAAGCAAAGAAAACCATTCGAAACGGGAAACCGGACTCACGAACGTCCAAGGGATTTAAATCTCCAACTCAGAAAAATGTAAATCAAGATCGTAGTCATCCAGCGACTAAGGATTCTAGGTCGAGTAAGTCGACCGCCATTTCTTGTTAATTATAAATAAAAATTATTACGATCGTTTGTTGGAGTATACTTATTTTATTCTTTCAGTTAAATAGGAATTTTTATTTAGTGCCTCATATGAACACTATTTTAGCGTCGAGACAATGAAAAAGTTTCAAATGATTACACATAATTGTCATGGTCATATTGGTCTTTATTAATTGAATCAAGAATCTCAATTTTATTCGGAATAGAATCAACAGGAATGGCTAAATAATGCGGAAGTTTACTCGAACCACAAGTCGAAAGGAGTTTTCGTGTATGCGTGTGAACATTTTTCTAAAATCCAAATTCATTAATTAAATAGTTGATCAGGTCAAATTGCTTTAGAATACATATGGTGGGTTAATGGGTTGGTTTGATGTTTGTTTAAATCTTCTTATGGTTACCCCGGTAACGCCATATAAATATTTTCTAGCTACCACTCGGTACCCATTGCTAGGCAACGTTGGAAATGTGTTCGAGTGGGTGGATTGTCCGCAAAAAGTGAGCGCTATTACTAATGCTGTAATTGCTCGGACAATCTATGGGTCCAACGAGCTGTCGTTAGAAGACTTGTGCTCGCTTTGAATCATTCAGTCCCCTATGTCGTAAGTTTCATCGTTGGAGTTTATCATAATATCAAAAAAAATTCGATTATGTTATACTAGGAATAAACCTAGCTGTGGTATTACCCTGGCGTATTACCAATGGTTTGATCTACTGAGACAGTTCCGTTAGTTACGGTTGATTACAAGTAAATTAATATTAATTCATGCCCAAAAATTTGTTAATATTAAAATTAAAATATTGACTCTATACTAGTATGGATCCTTAATAAGAAATTTGGTGTTTACTCAATGGTTTTAACTATCTAGGCTACTTGAAGACTAAACTCATATTCACTTTGGGATGCGTACTCTATTGGTTTACTTACAGAATAACAATCGTTTGTTCATGATTCCGTTTAAGTTCATAATGACTGCTTAACTCCATAGTTTATTTAAATGAGTGACCCTAATTATTGATTGGTATAGGTCCATGGTAGTCGTTCCATATTTATAACTATTTTAACTTGGTCTCTATAGCTTGAAATTTCACAACTATGTTAGGCAACTAGCACTAGTTTAAATCTACTATTTAATTAAATTTTTTAACAACGATTTCATTATTTATTCCCGTCCCTTTTCCCCTGGTTGACCTTAGGCGCATTGTGTTTATATTATAGTTAATGAGTGCCCACTGGACTACTCGGTGTGATAATTTTAGCCGTATGTAGAATATTTTAGGTCGAATTTAAAGAAACTGAGGGACGAGGAAGTAGCCAAAAGACCGCTTCCTTATCTCTCCTTTCTTCTATACGGGATAATATTGACGTTCCAGCTCCTGCGTTCCGCACGCCGGACCTTCACGGGCACTGATCATCGGCGATATTCCACGCACTTACACGAATCTGAATAATATGTATGATTTTAATGACTTGTGATGTGTCTTGGCTGTGGGCCGGAAAAATTTCGACAATTAGAAAATTTATTAAAGAAAAACAATTTTGGTATTATAAAATAATTTATTAAAATAATAATAAAAGTTACCACTCCAAGCATCCATAAAATATCATAAAAATACCACTCTCCCCACGCCGACATCCAAGCAGAGCTCTATCGAGGTTGCGAGGATGTGACGTGGAGAGAGCTTCCAAATTAAACTCTCACTTACATAGATTTTTAAAGAGTAAGTTTCAAAAAACTGATTCAAGTTTGAAAAACTGAAAAACGATTAAAAATTATGTGAAAATGAGTCGGTATATATACCTATTTTTTGGCCCTAACCTTGCGTGTTTTTTTTGATTTAGTAAAACAAAATTCGACCTTGGAATTTTCTAGTGTATTCTAATCTTAATTTTTATTATTTTGCAATTTTATTTGATAATTTTTCTTTTAAAATTTTTATTGAATTATTTCTAATTCGAATTCTTTGAATTTTATTTCATTTTCATGAAATTTTACACATGTTGTTAAATTATCAAAATTTCGGTCGAATTTGTTAGTTTTTCGTTTTATGTTTATTTTTATATCGTGCGGATCTTGTTGCTTTTTTGTTACTATTTTAATTTATTTTTATGTTTATTATTTTACATGTCATTGTCTTTTTTTTCTCATATTTTGATAGGGTTAATTGGTGTTTTTATAGGTTTTGAATTTAAAGCTGCATGTTATATTTGAATGCATAAACTCCTTGAGGAAGGAACGGGAAATCATCATCCAAAATAATCACTCACAATATACTATTAACTCTCGGGATCTAGCAGTAAAACATTAAAATCAACGGCAGGCAATAACTCGTGACTCGAAGACGTTATGACTAAAACCAGATTAATCCGCATAGAAAACCCTTAGTACCCTAGGAGATCTAGATTTCAATTTACGTTATAAGCATTTTTGTTTACCTCACTAATACAATTTCAACAGATATAATTGCCTAGTTTAAGTAACCGCCGTGACTTGCTACGAAATACCCAGTTTAGGAAAAATGAACAATGTTTATATATGGCTGAAATGCGTTTTGTAAATAAATTAACTTCAATAGTGAAACGTATATTGATTTCGGTTGGAGAACAATGATAAATCCGATAGTTCTTAAATTCACTTTTCAGCAGGTACTCATTCCTAAGATTGGGCGGATGTGGACCGTACAACGTTAACTGTACAGACGAGGTTTGCTGGAAGATACCGACAGGCCTTATGGAACAGGGGTTATACGATATCCACGTATGGATCCTCTGAGTGGCCGAACAGGAATGGAAATGGACCGGAAGCCGATGTGGAGTTTCCGAGTATCCTCATCAAAAGGGAACCGGGCAGGAATCCAGCCTGAAAAATACGGCAGAAGGCGGAGATTGAATTACATAGATTAGAACAGCTCGAGAGACGCTACCGAGTTCTCGCACATCGACAAAGAGAGGAACTGGCAAGGATTAACCGGGCGTATCCCCAGTTCAGGCGGTCACTTACCCGTGTACGGAGTGGCCTATGACCATCGAGATCTAGCCCTCCTGAATAGTGACACACCGGTCCACCTGGTGGTACCGAAGGGTCTCCTGCAACCCGATATACGTGACGTTCTGGAGGATCGGGGTGCCGAGGAACATGCATACTCACGCCGCCGATTCACAAGGAACCAACTGACTAACTATTGAATTGCTATCTTTGTGTATGTCACACTTTTAATAAATTTGTCATGGAAATATTTTTCTTTTTTGTCTTATTATCGATAGTTAATTAACCGAGATATCCAAGTCATGGCTGATTGTACGACTGTTGCGTATTTTGCCTTGTGATTTTTCTTGAATTACTATCCGAATTAATTCTCTGATTACTTTATCATTAAGGAGAGACTATGGAAGATTCTATGGCAAGAACCACTAAAGAATTAAAGCATCTCCGTAAAGAAAACTCAAGCCTACATCAACAATGCCTTTATCTCAGTCGCAAAATGCAGAGAGTAAGAGCCACGTGGTCAGAGCCAGCCAGAGTAAAGAAACCCTACGAGAAGCTCGATGCAGCACAGAAGGGCTGACAAGAAAAAAGAGCCCTGAATCAAGCCCAGAAAGTACAGATACGGGGGTTAGAAGCAGCTGTAGCCGAATGTCAGGAAGCTTACTTAGCTTACCAGAACACGGCTAATACGGCTCCACCATCATTCAAACCAAAGTCTCGCGCAAGGCCAGGACGCGCGGAGAGAAGGAGACAAAAGGAATGTAGATCGCAACTAAGACAAAATTCAAATTGATAATGAAACAAATTCGTAAATAAAATCTTGTTTGTAAATAAAATTGTTTGGCCAAGACACGAGTTTGTTTAAATGAATCGGTAATACACACGCAAATACAACATGCAGATTTAAAATCGGACCCATAAAACACCAACTAACCATGCTAAAATATGAGAAAGAAAACAATTAAATATAAAATCAAGAAACACAAAAGTAAATTAAAATAATAACAAAGTGCAACAAGATCCGCACGAAATAAACATAAAAATAACACGAGAACATGAAAATTTGACCGAAATTTGACAATTTACCAAAAAATGCGAAAATCCATAAAAATGGAACTAAAATTAAATAATTTGAATTGGAAACAATTCAATTAAAAAATTAAAAACAAAATTGTCATTTTAAATTACAAAAATAAAAAAATTAAGAATAGAATATACTAGAAAATCACAAGGTCAAATTTTGTTTTACTAAATCAAATTTAACACGTAAGGTTAGAGTCGTACAATAGGTATATATACCGATTCATTTTCATATAATTTTAATCAGTTTTTGCAAACTTGAATTAGTTTAAAACTTGAAGTAGTATCAATCAGTGAAAGAAACGACAATTTTCAATGTGAGTGGAGAGATGTTTTTGAAAACTTTCTCCACATCGTACCCAAACAACCTCATATGAGCTCTGTTTGATGTGTCAGCGTGGGGAAAAGTTGGAATGTGAATTATGAAACAATGAATGACAAATACGATTTCAACCGATGTATATTATATTCAATAAAAGTTTTATAAATAAACTCTTGTCGAAATTTTTCCGGCCCACAGCCAACACATCACCGCAAGAAAATAAACTAGACATACCCTTATCGAATCGTGTAGGTGCGGTGTAAGTCCGCCAATGATTCGTGCCCGTGAAGGCTACGGCCTGAGAACGCAGTAGCTTTAAGGTAAAATCATCATTCCGTATAGGGGAAATGGGCTGAAGGGGAAATAGTCTTTTGGCTATTTTGTCATCACTCACTTCCTATAAATTCGATCTAAAATTATATTGACAAAACGGCTCAAAATCATAACACCGAGTAGTTCAGTGAGCACTCATTAACTCTTAATATTGACACAATTTTTATCCTAGGATTAACTAAGGGAAGGTAACGGGAAAATTTGTGATGAGAAATCGTTGATATGTCGATAACTTGTCAAAATAAGATATTAAAATCAAATAATTTAAATCTACAAACTCAGAAAGTTACTATATTAATACGACGCACTTCGCAGTCTCATAAATTCCAGTAGTTAAGGTGGACACCGATTTAAACCCCAACCCAAAAAACAGAATTGTCATATAAATTTTAATCAGCGTCCTATCGATAGTCACCTTGATTTAAGCTAGAGAGCGACCTAATGGTCAGGAGCAAATATAAAATATGTTGATTGCATTAAGAAATTAAATACTAAACTAGCAGTAATTGAATGTTCCTTCGTAAAAGTATTGTGATTAAGTCTTAAATAGAGGTTTTGCCAAGTAAATTAGTAATATTCGATCTTTGCAAATCATTTGACTATTATTTTTGGCGGTAAATTTGAATAATACATTCGACTCTGATAACATAGATGCTCAAAGGTCCGAATTGAAGGTGATGATTATAAAGTAACTAAATACGCGTCCACACTATCCATGCATAGTTCATGAGGTTGGTAAAACCGTACACCAGAAGCAACACATTGGCCGACTTTTATTATAAACCCAACAGTTACCGGAAAAGAATCAAACAATTTTCTAATTTAAATAAAAAACCAAGAAAAATCAAATTACCAAATCACTATTTTAAATAAAAATACAGAAACATCAAATTCCGAAATCAAAATGTCTGCATGTGAGCTGTTCCGGAGAGATAGGTGAATTTGATGGCATTACAGCTGGTTTAACAAATTCCATCGGCAGATACGAACTATAACCACCGGTTTCTGAGGTTCTCCTTGACTTTAAAAACTAAATTTAACTTTATTCATTTATTCAATTACGTATCGCCCACTCTAAATCTCTTCTCGTCATGAATCCAATTAAACACTTCGAGTCTTAGGATGCAGTAACGGGAAATCCATTTATAGTAAAACTCCCCGCAAGATCACCCATATTTTTCAAGCCATTGGATCCTGAGTAAATGTGTTCAAGAGAAACCAATTAGCCTACAGAGAGTCGACGTCCGTTGCGGTGCCCGCAACAAAAATACCTAAGCGTAGACCGGGAAAGTTGGAACGTGCCAAGCGACGCGCCACAAAGACGCAATGATGACGCTTAAATTAATTCTCCGAGTTTTATCTCAGTAATAGTAGAGTAGAACTATCAGCAAATCAGGAATAGTTTACGGGAAAAAGATTCCAAGGAACGAAAAATTAACCATACAGATGAGAGACCAGAGAAAAGAAATTGCATACGCGCCTTCTAACGGCAGTGCGTTGGACCCAGTTTGAGGTCAGCCAGAGTAGTTCCTATGTGGTGCTCATCTTTGGCGACCTCAAAACCAATGGTTGCATTTCCAACGCTGCTTAGCAACGGGTAACCATTGGGGGTAAGAAAATATTTACATCTGGGGTCAAGGTTATCAAAACCATAAACCCCACAAAATAAATAGAGAAAAAATCAAGAATAATATTCAATCTAAGAGTTAATAATTGTACGATAATAATAATAATAAAAATTGCTATTAATCACTGTGGCAAAAATTCTTTTTACTTCATTAATAAAAGTAAGTAGATTTGCCTTTATTTTACTGTTTTGTTTTGCTTTTTTTGTATTACCTAAATATTTATTATTTTCAAAAAATCAAATTCTCAAGAGTTGAGAATTACGATCACGATGCTTTTCATAGTAAGAATTGTTTTTATATCGCGAATTTGAATCCAATCATGTTTGCATTCTTGTAAAGCAGATGGTATTGGTGGGTTACAGGGTTTCAAATCTTGCTTATCCTCCTGGTGACCCTAGTAACGCCATACAAAATGATTCTGATCCACTTGGCACCCGTTGCTAAGCAACGTTGGTAATGTGTTCAAGTGGTGGATTGCCCGCAAAAATTGAGTATTATCGCTAGTACTGTAATTGCTCGGACAACCCTCGGGTTCACGAGCTGTCGATAGAAGACCTGTGCTCGCTTTTGATTCTTAGGTCCCATTATTCTCCTATCTCCTTCAAATGTTAACCTATACTCTCATATCATTCATTGTTATGTCTATTCCCATAGTCCTTCTCCTTGTTGTCCATGTCGAAGATTATTCTTTGGCCTGTACACCCTTTGTTATGTTAAATACTCCCACATTATATCTTTCACCCTTATCCCTATTATAACTACAATGTTCCCTATCATTGTTACTAGCATTATCATTGTTACTATTATATATATATTACCTTTATTAATTGTTACTACTATTACCTTTATTATTATTTTTATTACTGTAACTACCATTATATTTATTGTTATTACTACTATGATTATTACTACTATTATTATTATTATCATCATTACTACAAATACCACGATTATTATTAATATTACCATTATTATTATTATTATTATTATCATTATTATTATTATCAATATTATTATTATTATGATTACCATTACCCTTATCATTATCGTTATATTTATTAAGATTTTGTAGGGATCCGTCCTTATTCCTCAGCGTTAAAAATTGTTTATTGATATACAACATTAGCCGTAGTCCATCTATATTTTTCGGTTTTCGATAAAGTATTTTTGTAAATTCGAAAATTTTAGCAGCGTTCCGCCCTTATTTTACGCATTCCATTTTTGCGTTACTATTTTTGTTAAGTATTTGAATTAGTTCGGAAAATTTGAGCAGCGTCCCGCCCATATCCTCCGCCTCAACTCAAATTAATTTATTTAATTTTTATTTAAAAATATTATTTTTCATGATTTTGGTCGTTCGGATTAATCTTTTTCCGATGGCTATTCATTTTAACTGTTGCAACGATTTCGCAATTTTCCCCGCTACCCATTCCCTCTTTTTGTCCTTAAGATCTATTTATGTTCATTTCATAGTTAATGAGTGCCCACTGGACTACTCGGTGTTAGAGATTTTGAGCCGATTGTTGTTAAAAATTTATGTCAATTTTACAGAAAACGGATGGTGAAGTAGCAGCCAATAAACTACTCATTTACCCTCCAATTTCCCCTATGTACGGATAATATTGACGTTCCAACTCCTGCGTTCCGCACGCTGAGCCTTCACGGGTACATATCATTGGCGATTTTCCACGCTCTTACACAAATCTGTACTATGTAGATTTTGCTTTCTTGCGTTATGTGTTGGCTGTGGGCCGGAAAAGGGAATAACAAATAATATTTTACCATAGCATTTGGAATAAAAGTTTCGATGCACTAAGGCTGTAGATAGAAAATATTTATTCAGCATATTACATCGGCTACATACATTTGAAATTCATTGTATCCATTCCATAAAATTTACTTCGAAAATCCCATAAATTTAATTCGATAAATCATCTATAAATTCAATTGGAAAAACAAAATTATCCATAAATTTAATCTGAAAAATCATCCATAAATTCAATTGAAAAATTACCCACAAATTTGATTCAAAAAATCATCCATAAATTCAATTGGAAAAACCAAATTATCCATAAATTCAATTTGAAAAAACAAAAATCATCCATAAATTCGATCTGAAAAGTCATCCATAAATTCAATTGAAAAATTACCCATCAATTCCCTTCGAAAAAATCAATTAATAATACTGCACCAGTTGAGAGTGATCGTGTTCAGGCAAAACACTTACCCGTGTTAATTGCCTGAATGCACGGCTCTCAACCAGTTATACAACCAGTTATACAGTTCTATAATGAAATTTTTTCTCCGAAAAATAAGACTGAAAATTTGTGAAAACACATCGGTATTTATACCTATAATTTGGCCTTAACCTTGCGTGTTAGTTTTACTACGATTAAACAAAATTCGACTTTGAAATTATTTATGTTATCTACATTAAATTTTTATTTATTTCTTAACACGTTGACGGACAGTAGGAACAAGCGAAGTTCGAAAATTGACACTATATGTTTTTGTGATTTTTAGAATGTTAGAAGTATAACAGAAATATAACTCGTATAACAGGTGAAATATGAACTTCAACCTAAAAAGATGTTTTCAAAACACGACACTATGCTTCTACGTATACGCCAGTAAGTGCACATTTGTGCTGCTATAGCCGTAGTGTCTAAAAACGACCGTTTCGTTTTGGACGGCTATAGCAGTCATGCCACATTGTGAACTTCGCTTTGACGGCTATAGCCGCAATTGTCCGTCAACGTGTTAATTTAAATTAGTAATTTATTTTTAACATTTTTTAAATAAATTTATTCAACCAAAAAATATTTTATTTTTATTCATTTAATTCATTAATTTTTACTTTTATATAAATGGTTATTTTACGGTCGAATTTTCTTGTTATTATGTTATTTTTTATGTAAATTTCGTGCGGTTCTTGATGCATTTTGTATTTATTTTATTTTAATTTTTATGTTTTTGATTTTATATTTATTTATATTCTCTCAGATTTTAAAGTGTTTAGTTGGTGTTGTATATTGTATTTTAAGTTATCTTGGTGCTGGGTTTTCGTGCTGTATTACTGATGCATTTAAACAATTCTCAAGGCTATTTGTGTGCTGGCCCAACAGTATATAAACTTTGCGACTAGATGTGGAGTTCAAGGAAGGGTTTGTATCCGTCTGAAGAAAATGTTTTCTAGTAGAGTCTAAGTGTTCAAATGGGATATCGGTAGTGTTAGTGAAGAACTCGCCTGAGAATGCAGTACCTATTTCGAATAATAATTTGGTCATTAACATACCAGCCACGGAGTGTAACGTGTTGCGATTACCGATTAAAACCATGATGAATTGTTCGACTATGAAATAGTTGATCAACTATCAGACAATAGTCGCAAAAGTACCGACTATGCAGATCAGTACTCTAGAATTTATGAAGATGATGATTTAGGAAGACTAGAAACCAAGGCTGAAATAATTGAAGATCCTAAAATTGAATGCAATTTATACAAATCACATAAAATTATTTCTTTCAACATTTCAAGATATAATGTTCAAGAAATAATTATTTCAAATTCATTGAATGAAAATTTACAAGAATGTTTAGCAGAAATGAAAATTGTAAAAGTCCAATTTGGTATAAATGCGGAATTCGTTAAAGATGGTGAAATGAAAACCAAAGGACTTTCAAATCGAGTTAATAATAGGATACCAAACTTTTTGAACAAGGTATCAAAACTTTAAATAAAAAAATTGTAATACGAACTCAAATGGGAAGCAGCTGACATCTGAATCGAATCCTTAAAATAAAGAATTTGCAGAAAATGTGATATTTAGTTATTATATGAAAAATATTACGAAACCATTGGTCATTACTACAGATCAACAAGTTTCATTTAACTTGGCAACATCATGCTCCATTTGTTATAAAACCGGTCAGAGATCATGACCGTTTTAGTAAGAAATACTTAGTAGTGGCCTGTTAAAAATGTAATTTATCTAAATAAATCAGACGTTCGCTTCCTGTTGTATTTCATAACCTGTGAGGTTATGACATGCACTGTATATTAAAATATGGAATAAACATATTTTCTAATTGAAATATTAATTGTATTCCAACAACATCAGAAAAATTTCTCACACTTATCGCCCATTGCCAGAAGATTACTATAAAATTAATTGATTCATATCAGTTGATCAATGATTCGTAAAAAATGATCAGTAAAGACTTTAACAAATTTTGTTTTCCAAAGATCAATCAATGACTTAAAGGGTATTTTTCCTTATCATTATGCAGAAAGCTTAGAAATTCTAGAAAAAACTATGAATCGCTACCAATATGAAATGGAGGCAATGAAGGTGAATATGAAATTATTTATGGACTGAAACAAATCGCAAAACATTGTTAGACTACATGTTGATATATCAAAAGCTTGATGCATATCTTTTGGTGGATTATTTTCAACAATTATTAGTACGCAATGGACTGGAACCTTTAAATTTCTTCTGGATTCCAGTTATGTCATTGGTATCAGCGCTCATGACATTGGATCGACCTATAGAGCTGCTACAAAATATGTAGATGCACTATTTCTATGACGTATGGTTGGTTGATATTTGCCAACAAACATCATGTAAAATCAGAAGAGAGCACAAAGTTTTTGTACATTGATATCAACCACTTGTATAGGCGGGCTTTTAAGTCAACATCCACCATGTGGAAAATTTGAATGGAGAAGAATATTCTAGAAGCAAGTAAATCAATGGGTCTTGAAAATATCGATTATGAATATACTTTAGAGGTTGATATAGATATTCCAGATGAAGTCCAGCAGAAAAGATGCAAAATTTCAGAAACTTTGGTTGACACATGAAGCCAAAAGAAACTATGTCATACATTGGCAATTAATTTATATGATGCTGGGTGTTACGAATTGGATCAAATCAACTAATTGTATTTGTTACGAATATATTTTAGATATTATTGTTGTGTTCATACAAAAATTATCTAACATGGAAAATAATATTCTTTTATTATTCCAAAATATTCCATTTTTTAATATTATCTTCTATCTTTTCTATGAAGTGAACATGTTTTCGTCTTAGATTTATAACTATAGGATTTTCTGAAGTTATATTTTCGTACCTTATTAAATCAGTATTTTCCACATCCCATTTATGCTTCATGAAAATGGTATCATATTTAACCAATAATTCAATAATATTTCTGTCTTCACATTTACTAAAATCAGTTTGTTCTATTTCAAGCCGTATTTCTGCAATCTCAATAATATCGTCCAACTCAGTCTTACTAGTCAAAGTTTTCATAAAATCTGTTTCTCCAATAAATTTTGGTGATATCTCCTAACCACAAGGCTAACTTTACCTACTATCTCATTTGGTCACATCTTAATTTGTCATAACATTTATCAAGATTATTTTCTCTATTTTAGTCAGCAAGCTTTTATCTATTATGCTAATCTTTGCCCCTGTATCCAATAAACAACAGAAGTTATTGTTATTAATAAATATCGTCACACTCGACCTACCATTTAATATATAGTATTTTATTATATCATAAATAAAATTTATATTATTATTAACAGGGTTTTAAGTTGTATTTTGACAAACATAATATATTTTTTGACAATATTAATTAGATAATAAACAATATTAAATCTATTATTGACAATATATACTAAATTAATGACAATAAAAACTTTATTAATGACATTATAAATATATTTTTAGACATTTTATGTATGGCTCGACAAATAAATCAATTTCCTGCTTCCATAGCAAATATTACAGAAATAGTAGTCGAAAGTGATAACACTGCCGAACCAGCTATCCGTAACACTTTTCGAGTACAACGAAGAAATAGTACAACTTCAAATGCTGATAGAGATCGTGTTATTACAGCATATGATGACGGGACTTCTATAGTTGATATTTCTCGAATTTTATCAATTAAAAGAACTACAATTTATGGTATTTTGAAGAAGTACCATAACACGGGAGTAGTGGAAGCTGATAAGAGAGGCGGCGATCATCCACAGAAATTGACAGAGGATCAAAAAAATCAAGTAAAAGAGTGGGTTGATGATAATTGCCAATTATCGTTGAAAGTTTTGGTGGAAAAGGTATTTACAGAGTTTCAAATTAGAATATCCACTACTTATGTATATAATTTATTATCTCGTTTTCATTATTCAATGAAAAGACTTCATTTAATTCCAGAGAGAAGAAATTCAACAGAAGTAATTGAAACAAGAAAAGAATATGCACTTAACTTCTCTTCTATACTAAGTATATATTCAGAACAAGAATTAATATTTATTGATGAGGTGGGATTCAACGTTTCTATGAGAACAACAACAGGAAGATCACAAATAGGCACTCCTGCAACATTAAATGTACCATACGATCAAGAAATATATCTATAGCATGTGCAATGAACAAAAATGGGCTATTGTTTTATAAATCTTTTAATCGGGCCCTCAATAAAGAGAAGTTTATCGAATATATAACAGAGTTAAAGGAAGTTTTAATTGATAAAGAGATTCACAGATGCGTATTCATTATGGATAATGTTAAGTTCCATAAAAGTTCTGAAGTACTTAGCGCTATAAATAATGAAAATACAACTGTAAAATTTCTTCCGCCGTACTCTCCTTTTCTCAATCCTATTGAGAACATGTTCAGCAAGTGGAAGGAAATCACCAAAAGAGCCAACCCCAGAAATGAAGATGATCTTATGCGAGCAATTGAAATTGGAAGTACCCTAATATCTTCACAAGACTGTAGTAATTATGTGCGAAATATGTGGTCATATATACCAAGATGTATTGAGGGAGAAATTATTCTTAATTAAATGTCACTTAATTTTTTTGTCATTAATATTATTTAAATTGGCATTTATTTTATTAATATCGTCATTAATGTATTTAACATTGTCAAAGATTATATTAAAATATTCAAAAAATATGTTATGTTTGTCATAATACGACTTAAAACCCTGTATTATAAACAAATTTATCAGTCAATATCCAACTATACATGGTCAAAGGGCTGTTTGTCATTCCACCATCTACATCCAAATTCACTATTGCAATATATACATGTTTTTCAACATTCGCAGCATTCAAACAATCATCATTCATTTCATATGCATTATCTTTAATCAATTTCTTATTTACACTTACTATATAGCTCCGATCGTTTTTTCTCGTGGTAGAGCATATCTGTTTGTACATTTCCTTCTTCATCCTCGATTGCAGCAACTGCTCTCCCATGTTGACGATTTATTTTTCCGTACAGCTCGAAGCATAGATGTTTGAAATGACCTGAGTGGTTAAATTTCGTTTTTGGTCATTCTGATCGCTTATGTTCTCTCCTTGGCATGCTCAGCCTTTGAACTTTGGTCGGTTGTTATTTAGGAATCTGCTGTCGTCATAGCGTTTGTCTTGGAATCTCGTGTTTGATTCAGAATATTCGGATGTTTCTCTAATAGACTCTGTGTTTGTTGCCAGGTTCACATTTGGTTCTTTATTGTCTTTCTAAGAACATCTATATATCTCACATTTGTTTTAATGGCTGCTTTAGGGAAATTGTTTCTGTTTAATTATTTGTTTACTTTTCGCTCTGATTTCTTCAACAGATTTAGTCGTTCATTCTCAAGACTTTCTTCTATTGTGTTAAAAATGCCATAAAATATGTTCAGCTAGGTTTTCAATTTTTTTCCACAGAAATCACTAGTGGAATCATTTTCTAGTCGGTATTGTAGAACTGCCTTAAAATCTTCAATCATATTCATTGATATTTTAAAAAATTCTCTTAATCTATTGCTGTAGTTCTGTTTCGCCCGTTGAATCATATTTTTTATGACATCTGTTGTTAAAAATGCCGTCTCGAATTCTGATGTATTTGATACATGATCAAAAAATCTTGGTGGCTGTTCAGTGATGCCCGTTGCAATATTTCATGACTCATAGCACGCTAACTGGTTCCAAGGTGGTATTTTGATCAATATGTTTTAGATTTTATGAAAAATAACATTTTTGTTAAATACAAAAATGTTATTTTTCATAACTTGAAAACTTTTACCGTGCCATTTCTAGACGATCCCTGCTCTAGCAAATATACAAAAAATAGTTTTCAATAACTCACGAAAGTTGCCAAAGATATTTCTGCTTTTTTTATTACAGGTAAAGATAGTATTATTATTTCGGTGCGGAAATCTTTAAAATATCAAATTTTTCAGTAATCAGAACCGCCTTTTCCGAATACTGCGAAAAACAAAATAAAAATATCAGGTAAATCATAATGAAACAATTTTATAAAATATCAAGACAAAGTAATTTCTATTTTATGAAAATGTGGGAATAATCAAAATTGAAAAGCATTTTATAAAATACCATAACAGTGCTACCAAAGGTTTTAACGTAAACAAATGGGAATAATTACTTTCAAAATTAGCACTTGGTTGTAGAAAATCATGGTCAAATTAATTTATGCATAATAGTGAACACTAATCAAATTTCATTATTTCTATTTTGTATACTTAAAAGTATGCAAAATAAAGACGATATGATTAAACAAATCAAATTATTTAACTCTTACAATAAAAAATAAGAAAGTGTCGGATATTTATTCAGAACGATCAGGTATTCTCTTGAAGTTTGGTTACACTTTAAAATGTTGAAGATTCGGCTGGTTGTGTTAGTTTCGAGTTTTCTTTCTGCAACATCCCCTTACGAATATCAGATAAAACCATTTTAATCGTGTTACCGCGAGTCCAATGACTAAGAGTCGAAAACCGTTTTTTATCAATCTTAAGTTATTAAATTAATAAGTTTACTCACTAATTAAAATCTAAGATTATCTTACTAAGCCATTAGTCTCATTAACACCAACCATTCTAATTTTAGAAGTAAAACTTAAACGAAACTTAAATTATACAATCAAATTAAATAAATATACCGAACTGTTGGAGGTTCATCTGGGTACTTTTCAGTACAATCTATTTTCAACGAATAGATTTTACCATCATATGGTGACTTTGAAGGGCCAACAATCATACCATTCCAATAAGTCATTGTTGGATCATCATCATCAACTAATCCCCAGCTAATAGTTCCGTCTTTGCCTTTCATGCCTTCTTCCAATTCATCCAACAGATAAAAACTCCTGGGAATAACTAATTAATCAAGATTAATTTTAATAATCAAAATGAAATCAAATTACCAGCAGACATAGTAAATATATAAATATCTAATAACTTAAAATCAAAATTTAACTAAATATAAACAAACAACATAAATACATATCATCAAAATTAAGTTCTAAAAATTAAATAGTATTCCAATTAATCTATATCAAATCATTTTTTAGAACTTTTAGTTGGAAAACATTTATTAAAAACCAAAAACTGAAATTAATTTAGAGAACATTTTTCAATTTTATTTTATCGAATTCGATTAATAATATAATTATATAAACTACTCAATAAAATTAATTTAGGAAATTTTATTTAAATTAGTTATTTAAAATGTAATGTTTTTTTAAAGGAATTCTTAAACAACAATGAAATGGTATTATATATCATTTATGTTGATCCAAACTGCTAATACCCTGGCAAACCTTTGGACTACCATATTTGATCGTTTTATTTTATGGTCCCTCTATTGATAGTTTAGTTGAAACAGTATTGAAAACCAATAAGATAAAAATTGTTGGGCCAGAACGTAAACGGCCTTGAAAAAATGTTTAAATGGATCAGAAACACACACGCAGATACAACACGCAATTTAAAATAAACCTGAAAAACACCAATTAAACCACATAAAATCTGAGAAATAAAAGAATTAAATATAAATTAATAAACATAAAAATAAATTAAAATATTAACAAAATGCACCAAGATTCGCACGATACAACACAAATATAACAAGAAAACACAACAAATTCGACGAAATTGAAAAAATCAATTAAAGTTCATTAAAATGAAATTTAAATCGAAAATTTTGAATTAGTAATAATTCAATAAAAATTCGAAATAAAAAATTATAAAAATAAATCAAAAAATATTAAAATTAAATAATAGAATTTGCTAGAAAAGAACAAGGTCGAATTTTGTTTTACTGCATCAAATTTCACACGTCATACAAATAGGTATAAATACTGATCCATTTTCACATTTAACTTAACCATTTTTAGAAACCATTTTTCAAACCAGTTTAGAACTATTTGAAAACCACTTCGAGAATTTGTTTTAACTATTTCTGAAAATTGTTTGAAGCTATTTCGAATTTACAGTTATTATTCTAGGTGAGAAATATTTATGTCAGAGCCCTCTTTCCACATCACGTTCATAGCATCTCTGTAGAGCTCTGCTTGACGGCGATGTGGGGAGAGAGGCATTTATGTTTTCTATTATGATATTTTATGCTTTTGTATGAAAATTTTGGAATGGTCATGAAGGGTAATTCTGTTATTTTGTCCTAATTAATAAATATTATTAATATATTTAAATTGTTCTACATATATCTAACTTATTTTATATGCTTTTATAAATTTTAATGTCGAAATTTTTCCGGCCCACAGCCGACACATAACGCAAGTAATTAAAATCTACATAGTACAGAGGCATGTAAGTGCGTGGAAAATCGCCAATGATATGTACCCGTGAGGACTCAGCGTGCGCAACGCAGCGGTCGTAACGTCAATATTATCCCTATAGCTGAAGCGAGAAATAAGGAAGAAGTCTCTGGCTGCTTCCTCGTTTCTCAATTCTGTAAAATCGACCTAAAATTATGTTACATACGGCTTAAAATCATCACACCGAGTAGTCCAGTGGGCACTCAATAAATATAATATGAACACAATATGCGTCTAAGGCCTATTAAAGGGAAAGGACACGGGGATAAAACAAATTAAATCGTTGATATACCTAAAACTATTGATGTGCGAAATAAAATGGAAATAAAGAAATCATTTGGTTAAATACTGAAAACTATTGATTAAAATAAAATAATTTGTTGATTAAAAATCCAAATTTTCATTGATCAAATAAAGAGAAAAATTATTAAAACAAAGTAATCATTGGATTAAATACTGAAAACTATTGGTTAAAATAAATAAATTGTTGATTAAAGATCCGAATTTTCATTGATTAAAGCAAAGGAAAAGTATTAAAACGAAGTAATCATTTAGTTAAATGTTGAAAACTATTGATAAAAATAAAATAATCTGTTGATTAATAATCCAAAACCTCATCGATTAAATAAAAAGAAAAACGTTAGGAATTAAAGATTTATTATAAAGTAATCGTTTAGTTAATTGCTAAAAATTATTCATTGATTAAATAAAAGGAAAAATTACGAATTAAAAATAAAGTACTCATTTGGTTAAATGTCGAAAACGATCGATAATAATAAAATAATTCGTTGATTAATAGTTCAAACTCATTGCGTAATAAACGGAGCTTTTCCTTTGATTTAATTAGATGGATTAAAATAAATAAATTCCTCACTTCAAACTTAGCAATTCAGAATAAAATGGGGTATAAAATATTATTCGCTAACCAAAATAAAAATAAAGTCTGATTCAAATAAAGAAATCGTGATTAAAAGAACTAAAATAAATGAATCAACCAATAAATACCAATCCGTTATTGAATAAAAATTGACAAAAATCCAAATTAACACTATGGTTGAAAGGCAGGGATAAAATCGAAACTGATCCGAATTAGAAACGCGAACAGATTAATTTATTAGGAAACGAAATAGTATTAGATTTAACTTGATGATAGCCATTTAGCTTAGAAAGATTTTCTTGATATCTGACGAATGTCCTGACACCGTTTTAGACCCGAGAATAATCCAATAATTTTCCCGTAGAAACCAAACGAACGACTATAAAGTTAATAAATAAACCAACAAAATCACAAGAAATTAACTTACGGCGCGCTTAAAATCCGTTATAGTCCAACTTGGACGAATAAATATATCAAATGATGAATATCGAAGTGATGTTTGGTAAGGAGTTCCATCATCAGAAAGTCTATGCGCACTCCACAACCGGAAATTGCACTAAGTCGATAATAGAAGTAGCCGATCGATAACTAAATTAACTTGAGAGAATCAACCGGAAACCGGAAACTTACCTTGAATGAATTTAACATCCGCTTGATCGGAGGGATTGACGTTTCCGCCAACATCGTCCTGACAGGATGTGACTAAATTGAATATCGTCAAATTAAGTACAACCTGTAAATTTTAACTCTGTTTTCGAATAAGCATTAGCATCATAGAATAACGAATTTTAGAATTAGCTTAATCAATATCGATGTTATATATTAGTAAATTGTAACTTTATGTTAGTTAATATAACTTTTATATATTTAATAAATTTCAGAATTAATCTCAAACAGCAGTAGGTAGTTGGTAAACCTTAAATCAACCTCAATATCTGATAACATCGCGGATCCTTTGAGTTTTGAAATCGATTTTTAACAGATAGTATCACTAAGTACTTAGTAAATTTTAAATGAATCTTAATTAGTAGTAATCCCATCCACTAGACAAATCCTAACTTAACAAGCGTTAATGCCTGATAGATCGTGGATTTTCGACTTACCCATTTGCATAACACCAGAATATTACTTAACATGTTCTAATTATTACTATCATCAACAAGAGATATATGGGAGTGCCGTGAGAAAAGCTAGCCAACAGAATACATCACACCAGGAACGCACAGATAAATAACCCTAGTCGTTTCGTGAAAAGTTGCAATAATAACCAAACTAGTAGAGTTTAATCGGTCTAAGAGCAATAATATAATCAACGTTTAGTCTAGTATTATTATAAGCAGACGACGTAATCGAATTTGATAACGATAACAATTTAGATATGCCTATCGACCAAATTACCATTCAAGTAGCCGAGGAACCACACCCAGGAGAGGTACCAAAAGTTGCCGCGACTACCGAACAACTTCCACCCCTGTGGTCACACCCGACTACTTGGCGATTGTTGGGTCTCGAATCCGATCCCTGTGGACTCGCCGGACAACAATACCCGGCCGAAGAAATATATGATCACGCCAGAAATCTCCTCACCTTCTGGGAACGAGTACAAGAGCAAGTGGACCTCAATGTGGTCAAAGCCCGGATGTACCTCACGAACGTGGAGGAGGACATCCGCGCCGGGCTCATCGCGGAGGCATATCCACCTCACCCAGTCCGTGATACTCGACGGCCCTATACGGTGGCGGCTCTGAAGAGGAGTTTAGAGAGAGAATTCCCTGAAGAAGAACTATAGTAATGACGAAGTGTTGTAGAAATTGATTTAAATATTAAGTGTCCCTTTTTTCTCGTTCGTTATTTGATCTCATAGATAAACTAACTTCATATAATTTGTTTAACTAAATAATAAAACTTTGATTTAATGAAGGCAATAAAGAATTTAAATGCTCTCCTATTACAGTAATGTCATCCCTACGACTTCTACAAGCGGAACTGGAACGGGCAAGACAATCGAACGCAGAGTTACTCGCCCAAATCCTTCAATTAACTCGAGAGACTCAACAGTTAAAAGCAACCTGGGTTGATCCAACAAAAATGAGAGCTGTATACCACCGACTCACGGCGGCACAGAAAGGATGGATAGAGGAGCGGCAGCTAAATCAGAGCCTGCGCACTCAAATTCGGGGACTCGAAGTCGCCCTAGCGGTGTGCCGGGAAGGTGAAGCGGTCACTTATCCGCTCATCTTCGCCCCATCCCAAATGCCGCAGAAGAGCACCCCAGTAACAGAACAATCCATCACTCCAGCAAACAATCGTCGACCGGGACGCAAGGAACGTGCCCGACGTCGAGCAACGCAACTTCAAAACGTCAAACAGTAGATATTCCACATGTGATTGATTCAAATAGAGTAGTTTTAGCCTTAGTTGAGTCGTTTCTTTTGAAATTGCCTGTCAGTATTGTCACAAGTAACCTTATTACGTCTCAGTTTTCCACAGTCAATTAAGAACTAATCCTGAATAGTTATGAGGGACCGAGCAAAGCGAGCATAGGTCTTCTATCGACAGCTCGTGAACCCGAGGATTGTCCGAGCAACTACAGTACTAGCACATGGTACTCAATTTTTGCGGGCAATCCACCACTTGAACACATTACCAACGTTGCCTAGCAACGGGTGCCAAGTGGCGGTTAGTATCATTTTGTATGGCGTTACCAGGGTCACCAGGAGGATGAGCAAGATTTGAAACCCTGTAACCCACCATACAAATTTGGGGGCTCAGCCGGGAATTGGAATGATTGTTTTTGTGAAAAATCAAAGGAAATATCAGTAAATGTTTAAGGTGTAAATGGAGAATGTCGGGACGACATGTTATCGAACCCCGGAGAGATGGAGTATAGAATTTAAAGATTGCAAAATCCATTGTAAAGATCGAAGAGAAAATTGAAACATCAATAAAAAACGATCAACCTGACTACTAGATACAAATTTGGGGGCTCATAAAATGAATGTTGTTACAAAGAACCCAAGGAATATAAACAAAACGTGTAAGGTTTAAACAGAAATAGTGGGACGACATATTACAAAACCCCAGAGAGATGAGAACGTCATGAAACAAAAACCCAGAGAACAACTGATGAAAAACGAACAACCCGACTACAAGATAACGATATAAACAATGAAAAACAACCACGCTGACTACAACAAAACAACCAACCCATTAATACAACGATTGTTTTGCAAAACCCCAAGGAACCAAACGGACATTAAAGTTACATAGACAGCCACGCCAAAGCATTCAACATCCATCAATACTTGACGACACAACACCCTCGTAAGATACCAACAACACGACAAGACGCATAAGCAAACAACATATAATTAAAAGGGCAAAATTCGGGATAAAATGAAATGGGGTAAGTAAGGGGAGCAATGATAAACAAGAGAAAGCAACGGAACCAAATAGAGGAAACCAACGGTAATAGAAATAAAGCACAACAGGTAATGAGTAAAATAGTAGTGATAAAATGAATCAAAATATATTAAAGAGGTGAATGAACTTAGTTAATTAGTATTTAGATAAATTTAAAGGGTAATTAAAAGAGATTTTATAATTTTAGATGGAACCAACAAAAATTATAGAAAAACTAAAGGGTATCCTAAACATCGAAAACGATAACCTAGAGGAACTAATTAATAAACAAAAGTTAATTAAAAGAGCTAAAGAGGATATATCAACGATTTCCAACCAGTATTCCGACGAACATTGCATATTAATAAAATTGAGCGATATTGATAAAGATGTAACAACTGAAAGAATATACGAAATTCTGTCCATGAGATTGGAAATAACTAAATTTGGGAAAAGCTGGCACAAGTTAATGGAAAAAGTCAAAAATATTGAAGACGAGATTGCAACAACAATGAAAGAGCAAACCAAGGCCTATGTGGAATGTTATGCGTGCAAAACAGAGGAAGCACGAGTAATGGTGATACCTTGCGGACACCTGAGTTATTGTCATGGATGCGCACAAGAGTCGCACTGTATGTTATGCCAGCGAAAGATAAAGGAAAGACTAACGGTTTACTTTCCATGAATTGTTATGATGAAATGAAATAAATGTGTATTATGCATTACTTGAATTATTATTAGATGATAAGACGAATATGAAAGAAATATGCAATGTTTGTAAATAATAAAACCACCCGACAACGATAAATAAAGGTAATAGACCAAATACATGAAAGCCGAATTAGGGAAATAATTAAAACACATGCACAGAGACACAAAATATTGGACGGAAAAATTTCGACAACCGAGTTTCCTAGTGTATGCTTCTTTTTGTTTTATTGATATTATATTTATTGATATTATATTGAGATAGGACGAGGAAAAATGGTTAACCTGAGCTATCTAATGATAGTACGCTCACCCAAGGGAAACCCTGATCAACCCTACTGAGAAAGGAACTGGTAGGCCAAGTCGCGTATGTCAGCAAGTAACCGGCGAGAGATTGATCACCTCTTTTGGGGAGCTTGCTGATGCGATTACCACAAATTTTGAAGGGGGGAGTGAAGAGATAGACCGAGAGGTGAGAGAAAGAGTGTACACGGAACAGAATTAATAGTTTTGATCAAAGGTACCTAGAGATGACTTCTTTTTTCCCTAGCTGGTGGTGAGGCACCAGAGGACAGCTACGGACTGTCGTGCTCAGGTTGTTATCAGCCAAGGGACTGATGGCGCTGAGCCGTTCGATACAAAAACCCGGATCACACACCGAGTGTCGAACGATTCTTTTTCCGCTGGGAGGAACTCGATACAACAACCCGGATCCCACACCGAGTATCGGGGCCAAACGGTAGGTGAGATGTGAACTAACCGGTAAATGGTTCATACTCAAAATGTCCTACTAAAGCCAGATGAGAGCGGCTGAATGGAGCCGAGAAATCTGATGGAAGGAGCGGACAGAGATTTGATAGTTTATTTTCCGCTCCCACTTTTAATCGCTTCCTTTTCTTTTCACTATTCGGGAAATCAAGTAAACCGCTTTTGGAACTTGATTGAACGTCTAGGCATTTCCATACTTTTATATTCTTCGAGGTACACAACCCGGATCCCACACCGAGTACCGAGGGAATGTTTTTTTATTGCCCAGCGAGGAGTTTGGTACAATAACCCGGATCCCACACCGAGTACCAAATATCCGAATGGCGGTGAGTAAAGCGTAACCGGAAGAATGCGCGGCCAAAATACGCCATGGCTTGAGAGTCAGTGTGAGGCCTCAAACATACCCAAAAGTCACTGATGAGCTCAAGTCCGGTGAAACAATGAGAAAAATAAGATGAATATGAGTGCCGGATGATTATGATCAGATACTAGAGGCCATAGAGTGCCGGATGATTATGATCAGATACTAGAGGCTATAGAGTGCCGGATGATTATGATCAGATACTAGAGGCCATAGAGTGCCGGATGATTATGATCAGATACTAGAGGCTATAGAGTGCCGGATGATTATGATCAGATACTAGAGGCTATAGAGTGCCGGATGATTCTGATCAGATACTAGAGGCCATAGAGTGCCGGATGATTATGATCAGATACTAGAGGCTATAGAGTGCCGGATGATTATGATCAGATACTAGAGGCCATAGAGTGCCGGATGATTATGATCAGATACTAGAGGCTATAGAGTGCCGGATGATTATGATCAGATACTAGAGGCCATAGGGTGCCGGATGATTATGATCAGATACTAGAGGCCATAGGGTGCCGGATGATTATGATTAGATATTAGAGGCTATAGAGTGCCAGATAAGATATGATATGAGTAAGGATGAAATATGATTATGAATAGATATTAAGGTCACAGACGACCAGTAAAAGAGTTAAAAGCCGAAGGCCGAAGAGCCAACGGAAATTATAGGGGGCATAGAGCGCCAGCGACCGAGGATTAAGTAATAAATTTTTTTGGGAGACATAGGAAAAATAATTAATGGAATGAATGAAAGTATGAATATGATGATTTTATATTATTGATATTATGATATAGATAATTGATACGACTATATAGATAACTGATAAGACTATATAGATAATTGATACGAGATTAATAGATAATTATTACGAGGTATAGATAATTAAAAATAGACTTAAAATGAGGGGGGTGAGTCGGATAAAGAAGACCACCACGATAAATGCGAACAAGGGATGATAACGTATATAGTATGGTAAATGGAGGAGAAATTAGTATAGAGTATAGAATATTGGAGTGTTATTTATTTTAGGAATCGATAGTCAAGCAAAGCAATCCAAGCCAATTTCAAAGCAAAGCAAGTAGAAGATATTTCAGAGCAAACGACAAAGCAAAGCGATAACAAAGAAACTTGAATAAACGAGCAGAAAAGAATTTGGAATAAACGTCAGAGTAGTTACAAGCAGACAAGCAACCAGAAGTTTCAAAGCAACCAAAGCAAGAGAAGAGAAACCAGTCAAGTAAACGAATAACCGTAAACATTGATAGCATCAGCAACCACACGAGAAGCAAAAGCCAAGAGAATAGAGAAAAAAGCTTATTAAAAGAGGAAGAAAAGAAAAAAGTTCGCAACGGTAGAAGTGCCAAAACCGGAGTATCAATTACAGCAGCGACAGGAACCGGCACAGATAGTGGATTAACCGACGTTGAATTTAACAGTAGCGAAGAAAACGAAATAAACGATATAGAAAACCGGTTGCCAATAATAGAAGCAGAGAACGAGGAAGAGAGATTAAAAAACTTAAACATTAACTCAAACATGGCAAATTCCATAAATTCCAACACGACTTCAACTCCGGATCCAAACATGATGATAAATAACAACAATGCAATAGTAGGAGAATTCAGAGAAAAGTTTAGAGGAGAACCGTTCGACGGTAATCTCAACAAATTGGATACATTTATAAAGGAATTTGAAGTGTATAAAAATATCTGTCACTGGACAGATCAAAAGGTAAAAGAGCGACTGCCTTTATACTTGAAAGGAAGCGCACAAGATGTATTCGTAGAAGAAGCAAGAGACGCTACGAAATTGACAACATGGACAGAGATTAAAGAGTTCTTAATAAAAATATTCGGAATAGAGAAAAAGGGAAATAGGAAGATATTAGACTTCCTACATCGAAAACAAAGACGAGATGAATCAAATGCAGTGTACGCATGTGAATTAAAGAAATTGTGTAAAGAAGCCTTCGGAGAAACAGATTTGCCTGAAGATAAAATGGTAGACGTCTTCATAAGAGGAATCAAAAGAGAAGACATACGAGCCAACCTTGGATGCTTGGCACCAGAAACGTTAGATAAAGCAGTAGCAATCGCAAACAGATGTGAAGCCCATCTGGGACTAGGATATCAAGTGGCAGTCTTGGCCACAGAACCAACAACATCAACAGTCAATGTCAACAATCAAAACAACAATACCAATCCAGCTATGAATCAATTCATTCCAAGAGCACAGCAGATGTTCAAGCCACCAGTAACGAGAAATCCGGAAGATAAAGGTAATAACCAAGTAAGTTATAATAATAATTTCAGGAACAATCCAAATGCAAATGAAAAATGCTCCACATGTCAAAGAATAGGACATCGGTCAGAGAATTGTTTCCGAAATTACAACTGCCAGATATGTGGTAAACGAGGGCATACTGAGAAAATATGTAGACAACTTAATAGCAAAGCATGCTACAATTGTGGTCAACAAGGACACCTCGCAAGGCAATGTAACATAAGAGGAGAGTCAAACCAACCAAGACCAAATAATAATCTTAGGAAAAATCCACAAATTATCGTGATGCAAGAAATAGACATGCTACGAGAAACACTACAACGAATGCCCATGGAATTAAAAGAGATGATGCAACAAATGCCCACCAATATACAACAACAACGAATCAACGTAATGAGAAGCAATGAGGAGATTCAAGAGCTGCGAACCAGAGAATACCAAGAGCAACAACAAGCTGAATGGCAAAGACTACAAACAGAGGAAGCTCAGGAAATCCAGCAAAGATGGGAGAATCGAAAACAAACCCCGAAAAGAATTAATATGATGAGAATGGAAATTCCAGATGAAACTCACACTGCGGAGCAGTGTGTTGAGAACGAAGGGGGAGGAAATATGATAACTGATAACGAGAAAACAGTTGAATTAAATACGATGGAGAAAATAGAGGCCATCAAAGAATTTGCAGAGGAGGAAAAACAAAGACGTCGACAGTTAAAAGAAACGATAATAGAGAAACCGAATGAACCAGAAACCCAAGAGATTAAACGAGCAGAAATGATGATAACGGAGGATCAAAACAAGGAAACATTAGTGTACGAGATAGACGAACTCGAAAATGAAATTATGACACAAAAGACAGAGAGTACACTTGAAAAAATAAAGCAAGAAGAAGCTTTAGAACAGGAGGAGGATCAATTAAAAGAAAAAGAAGCAATCCTGAAACAAGAGAAAGCGGAACTTTGAAAGAAGGCACTAATATTAAAAATAGACGGAGCGTTAAAACACCTAGAGCAAGAACAAGCACTAGATCAAAGAATAGAAGTGCTGGCAAAGAAAGTGCTATCTCAAGAAATGGAGGAGCCAAAATTAGAACTACAAAAAGATGAACAAGAAGCATCAACGTCACAAGGAAAAGAAAAGATATCAGAGCCAATAATAGCAAAAAATCGAATCCAGAGGATACTGCTACAAAAAATAGAAACAAGAATCAGAAAAGAAAAACCCACGTGGAGTGAAGCTCAAATTGAGAATAGAATAAAAGAGATATGGTTCCAAACAAAAGGGCCAACAAAGATAATGAAAGAGGAGGAACAACCACATATCAATATGCTAAGACAAATACCAGACGATCAAACAGACGAAGATGAAAGTGAAATAAGCAGTCTGGGCGGAGAAATATTTCAGTCATGCGAGGAAAATAAACCATACAAAGATGAATCAAAATCCGAATTAGAGGAAATGGAAACGAACGTGCCAAGAAAAGATGAAACCGAGATATTAAAAGAAATCAACGAGATTGTAGAAGAAGTAGATCGAAATCAAATGTTCTTAAACCTCAGAGATACAACCGCATACAGCAGAATAATGAAATTAATTGCGAAAGGATATCAACAAGATAATGGTACATTTACGGCACCATGGAAAGATATGATAAGAAAATACCAAGAGAATCTGAAAGAATATGATAGAGAAGAGTATCAGGTAATTATTGATTTTCCAGAGATACCAAGACAGATAATAGCCACAAGAGGTGAAAGCACAAACGAGCTGTATGATTGGGTAGTGAAAAAGCTAGGACCCAGTTATAAAAATAAACCTTTATATTACCAAGGAAGAAAAATAAAGCGAGATATACACCTAGCGGATGCTCTAATATGGCCAAAAGGAATAAATGTGGTAACATTAAACAAAAATGAAACCGAGGAAACGACAGCGGAAATATGGCAGAAAATCCAAATACTGTATACCAAAGAAATAAAACCTGGATTAGAAAAAGAGAGACAAAAGATAATGAGGCAAAACCAGATTAGAATGACGGAACAAGCAATAGACCAAGCTAGAAAATATATTAACCGATTATCGTTAACTAGACCGATTTCAATGAAAATATTTGTAGAAGCTGTACGAGACACAGACATTATGAGATTTGACAACGAGAGAACAGATGAGTTGATAGCCAAATATGGAGAGCACCAAAGAGATATGAGAGGAGATGAACCAATAAAGATAAGAATAAAGCTACCAAATGACGAAATAAAAGAAATACTAGTAGATCCCGATTGTCAAATGCACGAATTATACCGACGAATAAATCGAGAAATTATACAACCGATAATCGAAAATAGTGACGATGGCATGGTAGAAGACGTGGCAATAATGTACCACAAACGACAAATAAGTCCGCGAGAACGAACCCCGATATACGAATTAGGTATATGGGAAGACGGACAAACTATTAATATCATAGCGATGGATGAACCAGAGAGAAAAAATACGACAAAAAGGGAACAACAGATCCAAGAATTTCAAGAGGAAATGAAAAGAAAGATGGACCAAATACTAACCATCTACCAGTTATGGAGACAAGATGCGAAGTTGAGTACAAAATTACAACCTATAGATGATTCGCGATGCCGATCAACACCATGGAAAAAGGGTGTATGATGAAAAGACGAAAGAGTGGAAATGGAAAATGGAGAGAACTGAACCAAAATGGAGAAAATATATACCAGGAGAAGTGCCAGAAGACGCAGCTAACGAAATAACCTTAGAGTTATATGAAGATGAACCATATGAAAATCTACCAGAGGAAATGCTAAACGAAATGGAATGGCAACCAGAAGAAGACGAGGAAATAAACGATAAAGCTCGACTAGCCCCATACACATGGAAAATAGGTGGATGGGATGAAAAAGTAAAATCGGCTGAAGAAGAGAAAATCATCGGTATTACAAGCCATCAATTCTATACAGAGATCGGAGGATACCGGATGAAATTGAGAGTGTACCCAAACGGAGATGGGGTAGGAAAAGGAACACACCTATCAGTGTATTTTCTATTAGCAAGAGGCAGATATGACGGCAAGTTAGAGTGGCCATTTAATCGAAAAGTCACAATTTCAATCGCTAAACCCGGAAAATGGGAAGAGCGACACAGTGAAAAACTGGGAGTAGACCCAAGATCAATGATAAGCCAGAAGCCAAGATCCACTGAAAATGTTGCAGGAGGAGTACCACAATTTCTATTGAAAAAATACGTAACACCTCAATTCGTAAAAGATGATACGATATACATCACGATCGAAGTAGAAACAGAACGAGAAATGAAATTGCGAATCCAACAAGAACAAGCGAGACCGCGAATCAGCGTACTCGAGAAACGAATACCAGGAACAAAATACTTGCCCACAGATATAGACGACCCTGTGGAGGAAGGATTAACAAGATTAACGGAAACGCAAAAATGTAGAGAGTTAGCAGCGATATTGAGAACCGGAGCAAAGAATCAAAGACGAACTGTAACAGATTTAGCAAAATGGATAATCGATTCTTGTAACAGAGTAGAGAACCTGCGAAATATTGTAAAGGAAATAGAGGAATATCGGAGAATGTATGCGTGGTACCCAGAGCAATTTCGAGAAATTATCCGAAAATGGAAACATACCGAATGGGCAGCCGAAACGATAGAGAAGTATAGTTTAAAAATTATGACACCAGATTTCGAACCAATCGAAAGAGAATTTTATATCACTGCCAAAGTGAGTGAAGTGAAAAAGAGAATACCGTATGAACCGCCATTTCATTTACAATACGAAGGACGATCATTAGATGACGATCTTGAAATTGGAGTTACGCAAATGCAATTGGGATTGATAAATATATTAACGGTAGCAAAGATTGCAGGTAGAGAACTCAACAAAAGAGAAATCAAAACGAAAACGCCAATAGGACGACAGGAAAGTCTAAATACGCCAGAAGTTCCACCTGCAGCAGATGAAGTAATCGTCATTACAACAGGAGATGAAGAGATACTAAATGATCTAAATGATATTGTGGATGAAGAAAAAACCAGGAGAATACCGGAATCAAGAGATTTGTTCATGACAGAAGATGAAAACGATCTGATAACAGATGAACCAGACGAGCTGGTATGTGGTCAAAGACAACCAGTCGAAATTATAGAGCCAGATACCGAAGAGGAAAATAAAAAGAAAGAGAGAAGACGCATGGGATAACTGGATAAATGAACGAGGAGCTACAACATCCAAAGAAACAACAGACGAACAACCCAAACGAAAAGAAACAGGTACGGCAATGGAAAAGAAATCCAGAGGTCGACCAAAAATTGAGAAACCAGCTCCAGAAAGGAAAACTAAAGAACAGATACAGATGGATCAATTGACAACGAAATTGAACAAGCTCAGCCAAGTAACGAAGCAGTTACAGGGAAAACTGAAAGGCCAGGAACAAGGAGCAAAGTGGATCAACAGACTAATAACTGATATGCTGGGATTAGCAAACCCAGAAATAAAGAGAAATTTAAAACTCAATAATATCGGAGCAGAAGCGAAACAGCTTTGGGCAGCAATAAAACCAATAATAAATAAAATAATGGATAATAAAGTACGAACTACAACCAAAGATCCAGAGGAATTATTGTTGATAATAAATCACTTAACGAAACGATCTGATGACCCAAACAGATATTTGGTAGGAATGGCCTATCTGATGTACAATACGATAGTGATATACAGAAAGCGAACTCCAAGATACAATCCAAACGGATATGAATTCGCAATAACAGACATTATCAGGAAAGTAATTGAACCATTCATCCTGACTCAAGGAGGATGGCAAGCTTTTATAAATTTGGTAAGTAAAGATGATCAAACCGAGATGATGCAAGCGAAGTTAAAAGAGTTATTAACGGAATTCGAAACAACGATTAATGCAAGCGATCCAAAAACAGCTAGAAAAGGGATGAATACGATAATTACTACAATACTCATATGGATGATGTGCGTAAAAGGAGTAGAACCGTTTGTAGTATATGATTGCGACAACATAAAGATTGGTGATAAATACTCATTAAAAGAAACGGAAGAGTGCAAAGCAGCAAATCCCGGTAGGTTACAGACAACGGCAACCGCAGTATCGTACAACGTATATCAAGAAGTAGATTTCATTAAAACGGAAATAAAGGAATGTTCAGTAACGCGGAAAATTGTAGCATTTCATTGCGGACATCACTCACACTCAACAATTATAGAAGCGGGAACGGAAACAACAGTAGTATCAGTAACGCGGAACGAATGCGAAGAAGGATTCACGACAGGACGCATCTCAATAGCTGGACGAGTAAATGTGGCAGCCGAGGAAGGAAAGATAAAAACTACCCGAGTATACGCTGCGGGGAGAATAACAGCGGGAGACGGAACGTGTCAAGGAGGGGAATACACCCTATTGAATCAACTAGTCAAAGGAGTAGTAGTGATTGAAAGTTATCAAGTAAAGTTGGAGAAATACCAAGGATATTTTGATCCAGATACACAAGCGATGAAAAAGTACCCTCAATGTTTAGCAACAGATAGATCATGCAATACGGGAATGTCAACGATCGTATATCACGCCGATACCAGAACTTGTAGACTCACCTTATTGAAAAGTGCAATATTTGATGAAGTGCAAGGACAAGTGCACAGAGAAACCGAAACTAACACGCAAAAAAGCGCACTGGATGAATTACGGAGAACCGGAAGAAATCGCAAAACGCAACGATCACCACCAACTATCGATCAGAGGTCACGCCAACGGTAGTAATATCAACTGATACCACAATCGGAATGAGATTTATAAAAGGACGAATGGTGAGCAAGATGTGACGAAATGGTAGCGTACACAAACTATAAAGGATATTTTATCACGAACAGCAATACCGAACGCAAAAGCGCAAATAGACCCCAAAGATGTGAAACTATATCTCTATATAAATAAACGTATGGATGTTCTATAATATCCTATAGGGAGGCAATAACAGAGAAAATAATCTACGAGCTGTTGTTAAAAAGACTGATCCGAAACCAGAGAAATTAAAAACCAATGGCAAATGGCAATCAACGAATCCGATAAGCAGAATTCCGTTACTACCACTTACCAAAAGGGACTTTTCGGAGAATCGTTGGAGAAGTTATTATAGCATACCAAAATGCGAAAAGACAATCGCAAAGCGCCAGAAATGCAACAATCTCCAAGAGATAAATGCATAAAGAATTAGAATAAGCATAAGAGGAAAAATCAGAATTCGCATCAAAGCCAGTAACAAGGAGAATAAATGCCAGAAAAATTCGTACCAACATTCAGGTTTGCATAAGTAATGGACCGTTAGCGAAAAAAGATGGAAGTGGTACAATTTCCAACCCGATTAATGTACACACAAAAATATTGATAACAGAATTGGCCAGCGAAGCAGAATCAAACCACGTTGATAGATCAAAGAGTGGATATAGCCAACGAAAGATCTGGAACGACCAGAGAACATGATTATTCCCAGCACAAAAGCAAAGCAAATATCCAAATTGTATCTATAACGGGAGTAACAACTATGGAGAGAAACCCAACTACGAATTGTTACTATCGCCAGACCATTTTCAACATGCAACAGCAAATATGAGAAAGCCATGTGGGGAAGATTCTTAACTTCGGACAAATGATGGCAGGAATTCTACGGAATAAGTCTATTATCAAATCGGTAAGAGTAATCATTAACACAATGTTAGCAATGTTTCGATATCTACAAAAAGAGAGAGAAAAATCAACTGAATGGCAGCTGGATCTACATTTTTAGCAAAAGACACCAGGTATACACTGACAACTCAAAAAGATATCAAGATAAAGAGATTGTAGGATTCGAACGAAAAATGAACGGTACTGGAGGAAGAAGCGGACGAAAATCAAAGCAATAATGAGCTAGAAGCGAGAAAACCAGAATGAAGCGACAAAAAACGAGTACACTGGAAAACAAATGGATGAACTCAAGAGACAGCACGATAACAGCGACTAATGACGAACACCAAGAGAGAATGCAGATGCTAACCAGGTGAGAGAGCAACTCAACAAGGAAAATCGAAAGACACGACATAGTGACATTATAAATCATCCACCACCAGTAGAATGAATGTCTAAAGAAAGCAGCACATCAGTCAAGAACGAGAAACCATGCCAGTAGAGAAGACACTACCAAACCAGATCAACAACTGACGAAATATTTTACCAGTACGATAACGAACCAGAACTGGGCAGACTGTACCAAGAACCAGCCAAAGACGAGAAGTGTGGCGCAGAACCCAGAAGACTGCGAACTATAGCCATGTTGCAAACCATGAGCTGGACCACAACATTAACGGTACCCATAAGAGACATGGAGAGAAATAAACAGCAATGACGATACGAGCAAAACATCAGCAATAAAAATGGATAAAATACCAGGAAATAATGGCCATAGTAATAGAAGAAGGCTAACAGGATAATAACTGTAGTAAAAGAACAGTGAGCGGTTATCGAAAAACTGGCAAAATCGAATATAAAAAGTAAAAATCAACACGTATTTAGCGTTATCAGGAGATGAGCCGCAGACTGTATACCAAATTGGATACAGATCTCATGCCAGAATATTAAAAGAGATATCATAAGATCAGGACGATGAGTGAGAGTAAAGACCGAATAGGTAATGCGAAATCAGAAGTGAGATGCTAAGAAAATCGTAGTGCCTAGGGCGCACACAAATTGCAGGAAAAGTAATGAGGAATAGAAGGAGAATGATTTTGTAACCTTAAACACAAATTTGAGAGAAAAGAAGAGAACGCCCATTAGCCGAGAGAGGATGTGTAATGAAATCGACGAAACAAGTGAAATCCGATCACTAACCATTCAAATTTGACGAGGAATAAAGTAGCTATGAAAAACGAAAGATGGGAAAGCTAAACACGCAAGGGATAGAACTTCCAACAAGCAAAAACTGAAGGAACTAAGGAAGAATTATGGCACAATCGACATCAGCTACTGCCAACGAAACGAGAAAAACAACTACAAAAACTGCTATTGGAATATAAGATTACTATTGCAGCATCGGACTTAGATCTCGTACACAGCGATAACGGCAACGATACGATAACCATTAACGAGAGGAACACCATAAACACTAACGTGCCATATCACTGGAGAAGCCAGAAAATCAGAAGCAGAAAAAGAAGTTCAAAAGATGTGGACCGCAGGAGTGATCAGAACCAAGTGCTCGCCATGGCAATCCCAGGGTCATGGTAAGAAAAAAAGAGGAACACAACGTTCTGTATAGACCATCGACGAGCTCAACGCGGTAACAAAATCGGGATAGCATACCGTACCCCAGACATAAAAGAAAATGTTTACATAATGTTACACGGAGCAAGCTTCATTTACCTCGACTCGGATTTAAAAAGTGGTTAGGCAGGATAAAGGCAAAGAGGAGGACAGAGAGAAAAGCGCCTTACAATTGAAAGGATCTATACCAAGTTACAAGAAAATAGGCCGTTCGACTAAATAACGCACCAGCTTCATTCAGAGATTAGACTTTACGCACGGGCACAAAACAGTAATGGTAAATCTATTGATGATTTATTAATTAATCAAGCACCTTCGGCAACATTTAAAAAGATATCGTAATGAGTGTTCGACGAGACAAGGAAACGAAAATGGAAAACCATTCAAAAGGATTGGCAAAGGAAAAGGTTACCGCTTCTTAGGGAATATGTGAGCAACAACCGGCAGAAGAACCAGTATTCCATAGAAATACCGGAAAAGATAAAAAGAATTGCCAGGGAACAGCAGAAAAGACAGTCACACAAGTGCAAGAACTTAGGCTCGGTGGTATTACCGAAAGTTAATTTAATGAATATGCAACCACGCACCCATACAAGAATAACCAAAAAGATACCCGTTAATGGGAAAGAACAACAAAACAGCCTTTGAAACACACCAGAGATAAACTGAACTCGAGCATCCAATACGCGTGACACGCAGATCAGAAACGTTGTAGGCAACTGACGCAAGTGGATATGCATCGGGAGCGCCCAGGACAAGGGAGACGAGAACGAAGAGAACGATGTTATTTGGTATTAAGTAGTCGAACGTTCAATAAACATGAAAAGAATTACTGCGTGACCGAAAGAGAAGCATAGATAATCTCAGCTATAAACATTTCAAATATTATAAGGGGTCAGAGATATATGATCAGACCGACCATCAACCATTGGTATGGCTAGGCCCAACACAAAGAACTCGAGCAGATTAATGAGATGGGCAATGCAGCTACAAGAATACTCGCCATATATAAAATTCAAATCAGAAAAAGCCAACGCAACGCAGCTGTAAGGTCAGATTGTATGGGAACTGATGGTCAAGGAAGAAGACGAATAGCATGATCAGCAGAAGATATCGACATCGACCAAAAGAGAATGAGCAGAAGGAAGACGAAGGAAATCAAAACAATATGAATTAATGGAAATCCAAGCGAGTATGAAATCTCGATACAGACAGTAAATGAGTAGAGCAATAATGAGAAACAGCGACATCGAATACCATAGATAAGGCGTAGGTTCTTATTAAGGATGGTGAAAAGACCTAGTGCTTACCAGAAAGTAAGACGCAAAGAAGACTGACAATACATATGTGGAAACCTTGTGAAGGACACATTCGGGCAAAAAAGACGCGAAGCAAGATCTGCTAAAATATATTGGCCAAATATCGGAGAGGACGTAAAAGGAGGATAAGAATGTCTAATATTTGCCAACCGGCAAAGCAACAGGAAGTAAATTGAAAGCAGACCGTTAAGAACAATCAATCCATCCGAGAACCCATGGACAAATGATCGCAATGGACGTAGTAGGCACCACTACCACGAAAACCATAAGATGGATATACATATACAGTGGTAATCTCGGATTATTGCGAAAATTCCGAGAGCATTGCGCACCAAGATCACAAGCAAGAACAGTAGCTGACGAATCCTAGAGAGGAAATATGCTGTAATACGGAATCTACCGCAAGACACGATCCTGACGGATCAAGGACCACTTATGACGAATAATAGAGCAGTAACGAATTATTTCAGCAATGCGAAGCTGAGACCATCACCTGTTAACATCCGTCAAACAAAGGGTCAAACGAACGATTTAATTGCATATTAATGAAATATGTCGGAATATGTAAGTAGACCCCCAAAAAGATTGGGACAGATATATAAACCTAATGCTTATTGGCAATATAGATGTCAATACATTCAGAAACAAAAATGAGTTCCATTCAAATTAAATGTAGGCGGAGAATTAACATGCCCGATAGACTTAAATATCAACACGATATCACAGAGTATTGGGAAATGGATGATTATGTAACACGGATTCAAAGAGCGGATGCAGAGAGATCTGGAAAACAGCAGGTAGAATATCAGATTTAATCACGAAGTATAAAGAATGCATGCGAGAAAAAGCGAGACGTACCGCGAGCAAACTTTCAGGTTGGAAGACTGGGTTAAATAATCGCCAACCGCAGAAATTATCCCAGGAAGTAGCCAGAGAATTACCAAGAATGGAAAGGACCTTATTGGAGATTAATTGTAATGTAAAGAGAAGCTTCGATGTTAATTGGGTCAAGCGTGCAACCCCCCCACCAACCTGACTCACTTACGTGAGCAGATGTAAAGCGATACCTAGAACAATAAGCAAAAGAAACTAGAGAAGCGTTCGCGGGGATCAAACAGATGCACAAGCTGCAACAGCTGAAGGTATACGAACGGACTAGACGATGAGTCGAAAAATAGAAGCGGACATCAAAGTACTCGTAGAGGAACTTACACACAGAGGACCAGAAAAATATACTCTAAACGCGACCCAAGTAGAGAACACGGATGCGATATAATGTAAAAGCCATCAGGAGAAATAATGCCAGAATGGTCGAAAGGAAAAGGAAATGAGAAGAGTAATACAAAAGCGGGTGAAGAAATCGCATGGATTTAACGCCAAAGAGCTAGAAAGCCCACAAACTGGATCGTTCAAAGATGTATTACCCATGATCTCACTATGGCAGATGTAGAAGGAAAACGTACCTTTACATATTGCAGTACAAACACAGAAACACCCAAGGATAATAGATATAATCAACTATGCAGAAAGGCGGACACGGCCTTCAAACATACCCAACGACAGAGGGTACAAATCCCATTAATGTTTCGCAGTGTGCAGGCAGACTCTTCTAGCAGCAACAGTTGAGAGACTACTAAAAACAGATCACGTTCAAAGAAAGACAATGAGAAAATAAGTGTCTACAGGCTAGCACTGAAATCGAGACAGGCAAGTTGCAATAAAATTCATATCACCAGTAACACGACAATGTAGAGAAGAGAAATGATGGGTAACAATCCAACATTATGGAGCATGATGCCAAACAAGATGGAAGCAGCAGCCCCAACGTAATGAAATGACCGTACGAAGGCTCATCACTTAAAGTATTCAATGTAATATAGGTAAGGAACAGAAACGTCTATGAAAGAAACACTATATGCCTCCTATACCAGTTCCTAAAGACGCATAAAAGCAATGTTGAAAAATGGGAAGGACTAAAATTCACAACCATCGGAAAGACGCAATACGAATGGCAGACGAAAGGAACAACTAATTGATGATATAACATAGACATGGATCGGAAAGCAAATAAGGACCAAGCAAGCAAATAGAAACTAAGAGATAAAACGAAGATGGACGCTATAAACCAAGAATAATAAAAGTATACGAGGAAATAATTGAAATAATAAATCTGTCGAAGATCGACATTTCAAAGGAACGCCGGAGGAAAAGAAATGGAGAAGGAAGGAAGTGACAAACAGCAAAAACCAAGATGAATCAAGATAACCAAAACCAATGCTAGAGATGAAAACAAATTCCAAACAACAAGAGAAAAAGGAATGGCATCTAACGAGGAACGTCAAGAAAACAAGCCAACCGCAAAACGAGGTGAAAAGAACAAAGGGGTGAGTTACTACTACAACAAGGAAGAAATCAAACCCGACCGACCTGCTACTACAAAAAAAATAATATAATGCACGTGCCACAAGTTAACGGAAGCCGACGAAACAGTCACAAAGGTAAAAAACGTAGAATAACCGAACAATAAAATGAGAAAGGCAAGGCGCCAAGCCAGGAAATATCTACAGACGACAAGGAATCAAGCCAAGTTGGCCACTTGAACCTAATAGGAAACCAGGAAAGATGGAATAACGATCCGAAAACTCATTCATCATGGTCAACGACCAAATGATGTATTAGAGAATGCTACAGCAAGATAAGAAACCGTAAAAATGCCAAGTATAAACCCAGGGATAGGCAAATTTACGAATAACTACACAGCAGGAATCGAAACCGATGAACAAGTAGTAACAAAAAAATTATGTTGTTGGAAACTGATAGAAAGCGGTGAAAGAAATGTGAAGGATAGTCCTAAGAAGGATATGCGGAGATACCTAATAGTTGCCAACCATGACAATAAATAACTTGCGACATTAGCCAAAACGCGGGCTTGAAACTCACAACAACCATAAAAAGAAAGGCTTTACAACGATAGAGCAACGAGAAATAAAGAAATAAAAAAAGTGAACAAACCCAACAGAGTGAGAGAAGCAGATAAATCGAAATATGGGAAAGAAACCCATTAACAAAGTTGTATCGAATCCAAAAAGAACGGAACGATGAACGATAAAGAATCAAAATGCCAGTCAAAGAGGATATTAAAAATCAAAAAATAGAAACCGCATCCACTAAAAGAAAACGCGGGGATTAAGTATATAGTGTGCAGTTTCAGAAAGGAAGAGATATTATGGCAATCAATAACAAGAAGAGCACTAAAGAATCAATTTACTGACAAGAACGTCCAGAAAAAAACAAAGTAGGAACCGTACAAAAGCCAGATCGAGAAAGTAAGCAGTAATAAAAACTATAAGAACATGAATGCTGGCCAATGAAGAGGAAATGTATCGAGGAGAAAACAGCAGGTGAAAAAACCTATCACGACAATCTGCGTATTACGAAGCAAAGGAACCGAACCAGTAAACAAAAAGAACCATGTGAGATAAAGCAAATATAAAGAAACCAAAGTAACGCATACTCCGATCGCACAAAGGCAAACTGGAAAATATGTAATAAATATCAAAGGGAACTCATGGACATTGGAGAATGAATAACGGAACATTCAAGTCAATGGCGAGCAGATCACCCTATAATGAAAACAATCCGCGAGAAAACCGAAGAAACGAAACATGGAAAAAAGGAATGCTCATGGCGGGACAGCCCTCAATTCACGGAAGCATTACCAACCAGAAAGGCACTTAATAATTACACCCAAAAGAAGGAAAATGGAGGAAACTAAGCAAGAGTAACACACACTATGCAGCAATGAAAAAAAAGATATATGATTAAGAAATGATCTGGAAACAACAGCAATAGTAAGCGCGGAGTAAATGCTGAAATTCAACTATGCCAGAAACTAACCAAATGCAAAAAGACGTCGAAAGCGAAGAAAAGGATTATTGCCAGCATAGAAAAATCACAGAATAAATCGAGATTCGGACAATACGTGCAGAAAAAACGCGAGAGAATATGACTCCATTAGTAATTCCTTAGCACATGCAGCGGGACTCTGGTTAAAGGAAAACCGCCATAGTAAGGCACACAATGGTCCAATAGATCGATGTATATCAGATAATGAATGAGAAATAGGGGATATACGGACACTTACGGTATAGAGCCCCGGAAGACGATGGTGTAAACGAGAAAGAGACATGTATATAGTGTAAAATATATGCTA